>VWZZ01002587.1:101305-134097 GCA_013399095.1 Psophia crepitans
CCTTTCCTTTCCCCTTTCCTTTCCTTTCCCCTTTCCTTTCCTTGCTAAGGCAAGCTGCCATTGCTTTTACTTGCAGAAACAATCCTCTGTCTGAATACTGGTAATTTAAGTAACCACATTTTGGTCTAAAACTTCTATTGTCTAGAATAAGGCTTGATTTCAATGGAACAACTCTGAAATATTGCTGAGGGAAAGAATTTTAAGACACAATTTATTTGATTTTAATTAGTCCAAGCAGTAGCTCTCAGTGCGTACCTTGTATTAGCAGATGTGTAGTACTTATATCAAGGCCATCTTCATGATGATGCTGAAAGAGATGCCAAGTCCCAGGGAAAAAAAAAACCAAATGTGGGGGTAGATATTAGAAAAGGAGAAGTGAGGGAAATTTAAATGGAAGAAAGATAGTCTGTGTGTAGGGGAAGAGTAGAGATTAGGATACATTCAGTGACAGAGACCAAAAAATTGCTGCTTCAGCTTTTTCTGGAAACCTAATTGTCATCTGAATTTACATATAGGTAGAATGTGTACTACATTGGTAATATTGTATCAAGTTTAGTAAAAGGGGAAGAGTTCTCTGTTTCTTGGCATTTAACAAACTGTTGCTGCTGAGTCAAGGTTTACCCTACATTATCCAAATTTCAGGTTAGCAGAGTTAGTATGAGTTCATTTGTAAAACATTTTTTTTATATCAAGCTCTGATCAAAATCTCCAGAACATACTAGAGGAGCAGCCACCTTTCCAAGAGAGTCAGCTTCGAGCTTATGTGTGTGAACTCCAGGGAATGAAATGTTCTTAACAATTGCTGTCTTCAGACATGCAGTTGTGTTAAAGAAGCAGCAGAAGCAACTCTGAAAAGGGAAGTGTGTTTCCAGAAGGCTCCAAACTGAGCAAGGACCTGATTCCCCTTTGACTCCTAGCACCAATGACTTTGACTTTTGGAGGTCAGGTCAGCCCCTCATAAAATGGCAATACCACTACAGACTTGAATACATGACATCAGACAATGAATAGGACGTGTCTGATGCTGCTTTTAAAGAATTTGGCAGAAAAATACTTTCGTTGCTTAAGACAAAGCAAAGAAATCATTCCCAAAAGAATGGGGATATTAGGATTCAAGCAAAAGAATTTATATATCATGTAGATGTCTACAGTATCAAAATTCTTGAAATCAAAAATCTTCCTAATTTCCTGCATTTCATTTGTTTGAGTCCATAGCTACCCCAAAGGCCATAGCTGGGTTGTAATTGGGTAAACGGCATGTCAAAACCAGATTGACTAACTCAAAGTCTCTTGCTCTATGCCTCTATCCAGACTTCCCAGTGTCTGTGTAACTGCTAAGATTGGCTACTTCTGCATGCAAAATTTCAAAATTTTGCCTTTATTTTGAATTGTGAATAAAGCAGATTTTGAAATGCTGAAATCCTTGACAGAATGGCTTGTTCCTTCCTTTGCATAGCCTCAATAAATATCTCTTACTGGTCAATCTTTGTTCATACTCTGGGCTTACACCAGTATAAGTGTATTAAAATGTGCATATATATGCCCCAAATAGCACCAGCCATGTTAACCTCATTTTACAGAATGGAAGAATCTGTTACAAGGCTTGCCAAAAAAGTGTGGAAATACCAATGTGAACTCCTATAACAACACTTACAAGTACTTTGTACCCTTGGAAAGACTATCCCCATTGGCTAATTCTGTGCTATTTTCTATTAAAACTGGGCTGGTGCTGGCTTAACGTGTCAAGAATGCTTACAATCCACATCAGACAAAAAATAAAAATAAAAGCGTGATTTGCTTTGTATCCTGCTACTAGAGAATTTAATATTAGTAAATGCAACAGCTTTTGCATGACCCTAAATACTCGGTATAAATACTTATTCCATATTTGTTTATTTCTGTTTTCTCTGCCAGGTCTGTGAACGCTAGTATGCAATCTGGAAAAAAGTTATTAGAATTCTGGTAATAGAGAAAATTAAGTCTCCCCTGATTTTATTTATTTTAAATAAACTTTAGGCAACTTCATCTTAAGGTAAAACAGCATAAGAGGACTAATTTTTCTGCCCTTTTTTCACATCTCATGTGTTCATAGGTCATTTTGGGTCATCAGTGGCATCTTATTTCATATTCTTGCGCTGGATGTATGGAATAAACATGATTCTCTTTGGACTGACCTTTGGACTTGTGATGGTGCCTGAGGTGAGAATCTTTTTAATTATCATTGAGAATTGTTATGTAAATATCTGTCTTTGCAGTGGGATTTCATAAGGCTGGAACTTTTAATAAATTTGTAATCTCTTTATGTTCTATTTAAAAATGTTAAGGTGTACTAAGGCTGTAAAGGTGTATTTTCTTTGTGGGCAGTTGTCTCTGCAAAGAGATGTCTTGAAATAGACAGGACAGGAAAGTGTATGTAGGTTTGTGTCCTGAAAGTATTTTCACATGATCTGGGATGATGGTAAACCTCATTTTTTGTCTATTGGAAACTAAAGAGAGGAACTGAGACTAAGCAGCAGCCAAGTGGAGTATGTTGGTTAAAATGTGTATTAAAATCGAAAGATACATTTCAGGCCTCTGAGGCACCATGGATCCTTTAATGCACACATGCTGATAAGGCCCAAGAGGGCTGTAAAGTCACAGGAGAGACCCGCCAAGTTTTGCGCTATGTGCTGCATCACTGTTAATAACGTTGCTCAGAGCAGATGTAATTCAGGCAGAAATCACTTCTGTGAAATGTAATATTTCATAGAATCATAGAATGGTTTGGGTTGTAAGGGACTTTAAGATCGTCTAGTTTGAACCTCCCTGCCAGGGACAGGGACACCCTCCACTAGACCAGGTTGCCTAAAGCCCCTTCCAACCTGGCCTTGAACTCTTCCTGGGATGGGGGATCCACAGCTTCTCTTGGCAACCTGTTCCACTGCCTCACCACCCTCATAGTAAAGACTTTCTGCCTAAAGTCCAAGTCCTAGTTCCTCTGAGCTGCCATATTGTCTTTCTAAGAAGAGGGCTTATACGGTACTAAAAGTATTGCACCATCTCCCTGATTTCACTGTTCCACATCTTCTCACTAATCATCTAGTAAGCAGAAGGGAAAGAGTCAGGCATGAATTTCCAGCAGCTTCCTAGTACAGCATTTCAACAGCATGATTCATCTTCCACTGAAGCCAAAACAGAGAAATTGCCCAATGGTTTTCAGGGTGAAGTCTGGAAAGGATCCCGTGAAGACATACTGTGATTGAGCAAGTATCTTGCCAGCAGCAGTGGAACTCTCACAATCCAAAACCTGAATCCCTAGTATCTCCCCATACACTTTAATTAAAAATACAATAAAGTTCATTATGCAAGAAAAATGAATCTTCTGGTCTTGTCTGTAAGACAAACACCACTCATCTGAGCAACTGGAATTTGAACTTTTATGTAGACTTTGCATGTAAGAGACACACCTTGACAATTCATTGTCATTAGTGGAACATAACTTTAAATTTAGAAAACGCCATTAATGCATATTTTAGGCATAGTTTCAATTATTAATGTGAGGAGCTGTGAAAAGAATTGGAGAATTAGGTCATCCTCCCTAAGGAGTTTAGGAGCACAAACCAAGTCTTCCTAAGAAATGACAGATCAGTGTCCCTTCTCTTTATTTTTAAATTAAAGTATTTTACTTTAAAATGTAAATGACACTATTTTTTTGGTTCTAGGCTTTAATGGGGAAGCCATATGGCTCTTTACCTAGAAAAACTGTCCCAAGAGCTGAAGAAGCAAGTGCTATGAACTTTGCTACCCTATGGGATTTTAGTGTAAGTGCATAAACTTGCAATACTGCATATTCACTTGATTATTTGATTATTATTACTTATTATTTAATACTCAGAGATTTAATATGAAATATTTCAGGAAAAGTGGCAATAGAATTACTTTACCTTTTTTTTTTTCCCCCACAAGTTCTGGACGTAGATGTTTCCTTCATACAAAACGTATAATGAAGCTCAATGTCCACACACACACTTCCGTATATGTAGCAACCCAAAGACACGTGGCAAAAAGTCTCAAAGCTAGATTCGCATCCCTGGGTACTGACTTTCCATTTCTCATGAGTGAATTTCATCCTCTGTTTTTACATGATTAAAGTTCCGAATTTGAGGATGCAGTGTGAATTAGAAAAAAGAAAAAAAAAATCCAATAATATACTTTGTAGGCTTTTTCTAAGACAAAGAATGTTACTTTTAGTTTTTCTCTGTCTTACAGAATATGCAGATATCTTAGCTTAATTGAGAAGCACGTCTTAATCCTTTACCATTGATGTGCTGCCCAGTCTAGCCTGAGGACCTATATCTCATGTACTGGCAAGATAATGGTACATTTATAAATATGTCATGCTGGTTTTTTTTTCCTGAAAACAACAGTTTTACGTACTTTGCATGTGGCATGTCTCTGTAGTCGGCATCTTTATGTAAAGATAATACAACTTTGCATAAAGCTGGCTGATGATAAATTTGCTATTACCATATGTTGCCTAGAAGGCTGTTAGGTTTCTCTATGGCATGTAGTCAATACCGTCAAAAGGTATTCTTCCCTTGTGAAAGGTTATGACTATCTAGTTAAAGTTTTCCCTCAGATAATTGGCAGAAGCTTCCATCCATTCAACTAGGTGTGATTTCTCCCTCAATCTGCTGCATTCTTTCCCCTCTGTAAGAAGTACCAAGTCTTCTAAAGAGTTGTGCGTATACGTATCTTTTAGCACTTGAATAGTTTTAGCAATAGCAAGCATGAATATGATGTTGGAAGCAGGCAGGTGCAGGTGCAGGTCCATCCAGTTTACAGCTCAGCCTCTCTGGCTATCTGCAGAACAACTAATTTAAAAATGGCATTTCCATGTATGTTTGGCCCATGTAAGGTCCTATTCCACCCACACTGGTGGGGAGAACTACACAGGCTGTGGACCTCCACACAGGCAATCCCAAGAGGAGCACATACAGATTTGCGTAGTTGTCCCTTTTCCCACAGGAAGCCAGCTCTGATCTCTCCTGAAAAAAAATTAACAAGGGTACGGTGTCTATGCTTTTTTTTTTTTTTTTTTTTTTAATATTGCTCTTTTTTTAGTATGGTTAAGTTGTGGAGAGATCCCTGATCTTGTGACATGCAGATCTCAAACAGGATCCCTTGGTTTGTGGCTTGTTACCTTCATGTGGAGACTCAAATGATGCCAAATTTTGGTCCTTTATTTAGCTTCCTTGTCTCTATTTCCAAACTTCAGCTGTCAGTGGAGGAAGAATCAGGTTTTAAGATGAGAGAACGTCAAAAAGAACCAAACTGGATATACCCATTTTCTCATTTACAAACAAATATTTCAGGCTTATTAACTGTAGACAACTGAATTTAAAGAAAAATAAAAAATAAAAAAACAGGTAGAAATTACAATGTTTGTCTGTCTATTTAATATGAAGGTATGTAAAGTGAACAGATTACTTCTGTTTTATTTTGCTACATAAAGTGATGAACCTTCCTTGGATACAGAAAGATAGAAAGATCTTTCTAAAAAGCCACGTATTGAACATTTTGCAATGACTGCTGCATAGAACGACATTGTGTCTGGTTCATCAAGAATTGTATATTTGAGTGACAGGAAGAATATACCTACACATGTAGGCAGGAAGTTAAATAATGATGACATCATTATAAAATGAGAACTTAAAACATAAAGGATATATTGAAGAAAAAGGAATCACAGTAACCTGAAGATTTTCTGAAGACGATAGAGACTAGAAGAGCTTTATGCAGCAAATGGGAACAGTTTCTATAAGAAATGTATTTGAGAAAAGATGAATGAAGACAGATGGTAGAAGGAGAGAGGGAGTTTATAATAACTGACAGAAACAGGACCTGACAGCTCTGAAGAAGAAAGTGTAGTAAATAAAGAGTAGCAGTTAACACAAGGAGAAAATGCAAAGGTAATAAACACAGAGCAGTGCAGTGACAGAGATGGATCCTCTGAAGTACTGAGGGGCAAAAATTAGTTTCTTGAGGTATATCAGATTGACAAATACTCCCTGAAGACAATGACATCTTTACTTAAAGAGCACAGTTCTTGTATGCAACCAAGTTACAAATAAGTGAACCCACATCAGCAAAAAATTTCATCCTAAAGAAAAATCTCAAACCCTACCAATCCTTAAGACAGTAAAGAAAAGATGAGCCTAACATATCTTTTGCTTTTTTAAACTTGAAATTGTACCCACTTTACTGGCATGGCAAAGAGAACAGTTTTGAATTTTGATGTATTTTACCTGGAATTCAGTTTTAACATGGTATATTTTACAGTTCGGTCTAAGGCTTGATAAGAAACCAAGCCTTAAAAAATGGAACTCTCAAGGCTCATTTCCTTAAGTTATTTGACCAATATTCTTATCTCACCTCTCTTTTACTTAGGCTCAAAAAGGAGTGAAAGATATCTTCCAGGCACGCCTATCTTTACACAGCTAAATATATTTCAAGTCTTATGGTGAAGTGCAGTATGCAAAGCTCAGGAAACAACACACTGAATGACAGGCAATGGGGGAATTATCTCTGACTTTGCTGAACGCAGTGACTTAAAAAGCATTTTAATACTCTGAGTATTCCAAAAGGCTCCCCAGAGCTGTGTTAGGCTGTCTTGAAACCTGGTCTAAGACGGAACTATAGGATGCTTTAATGAGCACAAAAATGCAGAAGACAAACTATTGAATTTGAATGTGTTCTGACTGGTGTAAATGTTTCACTTGTATTTAGTAATCAATGTGTTCTATAACAATATTTCCCTTCTCAGAGAAGAACATACTCTTATCTGTGTAGGCACATGTCTCAAAGATAGTGTGATATGAAAAAGAATGAGATATGTTGATTATCACATCAAGACATTTTTAATAGTATTTCCATTTATCATGTATTAATATTTCACTTTCAGCTTAGAATTCTGGATTAAGTTTACCAGATAACAGTGACTCATTCCATATATAATGAGAGCCACAATAAATTAAATGCATGTTTTGCAATAATATAGAAGAGAAAGATTTTATTTGTTTTAAGTAAAATGAGCATCTGAAAAGCAGAAGGGAAGTAAATGGCTTTTTTTAATTCACAAAACCCCCAGCTTACAGTATTAGTGTCAAAATAATGCATAGTCTATCCACCAGTTACATGGTCAAATACTCTGTACTTGACCTGAAATCATTACATCCAGCTGGAGTTTTGCCACTGCAATGTATGTGCTGAGCTGTCCTTGTAAAGGTTCTGTACAGTCATCTTCTAGGAAGTGAGTTCTTGCTTTAACCTGAGAATTATCAGGAAGGTTTGGCTATTTGTATCATTTTAGATACTGGCAATTGCCTACAGTTAATCATGTAATAGTAAATTGTTTTAAAAAATCAGCAATCTTACCTTTAGAAGAGGCAGCAATTCTCATTAAGATTTTTAGAAAAGGAGATACTCTTTGAATTGCTAAGAAAGAAGGTACACTTACATTGCACTTTTTACACCTTGGAGCCTTAAGTGTTAAAAATTCTGCAAATTGAGTAATATCCATAAAATGCAGCCAACTATTGGTTAACGGCGATACAATGATCAGCCAACGAACAGCAGAAACATTGGCAGACAGAGGAGTATGAGAATTTTACATCAAATAGCCTATTCAAGTCAATTTCAGAAATGTGAAAATTAAGTTAAAATATGTCATTTTATCTGCAAGTAACTTGTAAAACAAATGTTGTAAACTGAAATGTTTTTGGCTTTGCAACAAGAAGTATGTGGATAAAAAAGTTTTGACTCATTAAATCGTAGAATGATTGCCCTTGGCAAGCCTTAAAGATGAAAGATTTGAAAGCTGACATGAAATATTCTGTCTTTCTAAATGAAAAGAGATATTTTCCATCCTGTGAGTTTTATTATAGCATTGCTTACAACTGTTTTGAATGCATTGAAATGAATGTTCCAGTACTTTGCTATTGGTACAATTTCTGATTATGAGCATATTTAACAGACATGACTTTATAATTTTTGCTGACTTTTCAGGGCTTTGCACAGTATTCTGTACTCTTTTATGGTTATTACAATAACCAGAGGACAATTGGATGGCTCAAGTTCAGGATGCCTCTTTCATATTTCCTTGTTGGAGTTGGGACTATTGGCTACAGTTTTATGATTGTAATTCGAACGTAAGTTATCCTTGGCTCTGGAATACAGTACATTCAAAAAGGCAGGTAATTTCACTGTTGACCACTGAGACTATCTTTTTTAAAGTATGATAATTGTAAGGGCAGGACAAGATTAAGTAAATGCTAAAAGTCATGTAAGAGTCCTTCAGCCTGTGTTTATTTACCTATTTTTCTGCACCAGCAGCTGTGCTGCAGTGCTCTGGAAGTGGAAATACCTTTACTTCCATCCTGCAGCTTCAAACTGAAAAAGTGAATGCGTGAAGTAAGGAACAGAGCGGCCAGTCCACCTCTTCATAACACTCTGCATCTATCAGAATGTCAGCTAACACCCAGGAAATGCAATTGTTCTACCTTTAATTATACCTTATGTGAGTTAAATTCCTTTCAGAAGGAAGAATACAAGAAGGAAAGAAACATATGACAAATAATTCTACTTGTAACTCACAGTCAGCAGTAAATGCTTCTCAGCAAGACTGTAGTGGTTAGGTCACATTTGCACAGGGGTGTAGAAGAATTAATGCTACTGGCCATAGTAAGGGCTAATGTCCCATGGAGTGCAGAAAAATAATCTCCAGCAGTGTGAAAAGTTTAACATGATGTTAAGAACATAATGTTAAAACAGTAGAAAGCATAGGCATAAGTGAAACAGGGCCTAGGCAGTACAACTGGTGATATATTAGCCTTTTGGCTTTCAAATTCTGTCTTAAGATCAGAATTTAAATGAAATAAAATAATAATTTTATAGCCAAATTCACTATTGGAATAAACCATGATAATTCTTATCATTTCTAAGGAGATAGGCTGCTAATGAATATAATATTTAATAGTCTTGATTCAAACAAGGTGACCACCTACCACAATAATACCGTTAGATATAGCAGTGACTTTAAAAGATGCCTACCATGAAAAAATTCAAAGCGTTGCAGATCAAGATTCAAGGACTCTTGTGAATATGGAGAAAACTGCAGTTAATTTATTTCCACTGTTTTGTGCTGAACCTGATATTTTTCACTTGCATGAGCACTAGATTAATTCATGTTCTAATTTTCAAATATTACATGGTTTCCTGCAGAGGGCAGGAAGAATTTCAGAAGGAAAAAAAATGTGTTCAGTAAATATATATATATTTTTGGAGAAGGAACAAGCTACAACTACAATGAAAAAGTAATTGATTTCATTCAAAAATATATTTAAATTTTTTTTTAATAATGTACCTGTGAAGATTAGAAAGCCTTAGTCTCAGACACTTGTATTTCAATGACTGCCACCCAGACCAAAAATCCCTAGTTCTTTCTAGCAGAAAAACCCTGTGGCCCAAACAAAGGAATATCCTTGTGGAAAAAAATAACTTGTACATGCTAACTTCCATCTGGCCACGTGAATGTAATGCTGATCAATATTTAGGTAATCTTATGAGCAGTTCTTACAGTCTTCTGCTCTTTGTTGTTTCTCCAGAAAACAACATAGTGGGCACACGAACTAAAAGCAGTATAACAGGAGGTGATAGCGTTTTTCTGCTGTTGGCTGAGATCTAGGAAAGGGAATGTCTATGTGAAAGAAAATTGAGGATTATAAGCACTATTATCCTATTTAGAGGAAATATTTAGGTTTAAGGCTCTTCTCCACCTCTGTTCCAGTGCATAACCTAAAATGGAAACATTTCTGATCTCATAGAAATGATATCCCAACCACAAGACTGTTCATTATTTCATTAGGAACTCTTAAAAAGGAATTTAGTCTAGAAACCACCACCAGGGCAGATCCTACCAAGAACCTTTCATGAATTCTATCTCTTCTGTATATGACTGGTAAAAAAACCCAACCCAACAAACACAAAACCAATCCTGGTACTGGTTCGTGACAGCTCAGAAGGCTTTTCTGTATTATTTACTTACTATTCTCTTCCTAGATTCAAGAGTACGCATTTTACTGGACTGTTAAAAATGTGGTATGTAGAATATATTGATATTAATAACATAGCTCTTCTGCATTAGTAAGCTTTAAAATAGGTGATGCCTTTTCCTAATCAAGAATTCAATACAATACTGAAGGCTAAATGGTTTGTACCCTACTAATATACTCCATTTTTGTGCCTAATGGTTTGAATTAAGTGATAAAGTATGCAGAAGCAAGACCACTATTATTACATGAATGACAACAGTTTGAAATAGAGAAGATAGTAGTCAAGACTAAGTCAAATCACTGAAGAAATAACTGAATGTTTGAGAATATGGTTGTAAATCTTGTTTGTAAGTGCATAGGACATGAAAAGAATGATAGAAATTTGTATTAGTGATACTTTCATGTCGTATAACCAGATTTTATCCTGGCTTTGTATTTTAGATTTTTTTTTTAAATATTATTATTTTTTTTCTTTTTGTCTTTGTGAAGTCTCTAATCAAATCTGTTGCAGTTCAGGATACTCTGCAATTTTCTGTTTGAGAGATCTTCTTGAAATTGTTTTCCTACTGTGTTTCTTATCCAACAGAGTTTCTCTGAGGTGTTAATGAAGTAAGTCCATTCTTTCTCATCAAAATATGTGTTGTGGGATGATAAATTGTCTAAAAGTGAAAATCTCCATCCTTCTCTCTTGTTTCAGACTGGAGTTTGATTGACTGCAATAATAATATAGGTTTTTTTCAGAACAATGTTTAGAATTTAGGAACAATTTAAAAATTGTGCTCACATAGATGAACTAGTTCTAACAAGGTCTTCCTGTGTCTTTCTGGCTTTTGTAGAATGGCAAGGAATGCAAATGAAGAAGGTGGTGGGGATGATACTAGCTTTAATTTCAGTTGGAAAATGTTCACAAGCTGGGACTACCTTATTGGCAATCCTGAGACAGCAGATAATAAGTTTGCCTCCATCACAACAAGCTTTAAGGTAAAACAGAGCTCACTGAGGAGAGGTAACCTGATTTGTCTTTCACATCAGAAAGGAAATAAGGTCAGGTATTAGCACTGCCTGGGGCACTGATCTCTATACCAAAGTGAGAAACTGTAACCAAACTCCTTTTTCACAAGGGCACTTCAGAGCAAAAGCTGTTTCTGCTGACAAAAGTAGGAGCTGGAGATTGTAGTTACACCAGGACCTTAATATTTATCAGTCCTGAGCAAGGGTAAATGTGAGACATGTTTTACTCTGCAGTCTTAAACTGTGCACGGTTCGCCCTTTTGGGGGTTCCTATATCTAAACTGTCTTTTTATTCCTTCAGAATAGCTGATTTTCATAATAAAACTTTTTTGCTCTTGTTTTCACAAATGCACATTTTTAAAGGGTGACTATTCCTTTTCTGGTGACTAACCACACATTTATCCTGCTGGGTCATTCAGCCTCATGGCATCTAGCAAGTTGGCCAGCATAGCATGCTGCTTTCTTTTTGGCACACGAGTGCAGGCATAACAAGGCGTGATGAGGACCCACTCCATGGAAGCAGAGAGAACTCTGGGGAGTCAAAGCCCCATTGTTTGCCAGGGTGCAAAACAGATTTTATGAGACAATATAAGCCCATCTTAAAACATGGCAACCAGCTGTGCAGTCACGTCTTCATAGTTTATTTAATGGGGGAAACGATGTGGCATCTTGACCATTAAAGTGCTCATAATATTATTTTCTTTGTAACAAGTGCAGGAAGCTATCGTGGAGGAGCAGGAGAGCCGAAAAGAGGAAAATATTCACTTGACTCGATTCCTGAGGGTTCTTGCTAACTTCTTAGCCCTATGCACACTTGCTGGGAGTGGCTACCTCATCTTTTTTGTTGTCAGAAGATCCCAGAAATTTGCCCTGGAAGGTCTGGAGAACTACGGGTGGTGGGAAAGAAATGAAGTTCGTGCTAGCACATTTCTAAAATAGATGTGGTTTGAAACTGTGTTCCTTTACTCTGCATGTTGCCTTTTTTTCTTGAGAATTTAAATGCTCTGAGTGTGGGTGGTAAATGTCTTAACAAAAGAATTGTTCTGCCTCTCTGCTTCCTGCTTCATTAAAACGATTATTCCTTGGTTGGTTCTTGCAAATGTCTCTTTGTATTTAGTTCTCATTTAAGGCCTTTACCTTTACTACTCTGTGCTCTTAAGACTGTTTTCCAGTCACTCTATGGATTCACAAGATCTCTTCAAGGAGCCTGCCCTCCTGTTGCGTTGCTCTCCTCTCGCATTCCTCTTGAGATTGTCCCAAACACAGTGACTGGTGTGTGTGCAGATCCAAAGTTATTTGAGGCTTCATGGATACAACTCTGCAGTGTAGCAACAGGATGAAACTCATTCTATTCTATTCTATTCTATTCTATTCTATTCTATTCTATTCTATTCTATTCTATTCTATTCTATTCTATTCTATTCTATTCTATTCTATTCTATTCTATTCCATTCCATTCCATTCCATTCCATTCCATTCCATTCCATTCCATTCCATTCCATTCTATGCCTGCCAGTTCCAGCTGCCCAGTCCAGCCGATTTGCACTTAATTGGCTCTCTTCTCAAGCAGACGCAGGCCTGCCTGGTCGAGGTGTATAGTGAAAGTGATTGTGTTTGCTACAACAGTCCAGTAAGCACCTGAAGTCAGTGTTGCGATATGAAAACCTGGGCAGGTTTTACTTTCTTAGCAAACACGCTGTTGTGTATGTTGTAAAACCAGCTGCTTGTTATTTAAAGCTCATCTTCTGAGCCGGAGTTTAAAGTAGATAAATACTTGATTTAAGGTAAAACAAAAAGATCTTAGCCTCTCAAAGCTGCTGGGATGGGCAATGATGGAATGAGGGAAGTCAATCCCTAATTTTTAACACCAAAACCTGACTGAGAAAGTAGTATAAAAACATCCAGCAATCCACCCATGGAATCCAGAGAAATGAGTCTGCTGAGATTGGGTTAAGTTACTTAATAAAGCTTAGTACATTTTGATTTGATGGGAAATAAAAGTTGTGTACAAAACTGCTTGGCTTAAAGCAAAACGAGCTCAAGCGTGACAACAGACTAGCAGATGAAGACAGTTCAGGAGGAATTCAGCTTTCTCTCGGTTGAAAGGTGTAGTAACAAATTTGTACTGCAAGAACCGTGCTACTGAAAGCTGTTATATTAGCTTATGCTGCAATCTGGAAAGTAGTTAAACATATGCATGTTTACATTTGTTGTTTTACTTTTGCTTGCTTTAAAAAAAAAAATACTGCTAAGGAAACTCTCACAAGAGCTAAGATCTGGAGCAGGTGTGTCTAAATGAGAGTGGATAAGGCTAAAGAATGGCTAAAGAATTTTTCAAATTGACAGGTAATTAACATATTGGTGAGGTATAAAATATTACCCTTGATTGGTTATTATTATTTAATTGTATAAATATATTTTATTTCTATGTAATAGTAATTTAAATATTTTTCCTGTTTTCTAGATCAAGCTCTCTTATGTTTATATCGTTAATAAATGAACTGAGATTTTGATCAGATAAAAGAAACCGTGAAAATTTAATGTACTGCTTAGAGCAAATTAAAGTGAGGCTTTTACATACAATTCAAGTAACAGTATGTAAAAATTGACATTCTTCATAAAAATATTAAGCTCCTCTTGTAAGAAATTCTTTTCATCACACTGGATGTATTAAGGGATTAAAAAATTTTACACATAATTATGGGGTCCTTGGAGCAATCCAAGGTAAATACATTTTATATCATCTGTTCCTGAAGCTCACAGCCTAATAAAATACCACTGATGGCTGTGGACAAGACTTTTTTCTCTCTGACTATCCTTCTCTCTCATAACGTTGTAAATTTTTAAACTCCCTCTTCAAATGAGCAGTACCTAGCTCTATCAGATCATAGTTCAGAGAAAATTGTCTAGTGTGTCAGGGAGAGCAGGAAATTATTGGAAAAGGGCAGACTGGGACTGTTAAGGGATTTAATCAGCTTTTGCATTGCTCCTCATACATGGCTGTTGCCTGGTGGTTGGTCATGTATGAATGATGATTCTGCACCATGTGAAAATTTTCTCATGACTGTCAAAATTTTGGTGAAATGGAGAAAAATGCTACTGATTCCCTTGGTAAAGTTTTCTGAGATTGGATGAAAATTGCTGTACAAAATTGACTTTTTTTCATTTGATAGAAGATAGTTTGCAGAGCTAGAAGGTAATAAAAGCATCTGTCTGGTTTTGAGGTACTTTGTTTTCTCAAATATATTTATACTCTGTTTAAAAATAGAGCTGCATTAAAGCAGATAAAACCTATGAGGAGACAGGTTGCTTTCTCTGAATCAGAATAATGAACAACATTTGGACAAAGAGGAGATAAATTTTACACTTTTTTTTTTTCCCAGCAAAAACCCCCAGATCTTGCAAGCTGAAACAATCCCATAGATCTTTTCCCCAAAATATCCTGCTATTTACTTCAATGTTCCTTGTAGTGAGTATGGAGTACATTTATACTGAAGTTATTAAACCATGTTGTCAATGCTCTATTTAATTCTAGAAATCATCAGGCAGCTTTAATTAGTAGTAAATATAATTTCTTATTCTAATTTCTTTTAATAATATTTACTAGAAAAATATGTCTTTGCTAACGCTTTCTACAGCACATGCTAGACAAATCTATGACTACTGCAACAATTGTTAGTGAAAGACAGGATTCATTTTAGGTAGACTACTTACTCTTAACGAACTTAGTTAACCAACAAACAGTTAGTGTTCAATATTTAATGTTGTGTGGGCAAAATTTAATATAATGGGGGGGGAGTGTGGTGTTTAGATGTCAATGCAGTTGCAGGATTTCTTACCAGATTCGTAGCGGCTGGAAAAGCTTCTGTAAGGAGTAATTTTCTAGAGTCCAGAGTGTTATGAAGGGACTTTGTATCTGGAGTAGTTAATACCGTAGATAAAAACCCTGTGTTTTGGACTAGAGTTTTAAGAATTAGTTTGTGCCTCTTGCCTGTTATTCCTTTCTAATGAAAAGTTCCATCTCAGTAGGGCAGAGAGGGCTTTTGAGATTCACTCAGCAGATAGTGAATATAAGACCACATTTGCTATCAACTGTAACTCTACCATGTATATATCCTGGCATGTTGCCCCTCTTCTGGCACATGATTCCACATTTTTAAAGTCACACAGAGCAGTGAAATTGTCACTGGTAATAGCAGTGGAAGAAAATTTCCTCCAGCACCTGAGCTTCAAGCTAACAAGAAGTCCAGAATATAAATCAGGTCCTTTCTCAAACCCAACTAGATTAAAGTGACTAAAATTCAATGGACAATTTCTTTGTTCAGTAAAATCTTTTAGAAGAAACTAGAAAGTATAATGATAATATATCTGCAAAATAAATGTTACGGATAAATTTTACTGCATTTGAACCCATCATGGTTTCTGGACTTCTAAAACTCAATGTGCTACATTTTGACTCAGTAAAACATTGCATATTTGTAGTAATCTCTCACTTTTCAACTTTGCAAGTTTCTGTGCCTCATTTCACCTCTTAATGTGAATGTTTTATCTTAATAAAGTCTTTTGTCCAGAATTAGAAATACTCTTGAGATGGGGAGCATGAATAGTCAAGGTGTGGAAAAATACAGATAGAAAGCAAGCAAGAAAGTATACAGTGGCTTCAGATAAGTGGTAAAGAGGAAGAACGTAATAAAAATACAAAAATTATTGAATGTTCAAGAGAAAGAAAAGCAATGACTTCTGTCCTACGTCTCCCATGCAGCAAGAAGCAACCTTTCAATAAGGTCAGGTACTATATTTAAAATTGCTCAAAGGACATACCTTTTCTTCCAAAATACATATTCACTATGTCTTCCAGTATGAGAAATAAGGGACATCAAGTGAATTGAGTAGAAACCAGGTGCAGAAAAAGCAAAAGGGAAGGAATGTTAACGGGTGGGTGCCAGTGCTATGAATGCCAAAATTTACATTCCTCTGAAGGAAGACTGATCTAAGACATGAAAGAGAAATCCTCTGTGTGTTATCAAGTACATAAAAACCACACCTGACTGAACAAATATCCAAACTGAATATATTTGGAGTCTAGGAGTTATTATTCATATATTTTTGCCCTGTTCTTGCTTATTCCTGTACATTTGTTGGGCGTGACCAACCTTTGATGTGATCCAGGACATCTCTATTGCACACATTGGCCCCTGGAACCTGTTGCCTCAGGAAGATATGAGACCCCAGAGACAGTAAGGATTCTGATTTGAGATTCAGCAGGATCACAACAAAACTGAGTATTTCCATTGATAAACAGTATATACAGCCTGTTAACATAAGCTTGATTTTTAAGAATTCATGATTGATTGTGTTTCTGCAGCTTTACCATCTTGGGTTGTATTGGACATAAAGTCTTTGATTTAATGGTGACCGAGACAATACACATTATAAACTATGGTAGATACTTCAAGGACTTTAAGATAAAATAGTTTACACAGTTCATTATGACCAAAAAATAACCAATATTTTGATCATCAACATCTCATCACCTTCTAGAAGTACTAAAAAATAGTTTCTCATAAAAGAAAAATTATTCAAAGCATTAATATATGAAATCCAATACAGCTGTTAATATAATAACGTAAAAGGTGGCGGGAGATTCAAATATAAATTCTGCTCTACACAGTTGTAAACCCAAGTGCTGCAAGAGATGTTAGATACAAGTTTTTGGTTGATTGTTTCTTTTTTGGTCGTTATGAGGTAACAGTGACTTCTTGTTATTTCAGCAAGGTAATCCCAGTTACAAATAACACTATCTAAATACACAGGAAACATCAGTGAATTCCTGCAATCATTAAAAAAAATCTTCTTACAGGGTGCCACAAGCCACGCACAGAATGCATAACTGATTGCCTACAAAAGCAAAAATCCAGTAATCAGCTCTAGAACTCATTAAAAACCAAGAATAGAAAAATGGCAAAAAACCCATTTATTTCTTTTCATTAAGAACACCAGTCTCATGGATTAAACTTTTGAAGAGTTGGAATGTACATAATCGTGAGTGAATTTATTTGCTGGCACACTGCCTTTCTGCTGCCATATTATGTCTGAGAAGCAAGAGCAGTCCTAACTCACTTGCTAGCAGGAAGTTAGACATTTATTAAAATTTATAATAGTTCTAGCAACATGTATTTTAGCATGGCTGATAAATGCTAACTTCAGAGCAATAGGAAGACTAAAGTTCTGTGAACAATAAAGGGTTTTTTTTTTGTGACTATTTTTATTTAATTGTTTTAATATGACTAATCTCAAATAAACATTATTGTGTTTTCCAACAGCCCTTGTGACTTACATTGAGACATTTTCTGTTTTTTGTTTGTTGTTTTAGTCCCTTAAGGACACACTTCTTGTGATGAAGTTTTGTTTTAAACTGAAAGTAAATAACTGCACTCAAGCTTTTTCAATTATTTCCATTTTTGGTTGACACAATTAATGAGAACCAAAGAGTTAAGCACACTTGAAATAATTTTCAGCAATCATTTAGGAATGCTACATTACTAGAATGTCACGTTTGTTTGTAGAATTTATGTTATGTTGTATTTTAAACTTTCTATAAAAGCTAATGAACTGTTTTTCTCAGCTTTCTTTCAGTAAACTTGTTCCATTTCCATACTGTTAAAATGATGAGTTAATCTTATTAGAGGTTTCTAAGAAAATTGGGCAGAAAGAAGTAAGGTTTATTTGAACTTGCTTATGCATGAAATCTCAGGGTTTGAGTTGGTGGCAAGCTGAGTATGAGTCAACAGTGTGTCCTGGCAGCCAAAAGGGCTGACCATGTCCTGGGCTGCATTAAGCACAGCATCACCATCTGGTGGAAGAAGGTGGTTGTCCCACTCTATGCTGCACTGGTGCAGCCCCACCTCGAGTACCGTGTGCAGGTCTGAGTGCCTCAGTATAAGACGGGCATTAAACTGTTAGAGTGTGTCCAGAGGAGGGTGACCAAGATGGTGAAAGGCCTGAAGGGCAAGACTCACAGAGCAGCTGAGGTCACTGGACTTGTTCAGCTTTGAGAAGACTGATGGGTGACCTCCTCACAGTCTACAGCTTCCTGAAGGGGGCAGCACAGGCAGAGTTGCCAATCTCTGATGACCAGAGATAGGACATGAGGAATTGGAATGAAGCTGTGTCAGGGGAGGTTCAGATTGAACATTAGGAAAAAGTTCTTCACTGAGAGGGTGGTTGGTCACTGGAACAGGCTCCCCATAGCATCAAGTCTGTCACAGTTCAAGGAGTGTCTAGACTCTCTTAGTCATATCATTTAGTTTTAGGCAGTCCTGTGAGGAGCAGGAAGTTGGACTGATGATCCTTATGGGTTCCTTCCAACTTTAGATAGTCAATGATTCTATGATTCCATGATTCTGTGACATCTAGATTTAACTTTGAGTGAGATCTCAGACAAATTTAATTTAGTGTAGTATTTTTGTAACAATACAACATCTATGTGCATATTGGGAAGATGGGATAGAGACAGAGCATAAACCAGTACTGGAAATATGGTTTGTTAAGTTCATTGATAGTAGAGGTTAAAATGTAGGCTTTAGCCAGAATAACTAACCTTTGGTTATTTCAGAGGTTTTAGTGAAAAGTAAAATGAAAGAAAGATTTCATATATCCATCTGCAATAGATTACCACTGACTTTTCATCCCTTTCTTCCTTTTTTTTTTTTTTTAAAAGAACTTGTGACTCTTAGAGTGGATTTTGAGTTTCATTAAATCAAAAAACAAATAAAAGTTGGTAATGGAATTAGTAATGCAACTCTCCACCCAATTTAATAATAATGAAAGATCTTGCCACTAACATTGTACTGTAAACTTTTTTCCCCCTCTTTCAGGTGAACATGGTTATGTCACTTTTAGGAATGTTTTGTCCAACTTTATTTGATGTAATTAGTTCTCTGGAAAACTACCACCCTCGAATAGCTCTAAGATGGCAGCTGGGACGAATCTTTGCTCTTTTTCTGGGCAATCTATACACTTTCATTATCGCCCTAATGGATGAAATCAATCTCAAGGCAAGATATTTACTTCCCTTCATTATTTTTAACAAGTAGCTGGGCAAGGATGAGGTTTTCCAGCCAGTCATAGACATGTCAATGAAAGATGTTATTTTCTTTCTATACTGTAAATCACATCCATGCCTGAGCTGTTAATGGGGTACTTGGAGTAGAAAAGGTTGAGAGTTGGCAACAAGCTCATGTTGGCTGGTGGTTTTTTTTTTCTTCTTCCCTTCCTCCTCCCTCCCCCCCCCAATTTATTTCTTTACATAGTTGGAAGAAGAAAAGATAGTCAAGTATAACATGACAATATGGGAAGCCAGTCTGTACAATGGCACTATTCCGGAGAATTCGACTGCTCCTCCAATACAGGTGGACCCTGCAGATGTCCCTAGAGGGCCATGCTGGGAAACAATGGTAGGACAGGTAATGTAACTGCTTTAAGTTCATATTTGAAAATAGATCATTATCTGTTACAAGATATTATATCTAAACCCTCTTTATTTCTGCTGGTAAGTGGCATTAAGGTGGGAAAAAGTGAGGAAAAGTAGATGTGGGACTTTTTCCTGAGCTGAAATGTTGGAAAAAAATTATTTGAGTTTCCCTTTGGACCCTGTCTAATAGTGAATTCTTTATTCTGGTAGTTGGCAACACTGAAAGCGTTTATTTTCTTACCCTTCTTTTCACAGTTCTCTTAATTTACTTTCCTCTTCCTCATCTCATTTTTGTCTTAAAAAACCTGTGTAGCAATTTTGAAAAGTTGGATTCACCACAACCCCTAATAAATGTGGTAATTGTGATTAGAATTTTGATTTGGCAAAATCAGTTTCTGATTACAACAGACCTATAGAAAATATGAAAAAAAGGAGTAGCTCAACAAGGAAATATGTGTAAGATAGCTCTTACAGTAGTGTGCTTTTGACAAAACATCTCTATCTTTAGCCAAGTAACGCAAAAGAACAATGGTGGTTTAATGGTAAATCTATTCAGTCATTTTACCTGATTTAGTTGAACATTTATTCTTATTGACCTATTAATAGAAAATATAATTTTCAAAGAGTTTTCTAACATTCCCCTTTCCTCTATTTGATCAAACCCCATTGTTGTTTTTCTGTGCATCAAGTCATTCAATTCACCACTGAATCACAACTTTTGATGTTGCTCCACCACTCTGACAATCTCAGCATCTGGTTATCTCCTCTTCTGACTAAGTTACCATCAGGGAGCAGACAGGCAGGAGAAACAGCCCCTCTATTCTTTTCACTGATGAGGAATAACATGCTAACAACACCAAGAGCTCATCATGGTACTAATTTTCTCCTTAATTTCAGATCAGGGAAAGTAATAACCTTTTCAGGTATTGGGGTAAGGCCCATTACAGTAGGATTTAGTGGGACTTACTAAAATAAAAGTAGAGGAACGAGGATTTCTCTTAGGATTTTCTTCTTTCCTCTCCATAATCACAGGGACCTGTTGCTCCTTGGAAAGCAAGCCATTCACTTTTGGTTTTGCTTTTGTTCAATCTTCCCAAAGACAGAGGAATCTCAAACAGTTTAAATATCAGCACAGATTTCTGTTATAGTAGAAATCTTGGGTGCAAGTCTTTCACAGTTTAATCACAGCCTGGAAGTCTTGTCTGATAATATGAACACAAATTAGAGCAAAGTATACCTCTAGCAAATGAGGGGCAGTTTTTCTCCTGGCATGTTTCAGAACTAGTGAATGTAGAGGGGAAACAGAGTCTTTTCCATGTTGATGTAGGGTAAGCACAGTTAAGGATCTAGTCCAGTATTTCATTATTATTGTAATTATTAATTGCTTAAATATATTCTTAAAAGAAAATATTACTCTAACAGGAATTTGTGCGGCTGACAGTCTCTGACACGATGACAACATACATCACAATTCTGATTGGCGATTTCTTGAGAGCTGTCTTTGTTAGGTTTTTCAATTACTGCTGGTGCTGGGACTTGGAATATGGATTTGTAAGTATTTGGCTTGCTATTTTAAACATTTTTGTCAGATTATCACTTCACATTTTTATAGTAAATTACATTTTCCTTTCAGTCCTGCAGAGTTAACAGTTGGCTAGACACATCACCTTCAAAATCCCTGAAGAACATTGTGTTTTTCTCAAAATTTGCTTACGCCTTAATATTTGTTTATTCTTTAGATGGGTAACCTTAGGAATTTTATTTTATTTTATTTTATTTTATTTTATTTTATTTTATTTTATTTTATTTTATTTTATTGTTAAGAAAACTGAGTACACATATTTCACACATTTCCAATTTGAAGACTCATTCCCTGTTCCATGGAATATAATCTCATTGATTTCTATGGGATTTCAGATCGGGTCTTCTGAAAGATGCCTCTGCTGAGGCATCCAGTGTGTGTGGAGGAAAATATCAAATAACTTGTTCTAGAAATCTTATTTTTTTAATATATATATGTATATATGTTTTCCTAGAATTAGTTTAGATGAAATAAAGTTGCTAAGTCCCATAACAGAGCTCTTCACTTGGGAGCTGAGACTTTCACTCTTTTACACAGATCTGAGCTAGCTTAAATTAGTGTAATTACATACACTTTAAGGTCTGATTATACTTTTTCACCTGTTAAATAGTAGTCAGGGTACTGGCAAAGCTTGTAAAGCTCCTGAAGCCTCTTTTGTACTTAGTGAGAGGTATGGAAAAGAGATAAATCGTTTAAAGCTATATTGGGTACATCTGTGTGAACAGCCATCATAGCTGCTCAGCCATCCTTTTGTCCTCCTTTCCTCAAGATTTTACCTTCATACAAGTACAAATTTCTTGTTTTCCTACAAGCAGCCTCTTGGGAAATGTAATTTTCCAGAGCAAGAAGCAGCTTTGGTGTTTTCTATAGAAAAAACAGTTTTTTGGTATCTCATTGCTGTTTGGTGTCTTCTAGGAAATTTCAGCCTTTATAGCAAGGATCAGTTTTCTTCCTGTTAATTCTACGGTGTATCTTAAACAAGACTCTGGCACAGGGCTGCAGACAAAGCCAGTCAGGCCGCCAGGTTATGGACAAACACGTTATAACCCTTGCAATATCACTAACAAATGCAGGAATGTGAATACAGCACGGGCAGAGAGACAGCACGGCTTGGGGAACCATGTATTTTCATATACTTAAATTGCACCTGGAACTTCCTTGTAGTTTCAGATGTCCCACAGCCATCACAATAGCTAAGGCTGCGTGTGGGGAATGTATGAATCATTGTAACCAGTGTTACAACTGGCAGGAAACAGCTCAGACATAGTATTTTCCAAAGACGTTGAAATGATAGTCTGGACCTTTTCCCTATCAGGATAACCACGATCAATGTAGAAACCGGAACGAATGCCAGCCTGAAAGCCATTCTGAAGGCAGTAGGACAGACTCTTTACCTAGGATGATTTGGCCTCCATTTGGGCTTCCTGAAGCCTCTTTCATCTTGCTACTTGCTCTGAATCAGCTGCTTTTTATGCAGGGACATTTTATTGGATGACCTGCCCAACCACAGGTGCCTACTTGTACTTGAGATGACCCTGGGTATCCAGAACAGTTGGATGGGACTACTAGACGTATTTCTTTTTTTGATGAGATGCCTGCAGTCTCCTGGTGGGACCCACACAGTGAACTGTAGAACAGCTTGGCTTCAAATGGGAGTGCCAGTTGTGAAGGGAACATTCATCCATTAAGACTTCAGACTCAATTTTTGCTCTTTGTGTTTTGTTACCATTAGGGATGTTAATGGAATATAACACTAATTCAATCAATAGAACAGGGCCTGGAAAGAGCTTTAAATAAGGGTCTGTACCAAAGAGCTGCACAGATACAATCCTTCTTTCTAGCCATTCATTCATATACAGAACATAAAGAGAGGCAATAAGCAGTAGAAGTGAACCTCACAGCCCACACACAAAGGCTTAAACCCTGTTAATGGCATATTTATCCAGCAATGATCCACCTTATTTCCATGATAAACTATTGTTCTCAAAGTGTCAACAACACACCTGCAGTTAAAGGACGCTGAAACCAATTTATTATTGACATTTTTATTTGGCGGCATGTAAGAATGGCAATAATGGTCCATTACGGCCCTCAGGTCCAGTAAGTTGCCTGAAACAACAGACAGAGGTAGAAGCTGCAAACTGGAAATCATTGAATTTCTGGAAATATTTGAGCTTAAAATCTTCCCTAGGAATTAGCTATACCTGTGTCTCTGTGGTTAGTGGTCATGATATACCTATCATCCACTAATTTTTAGGCCTTTTTTTATACCCTAAATATTTTTAACCATCAAAATGTCCTTTGGTAAAAAATTCAAAAAATTTAACTTGCATGTTGTGTGGAAAAACACTTACTTTTTTATTTAAATAATAAATTTCAAATTATTTTATTTGTTAATTCTAGCCTCTATACTATGAAGAACAATCATTATTTGGTTCTGTATGATCCCATTCATCTCTCTTTGTCACTTATATTCTATTCCTCTATACACCTCCCATTAGTCAACTGCTTTCCATGTTGAATGCTACCAATCTATTTAATCTTTCCTTGTATGGAAGTAGATTCAGTTTGCTGTAAATATATACATATATATCTGTACATGTACACAAAAATACACAGAAAGAGTATAGAGCTCCAAATATTCCAACAATGTAACACAGTACAATTAAAAATTATGAATTTAATTGGTGATTTTAACAGCTTAACTTTGTCTCGGTTCAGCCATAAGGGAATAGTTATTATTGTAACTCATGCCCCCTCCTCCCTCTAGCAGTCACCCATGTAATTAATACCTGCAAGGCAGACATTATTCGTGATCTTTTAGTCCACCCCCTATGTTGAATCATGCAAGTAACCAACTATGATGAAGCAAAACACTTTTATGAGAAAGCTAATTAAACAAAATTTGAAGATGCAAAAGCATATGAATAGTATGCTTCAATCAGACATTTAGGTGTAAACCAAAAGTTTACAGCCACAATTTCTTACCATAAAGTTTTGTTCTGGTGCACACGCACACAAACTGATAGGTATGTGTGTATTTCAAAGATCGCTCA
The DNA here is from genome assembly GCA_013399095.1 of Psophia crepitans. NCBI lineage: Eukaryota > Metazoa > Chordata > Aves > Gruiformes > Psophiidae > Psophia > Psophia crepitans. The sequence goes on from VWZZ01002587.1 coordinate 125,519, forward strand.
AATGCAGTGTATTCAGTGTTTCCAGATGGAAGTGTTCACGAGCTAGAGACTAATAAATAGGGTAAAAGAAGAGATGTGGAAATGATTAAAGATTTGAAAAAACAGAAGGAAAGAGTCATATCAATAGTTCAGAAATATAAGACAAAAGAATTAAAAAGGATTCTTCAACAATGTAACTGTTAAATTTAAAATATGAAAAACAGTTTTATGGTTCAGACAGGGATTAAATCAGCAGCATCATGGCCGGTACTGTGTCGAAGGACACATTAGATGACCATCACTAGCCACACCGATAGAAACTTTATGAATTGTTTTAAAATTTACCCAGTACCCAGAACTATTTTTAATTCTCCTTCCTCTGAACAAATCTCAAAAAGATTTTCAGTAAAATACTGCAAGCTGTATTAAAATCTGCCTGTTGGCCTTGACTCATATTAATTTGTTTCACAATTCACTGAGAAGATATAACAAGAGGCCTTACAACATAATACCAGAGTGCTCCTGCTTTTGGAAATGAGTGGTTTAGTCTACCATAAGTAATTTTAAAACCCTTTGTGCAAGCCTAATGAAAGCATCTGTATTATTTCTTTCAGCCATCATATTCTGAGTTCGATATAAGTGGAAACGTGCTGGGACTGATCTTTAACCAAGGCATGATCTGGTAGGTGTGGCAAAACATGTTGCATCTGCAGGACTGCAGGATTTAGCTGTATGTGTGAAAGATTCTTCTGAAATGCTGTTTTAGTTTGATGGAAGTGTAATGGAATATATATCAAATTTTGGTACACTGTCATTAGTGTGACCACTTCAAAACTAGTTCTAGATTAAGATTGTGGGACCACGTGCATCAGGATTGTGCAATGAGCTGGTGAGACCAACCCACAAATTGCTGTGCAGAGGAATCTTCTTTTTGTTGACTGCTCACGAAAACAAGCACCTGGCCTGCACTGTTTTTTGATTTTCAGCCTTTCAGAATACCTTACCACTCTTTCTTCTTTGTGTCCTGTAAAAAAAGGCCTTAAAACAAACATATGTACACTTACCTGTGCGGGCATATGAATGTGCATAAAATGCTACTGCTGTAGTATTAGTCCTTAGCTCTAGAGAAGAGGTCTGTTTTTCATCTCATTTTTAAATTTTACATGAGTTGTAAAGAGTACTCGTGTGTAGAGTCCTCAGGCAAGATGCAGTCTTCTTCAGAAATATCGTCCTCAAGCACTGTTGACTTCTTAAAGCTAATTCTTGTTAAGAACTATTTTCTTACCTTTAATATGACTTGTTGATCAGACTTTTTGCTTGGTGACAGCCCTCACTTCTGTAAAGCCCAAAGGTTGTGTGTTATGTGTATGTCAAAGAAATGCCACAGAAATACAGCAAAGAAAGAGGTTACAAATATCTTGTCTCCCCAATAACCGAACCCTGTTGAGGGAATGCACTGAGGGCCCCGACAGCAACGCCATGGGCTTGCTCAGGAGGTTATATTGCTGGGGATGAGCATGTCACCATGTATGGCCTCATAGCGACAGCATGCCATAAGAGTATGGCTGAAGGGAGGCCAGACCTTCTGCTGGCATGTGAGACACCTATATTGTGTCCTGCACCTTAGAAAAGCAGCTTATGTTTGCAATTGCTGTGTCGTTATTTGCCTTAGGACTGGCATTCTAATTTCTCACAAGAAACATTTCTCAGGCTGCTTTTCATCAAAGTGATGGGGCTGCCTCATAAACTCTGTAATTCTTTACACAGCTGATGGCACTAATACCTGCTACTGCCATAATTAAGACTTTGGAAGATAGTTTGGAAATCATTCTCTCCCTAACAGACATTGAGGACTGGGTGAGGGATTCGATTCCTGATTATTCTCTAACAAAGCTTCTACACATACCTATAATTTTTATACTTCATTACATGTACAGACTGCGCACTTGTAAGGTGCATATTCTGGCACAGAAACTGTGACTTGTGCTTTTGTGATGCTATTTAGATATAGCACCCTTCTGCTTACTGCTTATAGAAAGGTTGGGACCACATTTACATGCTAATTGGTATTTGGAGGACCAAACAAGGCACTAGAGCTGTGGTGTTTTTAAAAATAATGTCTGATGATTTCAACTGACCCAAATACATCAAAAGAGAGAAAAAAGGTTGGCTGATTTATAATAAACATACACTGCCACAACCATGTTTAACATTAATATAAATGTAGGATGAAGTGGCTTCTGCTCTATCTGAGCTTTACAAATACTATTGCACATGCTTGTGCCAATCTGAAACAGAATAAAAAAGACTTTCAGGTGCAGCTGGTGAGCTGGCACTATGACAGAGCCAGAAAGGATAAAAGAGGTATGTATGTGTGCATTTGTTTTTGTGTACAAGGGAGGGACCATACAGTTAGGAAAACTCTTTCTCTGTGTTTTCACAAAGGAAGTGGGATGCAAATAATTTGCAAGTCCTCTCCATGTTAATAAAATTTGGCTAGAATTTGCCTACCACATAAAAAATGTTATACTACAATATTATGATAATGGCCATCAGTTACCCAGATTATGAACTTGCTGAAACTGGGGAGCATTTTGCAACTGTTTTCCATGAGGGTAAGGAACGGGCCATGAGGTGCTCTCTCCCTTCAGCCACAGAGTAGCCAACCCTTTATCTTTTTGTTGGAGATATAAGAAACAAGGACAGAGAGATCTTAATATAACAGAATCTGACATAATATCTGTACTTGAAAGGTCTTTCTAACAATGCAGATCTATTTCCTATTTTTTAAATAGAAAAACAGAGGCACTTAGATGTAAAACAACTCAGTCCTGGTCACCTGGACAATGATTAAGGAAAAAGTAGATTCCTTACATTCTGTAACATTTGGCCAGGCAAATGAAAGTAATTGCTCTTCACTCAGCATGGCACAAGAAACAGCAGAAGGTGTGATAAAAATAAAATGGTCCCAAATGTTTCAATGTCATAATCATGCAACCATACATAATAAGGAAAACCCCCAATATTTAGCAGAATCAATAAACTGTTTCTTGGAGAGGAGCACTAAATAACCATGGTAACAGAAGTAAAATGTCAACTAAGGAAAAATATCTTTCCTAAAATGGTGCTAGTATATTAAGGAAAATAATAAAAAATAAACTAGATTATTTTGGTAATACCTAGCTTTAGGGCTATCTTTTCTTATACAACGTGAGATGTTACTTGAACTAAAGGGACAAAGTAAGAATGGATAACATTTAAATTAATTTGCAGAGAAAGATCGCTCGTGTGGAGAATTCTCTCCATACACCTCCACATCTTCTTAAAGGAAGACTGATGGCATAAAACCAGTAAAAAAAATTGTAAAGATGGTTTTATGAACTTGATTTCTGACTGCTGTGTATGGCTGCAAAGCACATTGACATAGGGAGTGGGTGGCATATCTAGGAAGACAGAAGTCCTGCAACAAAGTGGTTATTTTTTTCTTTGCTTCTTTTGTAGGATGGGATCTTTTTATGCTCCATGTCTCCCAGCGATCAATGTGTTCCGCCTCCACACTTCCATGTACTTGCAGTGCTGGGCAGTGATGTGCTGCAATGTCCCCCAAGAGAGGGTGTTCAAGGCTTCCAGATCCAACAATTTCTACATGGCCATGCTTCTTTTCATCCTCTTTCTGTCCACACTGCCTGCTGTGTACACCATTGTCTCCATCCCACCATCTTTCGACTGTGGTCCTTTCAGGTTTTTGCATTTTACATCCATCTTTTGTTATTGATGTAATGAACTGTTTCATCTCATCACAGTGAATGATCCAGTAATGAAAAGACGTTCTATAATAAGTGTTAGCACCTCATAGTCTAAGTGTTTATTTGTGCCACATTTCTCATTGTGGCTAATTTCTGAAGCTGTAATCCTAGAAAACTGAGTAATTATTTAGAAAGATTTATCTGAAGTGTAAAACAGAAAATATTTTCTTTCAGTTAGTTGTAACATAAAAAAAAAAGTCATTACTGCTGTAATTAAGCCAGAAATTATTCTTAAGGAGTAGAGCAATGATCTATTATGCATCTCTGGTCTGCTGACTTGAGAGTGGTGGCTTTCAGAAAATATTTACATGTGCCCTACAGGAGGGGCATGTCAGAATGTACAATGGTGTGCTAGATATGTGGTGGTGCAGTCCTTGACTGCTGTGACTCTCTCCAACCAAGACAGTATCTCATGCATCTGTATTATCACTCTGAAGCTGAATCTGTTCCTGAAGTCTTCAAGAGCTCCATGTTCATTAGTTCATTCTAAAACCTTAGCCATGCCTTGCTGTTGCAAGCATGTGCCTTGCATTTAAGTTAGCTTAGATGTTGCCACAATTTATTCTTCTGTGAACACTACCTGGAAAGTCCAGGACCATTTTCATCATCTTTACTTGCCAGGTAGCATGACATACAACTACAACCTGATGAGGCTTTGGGCAACTGGTCCAGTGGAGGGAGTTCCTGCCTATGGCAGGGGGTTAGAACTAGATGATCTTTGAGGTCCCTTCCAACCCAAACCATTCTATGGTTCTATGATTCTATAATGAATAAACAACAACAGTCAATATATGAAATGAAAAATTTTAAAAGACATTAGTCTTTGGTTTTGAACAAAGGATTAGCAAAGCAAGAGTAGGAGAATAGTAAAAGAGACATCCAAATGAAAGGTTTGAATAATACATTACTCTTGTGAGTAAAATTATATCTCCATAATCCCCAGTGTGGTTTGTAAAGGAGCAAAAGTCTTGCCACACTAACTTTAGCCAAAAGCAAAATATTTTGGAGAGTGTTTCTAGCCACGTGCAAAAGTCACGGTCACCTAAGAGGGAGAATTGCAGGACATGCCAAAAATTCTGATGACACAGAAAATTGCTTCACTTTATGGAAGCAGTGGTAGCAAAGCAAGTGATGCACAGTAAGATTTTTTATTTATCATAGCAAAGAAAGGGCAGAGGGAGACATCTGGAGTCAGATCTGAGTAGCTGCAGTTACTGAATTGGATATTAAAGCTGGTGAAGAATCTAGAGCACAGGTCCTATGAGGAGCAGCTGAGGGAACTCGAGAAAAGGAAGCTGAAGGGAGACCTCAGTCTCTACAGCTATCTGAAATGTATCGAGGTTGGTGTTGGTCTCTTCTCCCAAGTAACAAGTGACAGGACAAGAGGAAATGCCCTCAACTTGTTCCAGTGGAGGTTTGCATTGGATATTAGGAAAAATTTCTTCACCAGAAGGGTTGTCAAGCACTGGAACAGGCTTCCCAGGGAAGTGGTTGAGTTGCCATCCCTGGAGGTATTTAAAAGACATGTAGAAGTGATGCTTAGGGACCAGAAGTGGTGGCCTTGGCAGTGCTAGGTTAACGGTTAGACTTGATGTTTCTATTCAAAATTATTCTATATTCTATCTACCATGGGAGGTTGGGGGAAGTGGAAAGAAGGAACTTCTGAATAAGAATTTTATCTGCAACCCTTTTATATTACCAGGAAGAGTGAAAATCTTAAGAAAAATGAGTTAAGAAAAATACCTGGTTGTCAGAAATGCTTTACAAGAACTGAAAATGGGTGACAGGAGACCTCAGTGACTGGAATATCAGGTGGCAATTGGTGATGATTTCTTTGACCAACTAAAACTACTAGTTAGTCTCAACACACATAAAGATGCATTTTGCTGGTTTTGTTCAGGTAAAAGACATCTGACCCTATATTTTAAGGCACATCCAAAACCAAAATAAGCAGGAAGGGACTTTTGGAACATCTATCAAAATGCTTCTACAAGAAAAAAATGTTAATGGTCTAGGGAGAAAATACTTTGTAGACAAGTTGGCCATGGAACAGTTACACATGAAAATTATTAGATTGCTTTAACAAGAAGAAAAATCTCCTAAAATACAGCCACTGACTTTTATAGCATTTGTACACAGAAAAGAGAGAGACAATGCTGAACAGTGCTGAACAGAAACCAGTTGCAAGCAGACCATTTTTTTTTTATTTTCAACCCTACAAAGATCAGATTTGAACTTTTCACCAGGACTTCATAGAGCACAAATTCCAGGCACTGGTTCTCATGGAGGACTTCAATCATCCGGGTATTTGTTGAGTAAGCAACACGGGCAGGCATGCACAGTCCAGAAGTTTCCTGTAATGCATTGAAGATAACTTTCTGACACAGGTGGTGGCGGAGCTGACGAGGAGGGATGTGCTGCTAGACCTTGTTCTCACTAACAAGGAAGGGCTAGTTGGGGACGTGAAGGCTGGGGGCAGCTTGGGATGCAGCGATCATGAGTTGTTGGAGTTCAAGATCTTTGGTGGAAGAAGCAAAGCAATAAGCAGGATCACAACCCTGAACTTCAGAAGAGCCAACTTCAATCTCTTCAGGGACCTACTTGGAGGTGTTTCATGGGCTGCAGTGTTGGATGGAAAGGGGGCTCACGAGAGTTGGTCAACATTTAAATACCACTTCTTCCATGGTCGAGAGTGGTGCATCCCTAAGAGTAAGAAATCAGGGAAAGGTGGCAGGAGGCCTGCGTGGATGTGCAAGGGGCTCATGGACAAACTCAAAAGGAAGAAGAAGGTCCATGAAATGTGGAAAAAGGGCCTGTCCACTTGGGAAGAATATAGGAATGTTGTCAGGGCCTGTAGGGATGCAATGAGGAAGGCTAAGGCCCACTTGGAATTAAATCTGGCAAAGGAGGTAAAAGACAATAAGAAAGGGTTTTTTTAAGTATGTCAACAGTAAAAGGAAGATTAGGGAAAATGTGGGCCCACTACTAAATGAGGTGGGTGCCCTTGTAACAGGGAATGCTGAGAAAGTGGATATACTGAACGCCTTCTTTGCATCAGTCTTTAATACAAAGGCTGCCCCTTGGGAATCCTGGAGGTACGAGTGAGACTCTGGGGTATGGACGACTTCTCATCGGTCAAACAGGATATGGTTAGAGAGCACCTGGCCAAAACTGATGCACACAAATCCATGGGCCCCCATGGGATGTACCCAAGTGTACTGAGGGAGCTGGCAGAGGTTATTGCTGAACTGCCCTCTATCATCTTTGAAGCCTCTTTGAGAATGGGAGAGGTACCTGAAGACTGGAGGATCGCCAATGTCACTCCAGTCTTCAGAAAGGGCAAGAAGAATGATCCGGGAAACTACAGGCCAGTCAGCCTCACCTCTGTCCCTGGAAAGGTGATGGAATGGCTTGTTCTGGATGCCATCTCCAAGCAAAAGAGAAGAAGGTTTTCAGGAGTAGTCAGCATGGATTCACCAAGGGAAAATCGTGCTAGACCAACCTGTGCCCCTCACCACAAGAAAGACATGGAGGCCCTGGAGCGTGTCCAGAGAAGGGCAATGAAACTGGTGAAGGGGCTGGAGCACAGGTCTTATGAGGAGTGGCTGAAGGAACTGGGACTGTTTAGTCTGGAGAAGAGGAGGCTCAGGGGAGACCTTGTTGCCCTCTACAACTACCTGAAAGGAAGTTGTGGTGAGCTGGGGGTCGGCCTCTTCTCGCAGATAGCTAGTGACAGGACAAGGGGGAATGGCTGCAAGTTGTGCCAGGGGAGATTCAGGTTGGAAATGAGGAGAAATTTCTTCTCGGAAAGGGTGGTCGGGCAGTGGAACGGGTTGCCCAGGGAGGTGGTGGAGTCACCGTCCCTGTGGGTGTTTAAGGAAAGGTTAGACGCGGTACTGAAGGACATGGTTTAGTGGTTAATAGGTGGCGGGGGGATGGTTGGACTGGATGACCCTTGAGGTCTCTTCCAACCTTAATGATTCTATTCTATTCTATTCTATTCTATTCTATTCTATTCTATTCTATTCTATTCTATTCTACAATGTCATCACTGGCTGGGTAGATGGGAGGAGGAGTGGATGTTGTCTACCTTCACTTCAGCAAGGCATTTGACACTGTCTCCCACAATATCCTTGTAACGAAACTTAGAAATTGCGGGATAGAGAAGTGGACAGTGAGGTGGGTTGAGAACTGGTTGACTGGCAGAGCTCAGAGAGTGGTGATCAATGGTGCAGAGTCTAGTTGGAGGCCTGTAATTAGCGGTGTTCCCCAGGGGTCAGTGCTGGGTTCATTCTTGTTCAATATCTTCATCAATGACCTAGGTGATGAGATAGAGTTCATCCTCAGCAGGTTTGCTGATGATACAAAGCTGGGTGGTGTGGCAGACACACCTGAAGGCTGCCATTCAGCATGACCTGGACAGGTTGGTGAGATGGGAAGAAAGGAGCCGGATGAGGTTCAACAAAACCAGGCGTGGAGTCTGGCACCTGGGGAGAAATAACCACATGCATCAGTACAGGTTAGGGGATGGCCTGCTGGAAAGGACCTCTGCAGAGAAAGAACTAGGGGTCCTGGTGGATAACAGGTTGACCATGGGCCAGCAGTGTGCCCTTGTGGCCAAGAAGGCCAATGGCATCCTGGAATGCATTAAAAAGCATGGCCAGCAGGTCGAGGGAGGTGATCCTTCCCCTTTACTCTGCCCTCGTGAGACACCATCTGGAGTACGGTGTCCTGTTCTAGGCTCCCCAGCTCAAGAAAGACAAGAATCTCTTGGAGAGAGTCCAGTAGAGAGCA
>VWZZ01002588.1:534-55333 GCA_013399095.1 Psophia crepitans
TTCTGAAGTCCAGGGTAGCGAGCTTGCTGTGCACCCTCTTAGCAGCCCCGAGGATCTTAAACTCCACCATTTCATGGTCACTGCAACCAAGGCTGCCCCTGAGTGTCACATCCCCTACCAGCCCCTCCTTGTTGGTGAGAACAAGGTCCAGCATAGCACCGCTTCTCGTTGGCTCCTCTACCACGTGGAGGTTATCTTCAACACATTCCAGGAACTTCCTGGACTGCTTGTGCTTAGCTGTATTGCTCCTCCAACAGATGCTGGGGTGGTTGAAGTCCTCCATGAGAACCAGTCCTTGTGGACGTGAGGCTGTCCTATCTGCCTATGGAGGGCCTCATCTGCTCAGTCTCCCTAGTCAGGTGGCCTGTAGCAGACCCCGACAACGATGTCCCCTGCCCCTGCACTCCCTTTAATCCTGACCCATATGCTTTCGGTGTCCTCCTCTTCTGTCCCCAGGTGAAGCTCCATGCACTCCAGCTGGTCATTAACATAGAAGGCAACACCCCCTCCTCGCCTGCCCTGCCTGTCCTTCCTAAAAAGCCTGTATCCGTCCATCCCAACACTCCAGTCATAGGAGTCATCCCACCACATTTCCATAATGCAAATAAGGTCGTAGCCCTGCAGGCGTGCGCATGTCTCCAGCTCCTCTTGTTTATTCCCCATGCTACGTGTATTCACATAGAGACATTTCAGTTGGGCTCCCGATGGGTCCGGGCAGGAATAACCTTCGAAAGATCATCAGAGAGCCTGCTAGATAGCAAAGCAAGTTATACTGAATATTGCAGATTATTCTGCAATCAGTAAGGCAACGTTACAGTGCATATACTTGATTTCTGAATCTTGACTTCACTTGGCTCTGACTTCTTGAGTCTTGACTTAGAGGAGTTTTTTTCTTTTTTCCCATTCTGTGTTATCTGTTCTTTGGGAAAACAGCACCGGGGTGCTTTGGGTTGAGCCCTACTGTCACAGTTGTGATTGACGTTGTTAAAAGTAATTGTGTATTCTTAGCCGTCATTTATTTTCGAACATCACTTAGAATTTCTTGACTGAAAGGTAATGCAGGACCTTGGTAACATTAATGCTATTAATTATTAAACATTTATTTGTCTCAAACCAGTTTTAGTACAAAAATTGTCAAAATACGAACCACGTGTTCTAATTGATGCCTTTTATTGCTTCTCAGAGCTGTGACAAACCCCAAAATAGAAAGTCCAAGAAGTCACAAAGTTTTATTACTTTGGACGAGCCCACTTGTGTGAACTAGTGACTTTTTTTTTTTTTTTTTGAGTGTCCTTATCAGTGAAGTACTTGCAGGCGGGTCTTACATAAAGGAAGTAAGATTATATTCAACTTCACATCACAGCAATGCTCTGATGTTTTTATTTCTCTCATAAGGCTTTTTCACTGATTACAGGGAAATTGTTATCATAGTATCACAGAACGGGTTGGGTTGGAAGGGACCTCAAAGATCGTCTAGTTCCAACCCCCTGCCATGGGCAGCGACACCCTCCACTAGACCAGGTTACTTAGCATACACGGTGCAAAAGCCATTTCACAGTCTTGATGTTTATGACCTGTTACACAGAATAATTGTGGTTTTTTTCCTGGATTTTAAAACTGGTAAATATTACCATCTTATTCTGGGGCCATCAAAACATTCATCTGAGAATCTAAACACTGCAGGAGAGATTATAAATCTCAGACTCTGGGCTCTCTCACGTTATTTCTTGTCTTCCGTCTTCATCGTCCTTCTCCAGATAGATAATTGATTTTTAAATTATTGCACTTGTCCTCTTAGTCATTGACACATTTCTGGTGATGATTGTCCTTTCCTTCATTGTTTTTTTTCTTTTAGATCATTAAAAAAAATCAAAGGTAATACAGTTCTGAAAGTGATTTTCAGCCTTTTAAAGCATAGTACCAGAGGTGGCAGATTTAGAGAGATGTGGTTCAAGTGATCCTAATTCACTCATGGACAAAAAAGTCTTCAGGAATATTTGGTGTTAGGAAGGCAAAGAGAATAACTACTTTGGATTCTCAATCCAGAGACGAATAAGGAAATCCATTTGGTGAAGTGTGATTGTGAATGTTGGGAGGCACTGGTGCCTTGTGTATCTTCTTAGCAAGTTATACTTCTGGCAAAGGCCAATGTCCGACAGACACTCTTCGTTCAGAGCCAACCTCGTGGAGGGGCATATATCCATCTGAACACTGAATGTTATGATCCAGGTTGATGATCATTTAAGTGCAAAGAACTCTGAGACTGGATATATATGTCTGTACCTTTTTAATGTGATTGGACAGAGGAATTATATAGAATCATTAATCATAGACTCATTAAGGTTGAAAGAGACCTCAAGGATCATCTAGTCCAAATGTATATGTTTCTAGCTCAGTTCTTGTCAGTCTGTGTATATTGCTGCAAGGAAAGGAACCTTTCCAGTGTCTCTTAGAATTAAAGAAACTATTACTTTTAAGCAGTACAGTAGTTTTTTGGTTTTTCTTTTTTCCCCAGAGACAGCCCTGTCTGGAACTGTTTACATTTCTTCTGTTTGCTACTGCATGTTTGTACGTAGTCATTGAGCTCGTGTTTGCATTTCTGCCTTTGATATATAGAAAGTTAACTAGAAAATTTGAATTGAAAGGGAAAGGTTCCTCTTTAACCAAGGTGAGTTGGTGCCATAGTTGCCCAAGGTTAAATACACCTTATGTGCTACAGCCCATATAGAACTCCAGTTCCGTAACCTGTATGGATGGCTTCCTCTGTTCCCCTGGTTCAACAGTCACTGCAATCCGGAAGGGGTTTAAGACAAATCTTTGTATGTCTTGGAAGCAATTTCCTGATCTCCAAACTGTGTTTCATAAGAGGTGGTCCCTTCTGAACCTGAGTAATCAGGAATATCTTCACCATCTAGTATTTCTCAAGCTTTCTTACAGGGTGCTTTGCTTATTTCATGTGCATTAGCATGATGACTGGACCTTCTAATTGTTTGGTTTACATATTTTGTGCGTTCGTGCTGGTTTCAGAAAGTGATATTTGTATTTGGGGTTTGTTTTTCTCATCAAGAAAGAAATCAAGAAAGAAATTTCATGTTGCTATGGATTATTTCAATTTTTCCTCTTCTTGCAACATTCAGATTTATTTAAATTTGCTTTTAATATTTATAGCTTAATTAGAAGTGTGCTATATTTTTTAAAAACAAATTTTACAAGCAACAGAGTCGTAAAACTTTGGACTTTCTATTCTAGTTTACCATTGGAGGGAAGTTAGTTTCATCGCTCAGCAAATGTGGAGGCAGACTATAGAGGAGATAAGACACCTTGTTAGGGAACAGTTGTGAAAACAGAGGGAGACAGGGGTGGGGGCACCAGGAGTTGAAGCAACAGTGATGAAAGTTCAGCTGGGAGAAGTGGAGAATGGGAGCAGGTCTTGTGCCTGATGGGGTTGTGTAGCCAGCTGTTAGGCACTCACCCCTGCAGTCGCTTCCATCCCACGTACCTGTCTGAGATACGAACCTGCAGTTCAGTAACTTCTGGCTGCCCTGTGGGTTCTGTGTCCCAGCTCCCTGACCTCCGCCGCCTTGCTCAGCGATGCTTCATCCATTGCACTCCCTCTACCCACCCTGCTCGCAGAGGCTCCTTGGCAGCCTACCGTCCCCTGGTTAAGAGTTGACAAAGCAGTTTGCAAAACGTGGGTGATGGCACAGGAGTGTTGAATGTATTCTGGGAGCAGGAATAGAATTTAGAAAGGAGGAGCTCGATAACCACTCCTTTAATGTTAGCTTAAAATCTGCTTTCTAGTGGTGTCCAATACTGTAAGCTGAGTAGCCTCAAGTGGATCACTTTTCTCCTCTCAGATGGGAAGACATCGCAGCTGCAATAAGCTTTGGGTCTTCCCCTTAACAGTACCATTCAATGTCACATTACACAAGGTGGTAGGGCTGGTCTTCTCCGCTTTAGGTTACTCCTTTCACACCCTTCATACCTCCCATTCTCTCACATAAGTCTCGCATGCAGCTCAGAGTCTCTGCAGCCAGTGGTCATTCAGTGAGAAAATGGTGATAGCCTTTGATAGCCCACTCTGGTTTTTCAGATTCTGTACACTTGCATTGGGCTCAGATCAATTTACAAGCTAGTCCTCATTGTGCAGCTAAGTTAAGCAGAAGCTATCAGAAAGATTTAGGCTAATACTTTTCATCTCTACATTTTTATAATTAATAGAGTGAACATACACCAGAGGGAGAAATAAAGATTTTAAAGCAAATTATATCTTTTGCCATTGCTCCTTTCTTGGGTGTCAGTTCATATTGACTGTGCTTCTCTTTTTCATAAATAGATGTAATACATGTTTAAACTATTAAATGTTGTGCATTTGATTTGAAAATTTGTTTTTTATACAGCCACGATTTCATCGGAGAATTCACAACAAGTTACAGAGAGTTGTCGAGAGGGCAATCTCAATTCAACGTGTACGAGGTAAGTATTGTATTTACTCACTTTCAGGAAATAAGTGAGAACGCTTCCAATGTTTTCATGGCAAACTGACCAAATCTGCACAGTGCTTGTCAAAATCAAATTGTGGAATTATTTCACATTTGTCCTTTTATAATTAAGAACAGTGAATCTAAATGCATTGCTTCATAAAAAGATTTAAAGACGAGTAGGTCTGTGTGCAGGTGTATGCACACTGGGCTGCGGTAGGGCAAGACGAGCTGAGTTGGTGTGACATAACTTGGAGCAAAGACTGTGTTAACACCATTTGTGTATGAACAATTTCTCATTTATCTCTCCTTTTGCCAACGGTGACATGTGGTGTATGCTATTTTCTTCTATCCAAAGAATATCTGGTGGTTCCTGTATCAGATGCAGAGCCTTTGATCTTAAGGCATATTTCAGAATCTTTAGAGTTTTGATGCAGGGCTTACAAGTGACAGAGAATTTAGCTTACTTATTGCTAATGTTTTTCATGTGGTCAGTTACCATCTTTGCTTAAAAATTTGCATCTTATTTCTGGCTTAGGATTCATACATCTGCCAGCTACTGGGATTGACAGACAGTTGTCAATTTAATTAGAGAGTTTTATATTGTTAGATGACTTCTAACTGTGGTAAGACCGTACTGTGTATTGTAGGTGAATGCAGACTACATCCACGTTCCCTCTTAGTCTTCTTTCTATTCTCTTTTCTCCTCAAGGCCCTTTGGCCAAGATTGTGCTTGTTTATTTCAGATCTAATAAATCCCTAGTTTAAGACTTCTTTCTTAATGTAGTCTGAGATTATTGGGATTTGCAAAAGAAGTAAACTTTTTTTTTCCCCCAAGATCAAACTTTACACAATCTTCAAAATATGCTGTAATTTATTCTCAGAAGCAATCAATGAGTTTCTGCAAACAAAAATTGAGATGCCAAAGCTTGAAGTATCAGAAAGGGACTAATTTTTGGCATTTTTCTTTTTTTTTTTTTTTTTAAAGGTTGCTTTAAAAATTATTCCAAATTTTGGCACAAAAATTTGACTGAAAATGAAAAAAAGTCTAAGCATTAAGACTCCTGCATTAAAACTTCATTTTAAAATTAATATCCCAAAAGAATCTCAGTCTGGAATGAGAAATGTATCATGAAATTTCAAAATGTGTTAAATAAGGAGAGGTAATAGGAGGAAAAGATTTAAAATGTGTTTTGTCACTGAGAAGTGTCAACTTACAGACTCCACCCAAGGAAATACGTTACATTCTGCAGTATTAAGCTTAAGCTGATGTATTTATAGATCCAAGAAATTTCATTTGCAGTTTTGAGTCCCCATTATTTTTATGCATACTTAGGTCACTTCAGGTTTATCTTCAGTAGGTAACAGTGTGTAGTGCTGTACGTTGAAATGCTGTGGATGTGCTCCCCAGCTAGAAGCAGTACAGGTGGGTGAGTTATGCCGCATCTGATCTAGTAAGTTCTGCCCAGCTTGTCTTAGTCTAATGATCAATTCTGGTAGCGATGTAACATAATTATCCTCCTTTTAGGACCAGAGGTAGGAAGTCTACCTACACTATGCTGTGTACATGTACTGGCTTGTCTAGGTCTGTGTCAAGTGTCTGCACTGTATCGCATCGTGAACCTGGAGTTGTCTTTCTGAATTCTGGTGAAAGGAATTGGTTTCTTTCCCATGGTAAAACAGGCTCACGAGTAGCAATTTTCACCTGGAAATAGTGCATGTATTCCAGGCACCTCTATGTTCCCCTGTGTGAAAATGCATACTATTGCATTTTCACATACATATAATATATCCAGCCATTTGTGTTAAAGCTTTTTAGCACCCTCCATCTCATGCACGCTCATAGACCAAGTGTGTGGATTGTGCCAGATACTTTCAGTTTCTCTAAGGTGAAGTGCTGAAGATTTTGCTCTGTAGGTATTTCACAGCCTCACTTACTGAGATTTACAAAGAGCCACCTTTGTTTTATTTTTAACTTCACTATTTTGTTTTCTTTCTCAGTCATTTCTGTTCTCATTTTTGCTGTTTTTCATTTCTGGATATGAGCATTCAAACAATAAAAGAAAAGTACTGTTTAGGCAAGGTACGGTCTGTGCTGTATTTATTGTCCTAAGCTGTTTATGTACCAGGAAGAGAGGAACCTTAGAACTGAGTCTGAGTATTAAGTTCGCATTCAGTGCTTCCTGATCAGAGTCCTGAACCCAAAGAGCTGGATATTATAAGTAGACTTTTTTGGTGTGCACTCGTTTATGATTTCCAGATGGTGAATCTGTCTGGTAACTCTTTGGCATATCCCTTATAAAAATAAACTGATTATAAAATATGAGATCTTTTGTTTCTTTCAGAGTTTATTAGTATTAAACACAGAAATGTTTCAGTTTTGAGTTTAGTTCCGTTTTTGTTTCTTTCACATTGAAGAGGTGATTGTCTCCTCTCTAATGAACTTAGAAGATGTTTGTATTGGTTGAGTAATGAACATAACCCAGGAAAATACAGCATCTGCCAAAGTGCCTAAAGCAAAGATAGGAAAGGTGGCAGTGCATCCTACTAGAAATTACCTTCATTTTGCCTTGGTTCTTGGAGCCTTGCTCTTTAGGTTGAGACCTTAACTCTTAGCCTCACACAGTAGCTTTCTGTCATCACACCACAGGACAAATGCTGGTTCCTTGGTCTGATTACCATCAGAATTATTCTAGTTAAAAGCAGCCCTCTCTTGGAAAATATCATCATACATAGAGCCCTCCTGTTCTCTAGAAGTTCTGGTAGCATAAAGTGGGTCCTCTTACTGCATCAGCAGTTACAATCTTTATCTTATATAGTGCAGATCAAGTATAAGAACTGAAGATAGGGTTTTTTTTTCCCCCTGTTGTTTTGGAAGCACCTAAAAGTATTTTTTCTTTCTTGTATTTTGGAGCTCCTTCCCAGCCTCTACCTGGGACATTGTGTGTGATATTTGTCTTGGTATTTCTTTAATGACTCTATCCTTCATCTCCAGTTTTACCAGAAGCCAAGATTTTGATCTTATCGCTTCCTCACCACCTTCCCCAGGGGAAAGTAGTATCTAAGGCTCCCCAACATCAGCAATGGTCATATGTGCTATCCAAAAAAAACAGGAATAGCTTTTTCCATGAAATCCCTTTACCGTAGTCCTGTTAGTATGAGCATCTCTTCTTTTAAAGTATCAGCTAATCTGCTTTCAGATTATTACTGCAGGTACCACAGGCACTTCTGCTATATGATGCCACCTGATGACTTGTGGATTCATATAGGCTGTAGTTGTTTTGGGGATGGTTCCATGACTAGCTGTCTTGAGACTGCAGTTCTGTCCCCTCTTCGTCCATTCTGGAAGGGGAGCCTGTTCCTGAAATTAGCCTCGCATGTGTGTCCAGATTGGTGAAACTCATGGCCAGCCTGTCTGCAAGAGCTTCACTGATGCAATCTCAGTTTCCTGATCAGAACTTTCAATTCTGCTTCTCCCAAAGGTCATTCAGATGTAAGACAAACCAAGCTAATTAGTCATGTTTATCCTGGTAGACAGTTTCATTTCAAGACCTCTTACAACCCTCAGGATAAATACTTCAGACTTAAGGTTTTAGGTATGCTTTTTGGAGGATTTAGGTCAGCTTCTGCATTTGCACCATGAGTTCCAGTATCATGCAGTTCGCATGCACAGGGTGTCTCAGAACTGAAATGTGTTTTTTCTTCCTCCTGGAAAGATATTCTTCCTAATAGTGAGAAGACAAGCTTATGTGGCTGTAGCCTGTTTTGGCTTTTTTTTTCCTGTATAGTGTGCAGATCTTTGTTCTTCCTTAAGCTATCCTTTAATTGGTCTCGGACTACTGCCATTAAACTTCAGTATTTTTTAAAATGTCAAATTCCTAATACAGGTGATAACAAATATGATGGTTTAGGCTAGCACTAATGCAAGGTAGGGAAGGAGGGTGCTGCAATTAGGTGCTGCACTTTTATTTTGAAGATGAGCAAAGGTGCTGCTGTTCAGAGCAGGACAGAGATAACTGAAAGCCATGGGGTTGGTTGTTTTTATTTATTTAGATCCAAGATCAACCCCAGAGTTACTGTAATGTACAGCAGTTTCCTATGGATAGTGTCACAGCACAGATTACTGTGTGCAGTGAAAATGTCCTCTCCTGTTGTATCACTGACATGACTCCTACCCTACAAGGAATACTCTGTCATAACATCTTAAGTCATTTTGCAGTTTCTTAAATATAGCATCGATACCTTACTCCCAGCAATAGCATACATTCCTGAGGATCCCGTATTTGCCTCCCCACATTGCAATCCTCCGTACTTTGGTACTGTTTCTACTTGATCAGTTTCCAATTGACTTTTTTTTTAAAAGGTAAGAGTTCCTAAACCTTCCTAGGTTACTGCAGGGGTGTCAGACTTTCAGAGGCTAAAAAATATTGGTTTATTTATGAAGTTATCTGGAATTAGAGGGGGAAAAACCACATAAATATTGTAATAATTATAGTGCCTGGAACTACAAGAGTGAGACGAGCTGTGATTTAATTGATCTTTGATCCCAAGTAGATGCCTTGTTTCCCATGATATTTCACTCCAAGCTCTAGTGCATTTCCTAGCAATTCCTAAGAAACCAATTGTCAAGTTACCTGAAGCAGAAGATTCCAGTGAATCTCCTTTTTGGTATTTAATGACTGCTGGCAAGAAATATGGTGCTAACTCAAGCCTGACCACTGGATCCTGGAGAGCTGTGAATGAAGCGCCACAGGGCGAGCAGGCAGTCTGTTACCTTTATCTTCTCTTCTGGGCAGTTGTCAGCAGGACTCACTTTCTGGCTAAGCTGCTGGTTCAACAAGAATTATTGCATTGTGTACAAACCATCATTACAGGAATTTAATCCATTGCTCACCAGTGGAGACACTGTTAATAGCAGGGATAGAGGTTATTTGGGGTTTTTTAAGTGTTAAAGGACTTATGTATGTGTAAGGCAGTAAGGCTTTGAGGAATACTTACCGGAGAACTGTGGGGCGTACTGGAGAGAAAGAAAGAGTGGGTCTGGTTTAGCCAGTTCAGGAAGACTTCAAATGGTAGTTACCTCTTCCTGCCTTGCATTTCACAGCTGTTTCATGTTGTACAAGGAATACGATCTTTAAATGTAATTTCATTTTGGTTTTGGGGGAGAGAATTTTAGGAAGACATGTATTACTTTTTTTTTTCATTTTCAGGCAAAACAGTTTAAATATTTTATAGCAGTTAAGTGAATACGATTTCAATTGGAAATGTTTTCATTCCTTGTCATTCACAGAACATCTGTGAGTAGTTTACAGTAGAACTTGGCAGTAAGCCACAAGGATTTGAGTTTCCCAGTTATATAGGAGATAGTTGATTGACCTAATGAACAAAATTAAGTTTTGTTTCCAATTCCATGTGCAATTTTGAAAAAGCAGGAGTACGTTTTAATGTGTATGTCCTGAAACTGTCTGAGACTTGTCTTTGAATGAGTGGATAGGTATTCAGAAGGGAAACAATTTTTATTGGTGGCTACAGTGGGAAATTCTATAGGTGTGGGTTCAAGACATTCAAGAAAACTGTTTAATGCTTTATAGTCTAGTTCCATGAAGATTCTTGTGTACAGGGAATGCCTTGAGGCTCAACAACTCCTATACGCCAGTCAGGTAGTGGTCTGTGCCATTTTCATGAAATTACTAACCAGTTTCTATTCCGGGACAGTGTGATCTGTCCCCTCAGTTGCTCTTCCTGTCAGCCAGGTTCTCTCATTGCACCACATACAGAAACTAGGAGTAGAACACCTCCTCGTGTTTCTCAGATAATACTGAGAAGATGGAAACAGATTAACTGGAAGGTGAAGAGCTGCACAGTGAGATGAAGTGGTGGGATGGTAAACTGGAGCGTTGGAATCAGGAATGCGAAAAAATGCAGAATCTTGTGAAAATTCGAAGTGTTTCACTGAGCACTCAGATTTAATGAACACTCTCACCTCTGTTACCCTAGTACCCTATTTGTCAAATGTGAATAACAGCACTGGCTTAGCAAGCAGGTACCACGAAGATAAATTCTCTGGTTTTCAAATATGCATATATCCCAGCATTGAGGTGCATAAGTAAACAGCATGCTGAATAAATTTAGAATACACTGAAAATAAACTACTTTCTGCATTGAAAGTATCTTAACATTTATCTTTATGTTAAATCATAAATCATGCTGCTTTAATATCTGTATCTGTGTTTCTAGGTAATAAATCCAAAGAAAAAAGGAAAAAAGAAAAAGTATGTTAATTCTGGAACAGTAAGTAAATATATTTTATGTTACTGGATGCTTTTCTTTTCTCTTGAAACAGAGGGTAATGGACTTGTAATTTACCAGGATTAGAACAGAACCTTGTGTGAAGGCCACAGCAATAAACTATTTACTGTTATAAAGCATTTGTTTTCAGATTTTTTTACTTGGAAGAGTCTGATAAAAGCTGTGTCCAAGTGTGCTGTTAAGTTGCCAAAGATTTCCAAAATGAGTTACACCAAAATTTCAGTCAAATTCTTGAAATTATTGAACTGTACATGAATAATTTTTGTCTGAAACATATCTGCACAATTAAAAGTAAATTTTCTGGTTTTAATTTAACTGCTGAGCTAGCATCAGTAAAAGCTAGTGTGCTTATCATGGGTAAACCAAAAAGAGTCAACTTTTTATTACCAACAGGTTTTTCTAAATTTATATTAAAAAATCTGTTGGTATAGTTGGGGATGAGAGTTTAATGTCCTTTTGTTCATATTTCATATTCTGTTTTATGAAGCATTTGCTAGCAATGCAAATAATTCCCTTCAGCACTTTCTCAGTTTCCATGTTCTGGCATCTAGAATTGTATATTGGCAAACCTAATCAGATATAAGATGTGTTTTCTGAAAACATATCCAGCATGTAGGGGTTTTTTCCACATGAACAGTTTCACTGAAGTCAGTAGGACTACTTTCACTCTGAACTGTCACCTTGAAGGAATCTTTTGTCATTTGCACTTTTTTATATAAGTCTGTTCATCAGTAGGAACATAACCACTTATTTTGTAGCTTTGCTTTGAGTTGTAAAAAATAAGCAGAAGCAGCTTGTCCATGAAAATTTGCCATAAAGATCTGATTCATTAGATAATTTATTTTTTGCTAACATATTCCATTTACTACAATTTAGCATGTTAAAATAAAGCTCTATTATGCTAAATTATTAATTATTATTAAAATTATAACAATATATTTTCATATTATGGAAAATTCATAATACTATTAAAGATAATTTCATATTATGATGAAAATTGTTAAATTATTATTTTAAATCAATACTAAAAGTAAGTGTACTCAAAATTGTAGGTATGAAATCTGGCTTAGGGTACAGAAGAGCAAAAAATGCATTTACATGTTTGATTTTCCTGTTGATTTTGGTTTTAAACGTTTTACCACTTTTACATGTATCTGTCTGCATTTGAAAGAACATGTTTTACTCATCTTTGGACAGACAAAATCAACTGTGTGCTGTTATCCTTTGTCTCAAATTACATGGAAATTTCCAGTAGATGGTTAGCAATTTTCTTTCCTCTTCCCTTCTCTAGCAGTGTTCTCTATTGTTGGTTTTGTAATTTCTTTTCCTTATTGAGTCCTCTTTGCCCCCATTTGCCCTTATTTCTATTAGTCCTTCAGGCTTCCCTTATGCTTCTCCAAATTGTCACTTTCCTGTGTGTTTGCCTGCAGTTTTGTTTTTCTTCTCCCTGTCATTCACCCAAGATATTCTTTATCCTACAGATTTCTAAATTGCCAAACCAGGCACCGAGACCATCATTCTCACTAATAGGAAGTTGGCTTCTGGAAAACTTTAAATAAAGTAGATACAGATCATTGACTGCTATCTCACTGCTGCTTTTAAGGATATGTACATACAGCACCCATCTCAATTCATTAATACTTAAGAATTCATTTTAAATTCAGACCGACAAACTACATATTAAGCAGAAATGTTTCAGAATATGTGATTAGTTTTGAACAAAGCAAAGTAGTAAAATATAAAATTCCCTGTATAAAACTCATAACATTGGTAAATATTGTCTGTATGGAAGTAAACACTTTGGCCCCTTTGGAAGGGTGTTTTCTTTCCATTTTTTACCTTTTTTATGTAGATTAACTGAACATTTGCTTAAACTGAGAAGGAGCAAGATGACCAGCTGCAATAACAGATGAGCCATTAAAATGGCTGTGTTCAGTGGGAAAATGCATAGAAGTTTCAGTCCTATATGCATGACTATCCTACTGATAGTCTGGTAGAACTTTTGTATGGTCTTCTGTTCTCAATTAAGAGCATAATTTGATGGTTTTAAACTACGAAAGTCACTAAGAATCACAGAGAACCTGGGATAAAGTAGGGTTGAAGTAGGATAGAAGTCAGAATTACTACCTGTAATCTCATTCTGAGCCCAAGTTTACAAAACAGGAATAGTTTCAATTTTTATACTTTGCTGCAGTTGGAGGCAAATCAAATTTTGTGACAAACTTCTATCCCCTTTTTATTCCTGGTATCATTATCAGTGAATTTGCTTTGAGTAGTTACTTAACGAGTTTTCACTGACTGCCTGGTACACTTACATTGTGAGAGAGTTT
This sequence comes from Psophia crepitans, assembly GCA_013399095.1. Classification (NCBI taxonomy): domain Eukaryota; kingdom Metazoa; phylum Chordata; class Aves; order Gruiformes; family Psophiidae; genus Psophia; species Psophia crepitans. Next base: position 13,655 of record VWZZ01002588.1, read on the forward strand.
TGTGTCACTTTGTAAACAAATACAATTTCATTGACTTCTTTGCTTTATAAAAGTTGTGCAGTATATGAAGATCTTGAATGCTGAATCTTTTCCACTTGAGTTTATACTTCTGTGACTCTAGTGCTGGCAATGCCAGTAACACCTGTAGACACTGTCTGTGTTTTGGACTTATATAATTTCTGAATGATAAAGGTTGAGGCTAGAGAAATTTCTTCTCATTGCATTTTTTATATATTCCACTTTAAATTTTTTTTACATATTATATATATATATAAAACTTACTAAATTTTTGCGTTCTTGGCTTACGTCAATACTCAATACCACTTTTAATGTGAGATGATAAATTACATAACTGTAATTGAGTTCTTTAAACAGTGTTGAAGTACTCATAGGATAGATGTGTTACCACCTAGCCTCTAATATTCATGTGCAGTGTTCAGAAGACATGCGTGTGGTAACCTGCCCTGGAATACAGTCTTCCATCCCTTACCTTTTGCTTTTAAAAAAAAAAAAAAGCAACTGTAGTAGACTTCCAAATTTGTTTCTGCCCTTTCAGGAAATGCCTATTGAAATGATTGCATTTTTTAAAATCTTTTTTTCCCTAATACTGTAGGAAATTACATATTCAAAAATATTGTGCTTATGTCTCTACTTGTTTAGCTGGGAAATGACAATTCATGTCTGACTTTCTTTTATTTGCTTTTGTTACTCTTTCAGGTAACATTGCTTTCCTTCCTAATTGAAACAGAAGTTTCATTCCTCGACTATATTAAAGGCGGGTATGTGATTGGCAACAAACCTTTCTTGTTTTCACAAACTTACTGTAATTCACTAATAATTTGTATATGTACTTTGCAATGTATGATGCATTTAAGTAGTATCTGTAAAGAGCTGTATTGTTTCCTCATTTTAGAGGCTGTACTTTCCTACATAAAACCTGCAGATAGTTATTGACTGAAGTTAAGTTGTGGAACTTAGCTTATAATGTTGGAATCGCTGTTGGTACTAAAACACAGAGATTGAGTAATGACGTCTGATCAGCCAGTGAAAACTGGATTAACCGAAAAGGAATTATGTATATACTATCAAATTAGTAAAATGCTGTTTTATTTCTTTCGATTACACTGACCTTTGGTGTATTTAATATTGGCATTTATTTAGAGCCTTTCCCCTTCAAAGGTATTTTTTCAATACTAATTATGTAAAATTTATAACACATTCAATTTCTCATTTATTGTCATTTTCCTAAAAGGGAAGTAGAGACAGAAGCATCAAATGGCTTACCCTAAAATGTGCCTGGAAATGGGATCAAATCTCAGAAATTCCTGGCTTTTAACCTCCCTGCCAGAACACAATTCTTCTCTAGGATAAATCGATGGAAATAATTTGTTATACATTCCTAGGCACTTAATATGGATTTTTGAGGCATACAGTCTGAATATACATTCCACATTTATTTTACAGCATTGATTACCTGTGAGGAAACAATTTACCTTTTTTATTTTGTGCCAGTCTTCAACCAGGCTTCAGCTGAAATAAAAAAGAAGTCTGTGTTGTGTTTTGGCAGTAGTAATACAGGGTTTTGCCTTTGTTCCCAACAATGGTAATCCTACAGATGAGAATGTGCTTAAGGTTTATTTCTAACACACTCATCACTGAATTTCATTAAGTTAAAGTGATGCCCCCAACCATAATTGTTAGCTACAGAGAAACTGTCAGCTATCTCAACTGCCATTGCATTCACGGTTTTGAAAAACCACAAGCTGGGGTTGTACTCCATAATAGTACACTGGTAACTTGTAGAGGGAGTGGATCATTAGTAAGATGTACTCCAAACTGTTGACCCTAACACATGGGCTGCTGTAGAGTGTAATTTTTTTTTTTCTCTCTCAAGTGCTAAAGCCTCTTTGAAGTTTCACTTCTCCCAAACAGTTAAATATTAAAGTTAGAAAATCCAGATTCACTGCTGTTTGATCTCCATCCAAGAAAATAAATATTTTCACTAAGGGTGAATTCAATCTGTTATGTATTGCAAAAGACTCTGTCTTTTGGCTTATTAAGATTAAACCTGACAAGAATATTTTGTGCATAATAATTTTAAAAAGGAATGCTTGTTTAAGGTTTTTAATATGAATGTAGACATATACTCTTTAAAAAAATTCTTATTCCATATCTTTGGAGAAAGTTGTGATTTGACTTGCTCATTTGCTCGTTCTTTGGTGGCTGAACATATTTTCTCATTTTAATAGGTTGCAGAACTTCTGCAACATTTCAGAGTTGATTGTTCGATGTTTCAGTGTTGTATGGTATACACGACGGGTTATGGGTGGCCTTCAGAGGGAGCTGTATAGGCCCACTGTTGAAGCATGTAAGTAGTGGGACACATTAGTGTAGGGAAGTAGTGGGAAGTAGGCGGACATGTTAGTGTAGGGAAGGAGCTGTGTCCAGAGCAGCTGTCCCTCCCCAGAATGGCCGGGGAGCTGGGAGCAGAGCTGAGGAGCATGGCTGGCACGGCAGGGATGCTGTACAGTACACAGGCAAGGCAAGCAGGGCAGACCCAGAGATGGTGGGCAGGCTCAAGAGTCCAAATTCATGGGGGAAGTTTGCGGTGTTGAGGCAGACTGAGATCAGACAGGGAAGGCAAACCACAGGTCCGTGTCAGGATCAGGTCCAGCGATTGCCAGGCAGGCCTGTGGTGAACCAGGGTAGGGAAGTCAAGCCAGGAAGTCAGTCCGTGTGTTGGGGTCTGGATTAATGGAGCTCATGGGCCTGGCTGAACTGGAGACCAATGCTCCTCTGTCATAGCTCAGGCAGGCACTGACAGTTAAGCTGAAATGGAGCTCCTGAGGCAATGGGAAACATGTGGTGGAGGGCCAAAATGAGTCTGTTTGGGGCCATTAAAAGCCTTTTTAGTACACTCGGGACCCCTACTCTTTGTTCCAGGATGCTTCTGGTCTGCAAACTGTCAAGCTCTTCTAGAACTGCTATCCTTACCTCCAGTTCAGTTCAGTTATCTGGAAACCCTGCTGCTGGAATACTTCTTGTCTATGTTTGCACTCGTCGGATCCTGCAGTTTCTCCCAGAGAAGATTTAATTCAGTTGTTGACTGCATTAGATCTGTTACAGTTTAGCAAAGGCAAAACTTCCTAATATAGGTCAGGCACGCTGTCATGGTACTACTGCGTCTTTAACATTATATGCTATAAAGAATTCTATCAACATGTTTGCTTGACAAGCTGTTCCTGAGGTACCTAGGCTGCTGTGGTAAGGAAACCAGTTATTTCTGTGTTTCTGAGTCTGTTTCAAATGATCAGTATGGCTTGCTGTGCCTGCTTTGAATCACTGCGAGTAGCAGATGGACAGCTGTGGAAGAGTACTTGGAGCATCAAGGTTCTGGATGTGATTTCTGTATGAACAATCATGGTCAATCCATTGTGGATCCCTTCTGATTGGTGGAAGTGTTCTGTTTTTAGTAGAGCATCCTAGGGTTTGAGAGAAACAGGTTACTTTTATTAGGACTGCTGTTGTCTTTCTCAGAAATATTCCTGTTGTGGACCTTAACAGAAGTAGAAAAAGGCCATCCATCCATGGTTACCAAAAGTTTGTATTGATTGAAGTATACATATACACAAATGCAGGAAGGAACAGTTTTACCGGTAGTGTAGCTGATGGTTATTTGAAGTGTGTTGTACATATATGCCACAACCATCTTATTCACCATTCATTCAAAATTCATCTCTACAGGAAGAGTGTGTATAAGGAACTGAGGAATTAAGTTTTCTATCTAAATTTGAAAAGAGAAGAATATAATGGGTGCATATGTCATTTTTTTAGGGTGGTTTATCACATTTTTCACTGAGATGTTACAATACAAGTTAATAAGCCTAATTTTCAATGTTCTATAGATAGATAATGAATTTTGAATCAAATAATACTTTGTGGTTCTTAATGATATTTTGCATATATCTCTGTAAGTGCAAGTCAAAGAAGACTTGTGATGTTAATAATTACTACTTAAGCTTTTTTCCTCTCTTTTATATAAAAGTATAATTCTGTAGAATGCTCTGTGCTTAAAAGTATGAGCAGTAATACTTACTGTTTAATTATTTTATATAGAATTGTGTTTAGCAATTCAAAGAGTTATTTCTATGTACGTGCCAGTGAAAACTGTAGAAGTACTTTTATAAAATGTTACCTTTCTTTCTGCAACCTATACAGTTTTGTAAACATGATCAGGACACTGAGACTCAAAGTAATTTTCTTGGCTTCCTTCGTTCGTCTCACTTAATACTGCTACATATCAGTTGCAGTACAGTTGACAGATTTTGAAAGAAGAGAGAAGATTTTGTCATTAATCAGTCTGTTTTCCCATCAAGTATGTCCTCTAAAATTGCTTTTTTAGTTCCGTGGTTTTCTTCCATTTAGTTAGACAAGGGGAAGGAAACACTGATTCTGCAAGATTGGCTCTTTCATAAATGCATGCTTATGAAATCCTTCATGTTGAGAACTTTCACTGTAATTGATTTGAGGTGTCTAGAACTAATATGGATTTAATGGAAATCTTGACAGCTTTAACTGTGACAAATTGGGATTACAATATTGATTTCGTTTATGTTTTGAATCTGCATCTGTTTAATTGGGATATGCCATTATAAGTATCATGAATATGACTGATGTTTTTTTAAAGAGCTTTGAAGAATGAAATAGAAGCTTGTCCGTAAATTCTAATTTCTGCTATGTAACACTGCATTTTATAGCTGCATGGCAGGAAAGAGGTGGATGTCTCTTTTGCATCCATATATTACATCCAGTGGTGCCATCTTAATAGCTGGCTTTTCCTTACATCTTGATACTTAATCACATATTTTGCCACACTGACCTTCTCACATTTATAATAGGTACATTGTGCTAAAAACTAATGCATATTTCAAAATTGGATTTCTCCTGCCAGTTTCCAATTAGTAATATATTCCTTTCAAAACACCTCCCAGTGTATGAATAAGCTCAGGAATGTAAGGGATACGGCCTTGAAGAGGAATGCAGTTTAAATTTTCCTGGTTTACAGGATTGACTCTCAAACAGTTAGTTTATAGTCTGGTTTTGGTTTTGTCTGGAAGAGAGGCCAGGAGCCAAAAAGCTGCAAGACTTAGTCCGTAGAAACGATATTTCTGTGCAGAGGTTTCTGGCCTGTTTGACTTCCTAGAACAGAGAGCGAGCTAACAAGTTACGCTCGGCCTTTATAAATCAGTAAAATTCAGGAGCTGAATCCTTTTGCAAATCAAAATAGTAAGTCATCTCTTCTGTTAGAGATTAGTGGTAGATAAGAGGAAATGTTTTCCTCCCATCATGTTAAAAGCGTTACCTTCATCCAGATTTTTGGAAATGAACACCCACACGTTGTTTGGATTCTAAGGGCTTTGGACATACATTTTTAACTGAACTGTATCGAACCATTGATGGTCAAAATGGAAATTTAGAACTCCTCTCATGACAGCTATTTTCACCCAACCAGTACACCATATAATGAAATGGCATGCATATTTGATGTTTGGAGGTGACCTAGTGTGAGTTACAGTTATGAAGTGCAAGGGCTGCCATAGCTACATATTTTGAAGGCTTTTACCATACATTTCTTGTATCCTTGGAAAATAATAAGGAGTAATAAGCCTATATAAGAGGAAGATCTTGTAGAGCCCTTGTCAGAAAAGTCTTCTTTATGTTGGTACAGCATTTGGCCAAAGGGGAAATCATAAAATAATTATTACTGGGGACCTAAATGCCATGGAGAGGATGCAGCCTCTTGGTAGTGTTAGTTACCCATTAGCTCCGTTGTAGAGTGCTAAGTAAGTGGTAGAGTGTTGTAAAGCCCAGTAAGTGGTCCTCAAACCTTCAGTAGCTCCCCCCCGCTAACAGACCAGCTGGTTGTCACTCTGAAGCCACAGGAGGAAATTCATGTTTCCTTCCAATGTACTGTTTAAAAAACCCTAATCATTACAAATGTTATCAAGCCTAGTCAAAAGCTACATCGGCTTAGTTTGTTTCCTTACATATATCAACGCTGACAGAGCTCTTCTTAAAAGACGATAGGCTTCACCTTGCTCTCCCAAAGATACAAACAAAATGGCTGCTCGGTGATTGTGAGGTGAAGACTACTGTTCTTTTTAGATACTTTCTTAATTTCTCATGATAAAAAGGGTAAAATCACCTGTCCAGGTATCAAATAGGTCATGTCTTTCTATACCAACTGAATTCTGACAGAGTGGTTGTGATCTAGAGAGCTCTGAATTCATAAGCCACATTGCTCTGCTTGGATATTCTACCTGAGTTCTCCCTCAGGGCAGGGCATGCAGCAGCTCAGCCTGCCTAGCCAGGTGTGTCAATGTTTTACTGGCTTTTGTGCAAAACCTCATGAGCTCACAGCATCACTGATGTAGGGGCTGTCATAAGCTTTTAATGTAACTCTTTGGAGAACTACACAGCTGGAAAAGCAGGGACACAGCCTTAGCCAGAGTTTCCTTCCTTCCAGAAACAATAGGTTTTGTTGTCTTCATGTGTTTTAAAATTTACATCATTTAATCAGACACCTAAATTGTCTTGAAAACTTCAATTTTATATGCTTTTTAAAATCTTGAGTGTTCTTATTCTGAATTAGTGATTTTTCAGCTAATGTTCCTTACAGAAAATACAGTAATCAATAATCTTATAAAAAGCACATTATTGTTGATGAAGGTTAATATATTAATAAAAACAGTAAACTAATAATGTGTACTTGATACAACCTAAGAAAGAGCATGTTAAAAAGAAATAAAACATGTAATGGAAATAAAACCAGAACAGTGGACTTTCAGATATATTAATTACATTCAATTTGTTTCTAGAATACACGTTACCATGAAATTAATGAATGCCATTCTCTGGTCATGAGTCCATAATACAAAGTGACAGCTGCATTAATAGCGGGATCCAGTTTCCTGAACCATGTAGGCATTTAATGCCATTTTAGGATCCCAAAAATTTCCATGGTGTAGTAAGTACCCTTGAGGCTCTAAAATAACATTATGAACCTATATTTAGGAAATTGAATTCTAGTCTATGTACAGTCATCTATAAATTGTTGAAATCAAGTAATCAGTTTAAGTTCTTGCATGTTTTTCTATAGCAGTATCATTGGAATGTACATACAGATGGAAGCAAATTCTAGAGATGTAGACTTTTTTTTAATCTTATTTTGTATCATGATTTTTATAGTTGTCAAATTGGCAGGTACTGTAATATGCATTCTCTTCTACCTGGACAAAAGTCGCAGTCCAGATTGCAGTGGATTGTGAATGTGAGAGGGAGTTTTTCTACTTTAGCAGATGAGTTTCTGTTATCTGGAGCAGTCACAGATACACCGCTTTGAGGAATACTCCAGAAAGTGATGCTGTCAGTCATTACCTGTATTCACATGAAAATTGGCTCTGTTCTTTTTGCTGTTAGATGCAATTTTAATATTTTTTGTTTTGTTAGTCTTTTTTTTCTTTTTTAGTTTTCTTTTACTGTGCTTTCTCTTGTTTCTATCTTCAGTTCAGTATCCGTGAAATTCTATTTCTTCTTACCAATTGGATCAGAATAGCTGATCCAGGAAATGAGTTTGCAAACAAGTTTTGCTGTTCTTATGCAGAGGAAAAACTGTTTGAGTGTTGTTTTTTTTTTCCTGTGACACATTCTTCAGCATGCTGAAGGATTTCTGTACTTGATGTACCTGACATGTAATGCTTGGAGGAGCCTTGTTCTACTCTTCAAACATTGCACCACACCAAAGCCCTTAAAATTTCAGCACCGGGAGGTTATAGCCCTAAAGCAGTTTTGCTTAATAGTGCCAATAAGGACTCTAAGCATAAATCTAGAAATGGTAATGTATTAGACTTTTTTGTTGTTGTTTTTCCTAACTTGTCATGGTTTAACCCCAGCTGGTAACTGAGCACCACGCAGCTGCTTGCTCACGCCTCTGCCCTCCAAGGGGATGGAGAGGGCAATGGATAAAAATCTCACGGGTTGAGATAAAGACAGTTTAACAGAAAAGAGAATAATACTAATACTACTAATAATACAAGTTATGCACAAATGCAATTGCACACCACATGCAGAAAAACCAACCCAATGCCCAGTCTGTTTCTGAGCAGCGATCCCACCTCCTGGCTAGCCTCCCCAGTTACATCCAGAGCATGAGGTTCTGTGGCGGGGAATATCCCTCTGGCCAGGCTGGGTCAGCTCTCCTGGCCGTGCTCTCCCAGCTCCTTGTGCACATGGCAGGGACTGGGGAGCTGAAGAGTCCTTGACTTAGTGTAGACACTACAACTACCCAGCAACAACTGAAAACATCAGTGTGTTATCAACATTATTTTCATCCTAAATCCAAAACACAGCACTGTACCAGCTACCGGAAAGAGAATTAACTCTGTCTCAGCTGAAACCAGGACACCTGTTCTTATCTGAGGAAGACAGCTTTTTTGCACAGTATGGTGATGGCAGTAGAAAACTAGTTGACATGCACTTCTCAGCATCGTTATTCTTACAACTAGCTGACAATGCAGAAGGACATTGTGATTAAGAAGCCAAAGGACCTGACATTTGGGTGCAGATCAAACAAAATCTCACTTGTCGTGCCATTACAAATCTTTTTGGTGAAACTACATAAAGCAGAATGCAGAAGTACTGGTGGAAAACTTGTCTCATAAAGCTTAAGTCTGAACTTTTCAGAGATGGCAGCAGCTTTCACTGGGTTTTGTGGGGGTTTTTTTGTTGAAGTCCATATTGAGGCCACAGCCCTTTTAGACATATACCATGTTCCAAGGACTACTCTCGATACTGTGGGCATTAGTAGGCTTTTACCATTTTTTGGAGACAGAGTCTAGAATCATAGAATGACTTGGGTTGGAAGGAACCTTAAAGATCATCTGGTTCCAACCCCCCTGCCATGGGCAGGGATGCCACCCACTAGATCAGGCTGCCCAAAGCCCCATCCAACCTGGCTTTGAACACTTCCAGGGAGGGGGCCTCCACAGCTTCTCTGGGCAACCTGTTCCATTGCCTCACCACCCTCACAATGAAGAATTTCCTCCTAATGCCTAATCTAAATCTATCCTCTTTTAGTTTAAACCCATTCCCCCTTGTCCTATCATTATCGACCAGAGTAAAGAGTCCCTCTCCATCCTTTTTATAAGACCCCCTTAAGTATTGAAAGGCTGCAATGAGGTCTCCCAGGGCCTTCTCCAGGCTGAACATCCCCAACTCTCTCAGTCTTTCTTCATAGGAGAGCTTCTCCAGCCCTCTGATCATCTTCGTGGCCCTTCTCTGGACTCACTCCAACAGGTCCACATCTTTCTTGTGCTGGGGGCCCGAGAGCTGGATGCAGTACTCCAGGGGGGGCCTCACAAGGGCAGAGTAGAGGGGGACAATCACCTCCCTCGACCTCCTGTTCAGTCCCTCTCCACAGGGCTGCTCTCGATGCCTTCTTCTCCCCATCTGTACTCATGTCTGGGATTGCCCTGACCCAGGTGCAGCACCCTGCACTTGGGCTTGTTGAACCTCATTTGGTTCACATGGGCCCACTTCTCAAGCCTGTCCAGGTCTACCAATAACCTAGCTTGGTTTGTGTTAGCATTGAGCAGTATGATAGAATGATTCCATGTGAATGCTTCTTCATACCCGGCTTTTTATGAAATAAGTAGTATTTTCTCTGGGCATGTCAGTCTATTTGAGCAGTGGAACCACTACTGCAAGGCCAGGTGTCAAACTGTTGATGTTTAAACATGCATGAGTTAAATCAGTTCAGTAGCTTTCAAGAGCTTTAATCTTTGCTAATCTGGTCATTAAGGTCATAGTTGCATGTGCTGAGAAACAGAAATTTGAAGGAAGATGTAAAAGACTCAATCTGAGCAAAAAGTACATTTTCAAATTTATACAAACTCTTTTTCCTGATTGAGTCTTAGTAGCTAAGAGATTATGTCCAGAATGACAGTACTTTGTCCTGAAGGAAGCTGTGGAACAGAACTGTGTTTAATTGGATTGTCCCTCTGTAAAAGTCTATTAATGATTAATTTTTCTGACAATAACAATTGATCCATGCACGATAATGGCTTTATTTAGCTACTGCTTCAAATACAGATCTTTATATTCCTGCTTCCACATTGTGCCTTTGCATTCCAAGAATTACCTCGATATGCTCACTCAAAGCATTGACTGTGTTCACATGAATGAAATCCACTGCCAAAAACTGTGATACCGTGTCCAGAGATTTTATGCATAGCATGATTTCAAACATGTTCTGAGTGAAGACAGTGTTTTAATATGAAGAAAAGGAGCAGATTAGTAAAACCCTACTTCCCTTGTCAAAGTCTTCCGGGACTAGGGCTAAAATATGTGCAAGGAAAAATCAGTATTACTGTTGAAAATGAATTAATAATGTTTATAGATCTTAATAACCTTAATAACCTTATTAACATTTCAAGATTTCATAAACAATGGAAAAGGGAAGGATGGAGTACGGTAACTGTTTTCAGTGCATTAATAAAATAGCGTTGTGTAGCTCTTGGCTGAAACGTTATAAAATAGTATTTTCAGTGTTGATTTCCTGTATTTAGAAAGTTATTGTCCTACAGTTTGTCCACAAACGTTATCATCGTGTGTTTATTTTTCCACACAACACTAGAACGATTAATAAGATTTCTGTTTGCTTTCTCTGCAGAACCCAAATCAATTTCACAGTAGCTATTGATTTCACAGCCTCAAATGGTAAGAATAAAAATAAACTTCTGTATGTATGTGCTGTGTTCTGAGTGTATGCATGCGTCTCTATGTATCTGTATTAGTATTCTGCTAAACCTCATCATATTATTGATTATCCTTATGCCTGGCACCACGTGGAATCAGGATTCCATTTTGCTGAACAACAGACTGGAAGCCAATTCCTGTCCAGAAAAGCAGGGCAACAGAACAGATAAAAAGAAAAAGCTACTTATAAAATTGAATAAGTAGGAGCAGTTTGTATATATTTGTATACTTTCTGGTTTGGGGTTTTGTGTGTGTGTGTCTTTGTTACTGCTGGGAGACAACAGGCTAACTTAGAAGACCCCATTGAGAGGGGCAAAGGAAAGGAGTTTCAGGGGGAATGAGGATGAAGTGGGGTGAAGCAGGGATAAGTTTTGATCCTCCTCCGAAGCTGCTTTCAGAATGTCTTCGTACTTTTGTGTCATCTTAAAAGTCTATATCATATTATAAAATGACACAAATTTACAAGTCTAATCACAATTTCTTGTGACCCATTCAATGCTGGAAAGGTTTACAGCTACTGCTCTTCAACTATTAAAATGTATTTAGAACATCACATTTTTACCTGATATAACCAGAGGTATGTATATAGGAATTAAGTTCATTTTCTTTTCATGATTTTTTTTCTTTTCAATTTCTGCTTTCTTAGACTTGTATAATTTTTAAGAGACAAAATTTTGAAGAGATTCAATTTTAAAGTAAATCTGATCCTTGCTTCAACAGGTAATCCTTCACAGCCTACTTCACTGCACTACATGAATCCCTATCAGCTGAATGCTTATGGCATGGCACTGAAAGCAGTAGGTGAAATCATTCAGGACTATGACAGTGATAAAATGTTCCCAGCTCTAGGTTTTGGAGCTAGACTGCCTCCAGATGGAAGAGTATCACATGAATTTGCATTGGTAAGTAAAGAAATATTTATATATTGTTTGCATTTCTTTACTGCAATAAAATTTTGGGAGTTAAGATTGCAGTTTTAGGCAATTACTGGACAAGTAAAGAACAGAGAATGTGCTAATTCTTCTGTCTAAAAGACCATTTCAATATTTTTCATCATAGTGAAGTCACTGACACAAATTCAGACTGAAGAAGTCCCTGGAGGGCAAACATAGTAATAACGAAAAGTAATCATCGTTAAGCTCAGCTGTAGCAGCATGAGAAACAGATGCTTGAAAGACTTCAGATTGAAGCTAATCTATCTTAAGAAGCAAGTTGAATCATGATCCAAGATAATCTTTCATTATTATTGTTCTCATTTTCTGGGATCTCTCTATCTTTTACAGGCTGCTAGTTTAGAGACATAGAGATAACTAAGTGGACTGTTAGCTGAGGTGACAAGAACAAATCTGAGACTGGTCCATGTGCCAATTAAATTACAAACCTAAAATCTCACAGGATTTGCCAGAAAGGTTGATGTGTTATAACTGATGCTTGTGATTAGTGTGGATGTTTAGCTTCTTTCTTATTTTGAGTTTTTTGTTCCTCTGTGAGTAGGAGAAAGTTGTCAATTACAGCAAGTGTGGGTATATCAGGTGGGGTTTAATTAAATAGCAGCAAAGACGTGGCAGAAGACTGGTGATTGTAGATGTGCATTTCTTCTGTCTTCCTGTGCTAGAAAACAATGCCACATGTCTTATCTCAAGGAAAGGTTTTCCACATGGATAGTAATGTAACACAGGTGCAATTGCAGATATTAATTTGAATCACAGACTTTCTTTGGACTTCAGTGTAGAAAGTTTGAAGATATTGATACATACAATCTTAAGGCTATTAAAACAGCAGACTTATTCCTGGCTACTTTCAGTTTTAAAAGTTGTTTCTAAAATTAATTCAGTTAATACATCAGGTGTTGTGGTGCTTTAACAGAGGAAAAAAACAGTCTTTTTTTCCTTCCTCCACATATAAACCTATATAGGTGTCTCCCATTTAATGCTAAGCAGTGTTTTCAGCACTCCCTTTTAACATTCTAGATCAATTCCCTGAAAAATCTCCTTTGCTTTTCTAGATTGTCAGGGAGGTATACTCTGTCTTGAAATGAGATACGGGCACATTAAGCCAATGAGCTGTTGGCACGTGAAGGGAAGTAAGGTGATTTGAAAGGTTTTGAAGCTTTACATGGATCATTTTTCTGGCCTGACATAGAACATTTATCTGGGATTTAGCTTATATGGTTGTATTGTTATCTGTAAATAGGTACTCTCATTACAGAGTCATTATGGAGATAGGTGGTAAAATGCCTGCCCAAAGAATTTACAGTCCCAGCCGTTTCAGTGGGTTCCCAAAGACTAAGTTCCTTTCTTCATCTGTTTACATCAGGTTGACAATCAGTTTTCCAGTGCAGAACAGTGTACCAAAACAATGAAGGGTTTATAGTTTACCTTATACTCACATAGCGTGCGAACATCAGGATCTGCCTACCGCTTCTGGTTTTTCCACAGTTTTAAAACGAGAAGTAATTGAGTCAGAACTGTGCTCCTAAACATGATTCCAGTTTTACATCTGCCCTGTAATTCTATACCTTAAATCCACACAGGGAAATGCCTGTTACTGTTACAGGTAAGGAGGACTGTTCAATTCCACTTTCAATGGTATTTATGTCTAGGAACCAGTTCTAGTGAGTGATTCAGACTGCATACAACACAAGGCTGCTAGAACCTCCTTGCCTAGGCAGTTAACATAAGGAGCCATGGCACTTACATTTGGCATTTGCAATAAACTCTCTGAATAGATCCTAGAATGCTTAGGTCTTTGCCATTTAAAAATGTACACTGGGTAGTGTTCACTAACCTACATTATTTTTGCTTTGTACTTGCTTCTTGTGATTAATCATCTCTTATTTTCATTAGAATGGAAACCCTCAAAATCCATACTGCCATGGAATTGATGGTGTGATGGAGGCATATTACAGGAGTCTAAAATCTGTACAGCTTTATGGACCAACAAACTTTGCCCCTGTAATTAATCATGTAGCCAGGTAAGCATCACAACAGGTACTTCACAGAAACTTGTCAGTACAACTGTCACATATAAAAGGCTAACAGATGCATGACGCGAAACATAGAAAAAAGGTATTTACAGTTGTTTTCTTTATTCAGTGCAATGTGATAAACTTGTACCTTTGAGTATGTTTGAAGACCATGTGCTAGTAATATCCAGAATTTCATCACTGATTAAAAATAAATATTGGGGAGACACAGTGCAGTTTTATGCAACATCTCATCTAACTTCTCAAAGTAAAGCACTTCTTGTGTTTGTAGAAGTTTCTTAAGAGGGATAATGTTGCCCTATTTTGGCAGAAAAGATCTTGACTTACACTATCCCTTCATTTGTTGGTATAAGAAAAGTGATATGGCTTGGATAATGTAGCTGAGTAACTACCTGAACAGATTTTATTTTATTTATAGACACAGAGAAAGAACTAATGTTTATAAAATAAAGCAGTATGGATGTGTAAATTATTTTACTGTTAATGTTTTGTTTGTGATCTTGAAGTTAATTTTTGTAGCAAGAAATATTTATTTACTATCTGTTCTTGCTGTTGTTAGCTTTACAGCCCAATGAAAAACAATTAGCAAATTCTATGGTGCAAAGAATTTTCTGTGCACCCCAGCATGGCTAGATAACTGATTAGAGTTATTTATCATTAGGATTAGTTGTTCCATCTTCGAATCATACCATTCAAATTATGTTCATGTATATTCCGTAGCTTGTCTTTAGCAGCTAGCTGTCTCCTTTTAATCTTCCCTTTGACAGGGTCTCTCCAATAGCAGTTTTCAGACTGTGAGGAAATATGCCAATCCTTATGACAGCTGAGCTCCTTGTATGTGGCATTCCGTGTCTGCATTAGCCATGCTGACTCGAAGTCCAGCCCATCGACTTTTCTGGCTCTGTCTTTTTCTTTAGAACTATCATAGCAGGTGATCTGGCTGGCTCAGAGTTTCGCAATTAACCTCAAGCCTCCTGCTCATAGCAAAAATGCAAATTCGTCATGTAGTACCATCAAAGCATTGGTATAAACTGAATTACTTTTCTCACCACTTGTTTCTCAGGAATATTTGTCAGCTTTGGCAGAATTACAGAAACCTGCCACCAGCATTTGTAGTTCTTTGACTGAACTTTTGTCTTAATATCAAGTTGTTGCAAACTTTGGGAATGCCTTCTGGTAGCAAATCACACTAGATTACAGTGGAAAAGCTAAGCAACTCATGACGAGTTCTACTGCATGATCACCCTTAATACAATCCATGTACCAGTCCAGTTCTCAGTAACATCATTTTCCTTCAAGGTTCAGTTTCTTCCCTATTCTGTTGACTCTCATAGACATGGTAGCAGAAATTATGATCTGGCCTGCAGTTGCTTTTTGAACCTACCTTCAGTTTCAAAGAAATTTCTTCATTCCACTTCCCTCCTATTTAAAAATATGGCTCTGATGAAATCTCTGGAAACTCTGTCAGATATTACTATCCTGGTGTGATCTCAGAAGCTCTTTATGCAGATAATGAGTTTATTAACTCTCTAGGTAGGGGAAGGATATCTAAACTACACCGGATTCTACCTAGTGGCCTCAGTCATTTCCCCTCCTCATATAAGATCTTTCTTGTAAAAGACTTCAGAATATTTTATTCTGTAGAAAATTTGAAACAACCACATTTCTATTCCATTTCTATAGCATAGGTACATACACAGTATTAAGTGCTGAGAAAGGATAATGAATTTTTTTTTTACCCTCTCATCATCTCTTGTCACTACAGTCATCAAGGCAAAGGTTATAAGCATTGTGAAAAAATGAAATAAGAAGTCTCTGCATAGTAGGGAAAATGTATTCCACAGTAGGTCTTGTTGATCTAGATATTTAACACTCAGTCCCTACTGCCTGCATGCAAGTAGATGATGTTGAGCGGGCTCATTGTCTGTGTGGCTTTTCTACCCATCTGTATCCTGGGGAGGGAGAGGCAGGAGTGTGATGGCTTGATGTGCGTTGTAGATTCCATATTAGACACATTCCTCCAAACGTTTGGAAATGTTGTGTTTACAGCATCGTATTTATTGGCAGCACTCACTTGCAATGCACTGGGTAACGTCAGAGTCAGAATTTTGTAAGCACACGCAGTCGTCATAAGCATCATCAGAACATATCCTGTTCGGTGATGCAGGCCTTCCATGTTCAGTGACCAATCAGATACTGAGTTCTTTGACAGCCATATTCTGTACTTGGGCATATATTCCCCAGTATTCATACAGAGACTAATGTTTTTATTTTTTGTCCTGCTGTCCATACTACTCATTGCCACTTCTGTTAGAAGGTCCTACTATATTTGACTCCTTCACATCACCAAGAGCCTTCATGAAAGTAGTGACTGTAATGGCTGTTGTCAAGTGAAACAGCAAGTGGAGCAGCCTTCTCCATGCAAAAAAAAGAGTTCTTTGACCCTTGGGAGTTGAAGTCTTAGTTTCTGGTACGCAGGCCATAGGGTTCAGTGGGGCTGCTGTGGACTCAACATCTTTCAGGACTTTCCAAGTCTTCAAAAGCTGCTCATTTTCAAAGAGCAGTTGCTTCTTGGGTCCTTCAGCTGAGGGCAGACTGGAATGGCACTGAATATGTTTTGTCTTGTATTCATGTACAGCACAGGGAGAAGCTTGAGTCCTAAATGCTTCTGCACATCTGTGGGTAGTGCAAAGAGATTAATACCTGAGCCACAGTTGCGGGGTGCATGTTCAGCAATGTTACAAATATAAATGAATATAAATGGGAACTATAAATCTGTTAGCATGGTCAACAGTAAGTAACCTGGTTTTGTAAGCCCCCCTCCCCCCCCAAAAAAAGAAATATTTGTGCAATGTGCTGATTCCTCATAAATTTTATTTGTGCTATAAAACCAACCATTCAGTAGTAATATATTCCCTTCATACCAAGTATGTTCCCCAGAGGTAATAACTATTAAATAACTTAGACTTTCTAATGACTCATGATTCTATAAAGGGCATTCTGTCCACACTCCTCTGGGTAGTGGAAGAGTTCCCATTTTTCACTTCTTCAACACATACAGATTATCAATATCACTATTATATTAGTTCTAGTTTTCGAATGTTCTCATTTAAAAGTAGAATGTCCATCTTAATTATGAATGTCTTTACTATTCAAATCCACTGCATCATGTTTCTTTATTAGTCCTTAGGAGTCAAATTTTAAAACTACAGCTTCTTTTCATATCAGTTCCTTTGTATAAGAGGTTTCTTTACTATTACAATGTTGTTTTTTCTTCCCATAGATACGCTGCTTCAGTAAAAGATGGCTCCCAGTATTTTGTTCTTCTCATTATTACAGACGGAGTTATTTCCGATATGGCTCAGACAAAAGAATCCATCGTGAATGTGAGTTTTGCTTAAAGTGTTAAAATTTAAAAGAATTATGTTTCTAGGAATTAATATTTTAGGCAAGAAACTGTATCAGTTAATATTTCAGGCACTAAATTTGTTCCATAAATTAACCATTTTTTCCAAACAACCCAAGTTCATCATGCATAAAGACAAGAAGAAACCAAAAGTTGAATCTCAGCTTAATTAAATAGTGTTCTGTGGAAATGATACTCTTCTCTCTAACACTGTATGTTCATATGATTTTCCTCATTTGATTCTTGCCACCTCCTTCCTCATGCACATCCCACCATGCAGTTTTTCATGGTGTTCTTTATCTCTCTAGCAACTGCAGACAGCTTTGATCCTCCCCCGCCTTTTTAAAACCTGCCCCAAACTTTCTGATCCCAAATGTCAAGCATACCAGTCATCTGATTAGCTGCTAAGTAGTCCCCTGGAATTTTAAATATTCTTAATTGTTTCTCAATTTCTGCATTATTTTCAATATTTTTCTCTTCAAAACTGCTATGCTTGTAAGTAATATTCTGTATTATGAACAGGTTCTATTTCTCTTTTGCCCCTGGAAATGTCAGGTGAAAGTACATAGAAACAGCTTCCCGTCGGGGTTTAAAAATATCTATACTAATAGTTTTGAACACACCACAATGGATCTACTTACTAGTGAAGTGGTAGGTGAAAAGTCTCCAGGAAAATAATTAAGCATCATGTCAAAAAAGAGTAGTGGAGAATTAGGTGGCATATTTTTGAAGGCCCACTTTCACTACCTCCTGTAGAGGTGCAATACTGTTCCAGTTTGTAGGGTGCATGTGAAAGTATGCATATGATATAGTCTGTCTTTCACTGGAGAGCAAGATGCCCTCAAGTTCTAGCCAGCAGCATGTAGACAGAGTTTGTGTGAAGGACTATGGCAGCCCACCTGGTAAGTTTTTGCACCCAAAGCTACAACTGTGTTTGAAGCTACCAGTTTACTTCCTCTCATCTTCCAGCTTCCAATATTAAAATAGGATAAAGTGACTCTCTCTTTTAAAGGAGAGAAAGCAGCTTTTAGCTTGGCAGTTCATCCTCTAGTCTAGCCTAGAAGTTTGGAACATAGCTTCTTTTAGGTGACAGAAAGGCTCCATGGAGAAAAAAGAGCAGCTCTTGATTTAACTCGCCCCTCAATTTGAAGTCTGTAAGAGCATGTCCTGTTGGCTGATACTTTGTAAGATTGCAGCTTACAAAGTTAGCTTGCAACTAACACATACAGAAAAGCTTTGTTTTCTGTAATAGTTCATTTCCAGGAATAAGAGCTGTTAGTCTGCAACTGTCTGGAAATACAGCAGATGTGTTGTTAGCTTGGAATGAGTGGAAGTTTGGGAATAGTTGCTATCTTTCCTTTTTATGAAGATGCATTCATTTTTCTGTGTACTTCTTGAAGTATGAGCACAATATACCATGATAGAACTAATTAAATGCTATTCAATAGCAGTTTTTTCTGTCTTGATATCCAAAATAATAAAAAGGGCAGTGATGTTCAATGCAACTTGATATGTATAAAACTCAGAAAGAGTTTCATTTTTTAACACTAATTGTGCTTTTAGGCATCTTTCTCATTACAGCGTATATGTCAGACACATTCTGTTTTACCAAACTGTTTAAAGGTTATGCTGTCATTCAGGAAATGCCAACGCTTAAGTTTATATGCAAAAGTTTAACTCTTTGTCTTTATGCTGTCCTTGCCACTTACTGTTTCATATAGATTGTGTCACATAATACTGTGTCTGTGTGAGTACTTTAAAGGATGTTTTCTTTACCATCAAGCAACGAAATTCTAGAAAACATCTGAAAATAGAATTGTAGAATCATAGAATGGTTTGGGTTGGAAGGGACCTCAGAGATCATCTAGTTCCAACCCCCCTGCCATGGGCAGAGACACTCTCCACTAGATGAGGCTGCCCAAAGCCCCATCCAACCTGGCCTTGAACACTTCCAGGGAGGGGGCAGCCACAGCTTCTCTGGGCAACCTGTTTGTCATGGTGTCTCACCACCCTCACAGTGAAGAATTTCTTCCTAACATCTAATCTAAATCTCCCCTCCTTCAGCTCAAGATCATTCCCCCTTGTTCTATCACTCCATGGCCTTGTAAACAGCCCCTCTCCAGCTTTCCTGTAGGCTCCTCTAAGGTCTCCCTGGAGCCTCCTCTTCTCCAGGCTGAGCAAGCCCAACTCTCTCAGCCTGTCTTTATAGGTGAGGTGCTCCAGCCCTCTGAGCATCTTTGTGGCCTCCTATGGACTTACTCCAGAAGCTTCATGTCTTCTGTCTTCCCTGTACTGGGGACCCCAGAGCTGGATACAGTACTCCAGGTGGGGTCTCACAAGAGCAGAGTAGAGAGAGAGCATCCTTTCCCTCAACCTGCTGGCCACACTGTTTTTGATGCAGCCCAGGACACAATTGGCTTTCTGGGCTGCCAGCGCACACTGCCGGCTCATGTTGAGCTTTTCATCAACCAGCACCCCCAAGTCCTTCTCCTCAGGGCTGTGGACAGTGTTCTGTTCTAAGAAATGCCTTCATGTCTGTAGTCACTGTTAGTGACTTATGCAGTGCACTGTAATTAGTTACAGATACACTGTGTTTATGGCCCTTAATCACAGAATCGTGGACTGCTTGAGGTTGGAAGGGACCTCTGGATGTCATTTTGTGGAACTCTCTGCTCAGGCAGGGCCACCTAGAGCTGTTTGCCCAGGATCATGCCCAGACGGCTTTTACTATTATCTTCACTAGCATATTAGTATTTAGCTAAAAAGGGATTATAACATTTTTTTTCTCTGCTAAAAAATTTTAGCTGTAAGATTGACTATATAGTAACAGTTTGTGATGAATTTGCAGTCAATGTATAGTATATAGCATATAACATATAGTGGTGTAGAACATTAAATAGTGATTTATAGAATGGCATATTTTCATTGCTTTAAATAAGCATGTTTACAGTCATCAATCTGTAAATCTACCTAAACAAAGTGATTTTATATGTAGTATTATGACAGATGAAGAATGGGAAGTCATGATGATGGGTCTAAAATGAGAACATTTTTTAAATAAGGGAGTAAAACACTTTTTATATTCCAAAAGGAAAATACAACAATATGTTCTAAACCCACTTGACTTCAGACTTCAGTGAAGCAGAGCTGAATTTAGCAGAGAGCGTACATCTATGATTTTTGGCCAGTGTATAGTCCTGCTTGAAATTACTGTGGAAATTTCACAGTTCAGCAGAATAGCTCAGTAAGGAACAGTTGTCAAACCTGACATTTGGGAGATGGATTTTTTTAGTTGTTACACTCCTCAACAGAGGCAGTTTCAGATTATTTCTGTAAGTTAGCAGACATCCAAGCAGGAGAATCCAATATTTATGATACTGTCTTCGTAATTTTAAAGGTTTTACAGAGAGTTTATTCAGGGAAAGCCAGATATTGTCTTTGCCTTGTTTCACTGAATGAAAAAGATTAAGTAAAATTAATCTTACCATAAGCCAGCTGGATATCTTGTTTACTTTGTGGCATGGATGACTGACTTGGATAAAATTTCATTCATGGAAGAAATATAAGATACGTATTCCTCAAATAGGTCATTTATTTTCTTGAGAGAAATTAGCATAAGATCTATGTAAAAAAGACCGTCACATTGTTCCAAGCAACTATGTAATATTAAGAAACAGCAAAGTACATTTAAATAAATGTCAAACTGTCATTAGGTACATATTTACAATTATTGTCAGTTTACAAAGTTTCTAAGATAAATTTGTCTTACTAGTTGTCATATTAGTAATAATCCTAACATAGTTTGTTATATTTAATTAAGATCCTAAATGATTCAAAGACTTTATAAAGAAAATATAAATTAAAATAATAATCTGCCTTTCTACCTTCATCCAAGATGTTTTCTACCACTTAAGCAGTTTACACCACTCAGCTTCTGGGTGGAAAAAAGAAGTTCTTTAAAACACAACTTCTGCATGGGTTTTATTCAGGTTGCCCTCAGATCTCACATATTATTGGCAGAGCTTACGTAACGTGTTAAACTTCTTTTTCTTCTTTTGAAGGCTTCAAAGCTTCCAATGTCAATAATTATAGTGGGAGTAGGACCAGCAGAATTTGATGGTAAGTGTTCTAGTGTTTTTCCTAGAATTTTCTGTATTTGTTTACATTTTAGCAATATGTGGCTTTTCAAACAAATATTGTTTTTTAAAAGAGCATAATATAAAACAAGCAGTAAGCACTGTTGACATTTCCAGCTGGATTGATTGATAACTCAGTGTGATTACAAGTTACCATGTGGAGCTGTGTTAGCCCCTCAGGCTCTCTGTTCAAGTCACAGAACCATATGGGGACTCAGCATTACAGAGCTCTGGAAGATGAGTGGAAAAAAAACAACAAAACCCACAGTAAAGTTAAGTATACTCAAGTAACGTTGAATTTCTTCAACATCGATATTTAGTGGCCTTATGAAGAGTCAGTTGACTGGAAATATTGATGATCTGTTCTTACTGCAGTAATAAAATACTGAGAAAAATACTTTTGAGAGGTGATCTGGGTTAAACTGGGTTTCACTGGGTAGCAGGAGTGAGCCTTACTGTGTAGCAGAGTCGAGAGAATATTACAGCAGGAGAGAAATTACCAGGATTATTTACATATTCTTTCATGTGATGTTCCAAACACCATTCTCTATTGCAATAACTAAGCTGCTTCCGTTATTTAGACTAATTTATTAAGTGCCATCATGTATATCACTGCACTATGAAGTGTAGACATTCCCTATACATCTATTCCTCAAAGTCGTACATCCTTTCTTTTTAATTCTAGTACTTCTGGTTAGAAAGTATACCTTCTTTCGTACATGAAATATACTTAGTACTACCACAGATGTGTAACGTAAATAGTCATCAGTGACCGTACATGTTAATTCTTGTACAGATATTCTAAGAGTATAAAAACAAGAGGGGGAAAAAAAATAAGACGAATAATTTATTGGGAGTTGACTGACTTATGCATTTTGGCAAGTGGTATATTAGCGATATTTTTTAAGTATCTTATTCCTTGAAGAGATTGTCCTGGTGAACACTTACACTTCAGATGATTGTATGCCACAGGCAATGAGAAAAGACAGTTTATGTTCATAAATGTATATGAGGGAAATTTGCAAATTTCATTTCCCTCCCTGAGAATTCCAACTTTAGTTGTACATTGCTTACTTTTCTCACACCCCTCCTTTACCTTTTCCCATTCTCCCTGTTTGTCCAGTCCTTGGGTTTGCCCCTTTACTCAGTCAGGACATGTAGATTATGTCTTTTGGTTTTTTTTACTTCTGGAGGTTGTCTTTGCAGGGCTCTTGGGGGGTCATCGCTATCACTTTTCTCAAGGCAGGATTCTGTTTGTAGTGCAGGATGCAGTTTTCATCTTGGGACCCACAGTACATGAGTGGGTACAATAATGCCTCAATGAAATTCACTTATTACATGTGTGTCAAATCTGTAGTCCATCAGTGTCCAAGAGGGCAGAGAAATGACTTTTTCATCTGCAGAAATTCCTTCTGGAAAAACAACAGACTCCATGTCTGATGTGGATGCTGAAGAAGCGTGTGTGTGGAGGGCTGTATGCTCCAGCTGCACTGTCTTACAATTCAAATGCCAGTCAAGCCTCACTTTGCTGTAGAGACGAAGCTACTCCTCTCCAGATATCACTGCTCGCTAGATCTCCCAGCCTCTGGGGGCTGCCAATGGAGATCTTAAAAGTCTGGAGCTCCCATTGATGACACGTGTTTGGCAGAGCTTTAGCTAAGGATGTGAGGACGACTGTAACAGGTCAGATCAGGGGGCTGTTTTGCCTGGTATTCTGTATCTCACAAGGCCCTAGGTGGTTATCTAGAGAACATTAGGTACAGAATAAGCAAATTTGGTACTTCCCTGAGTACGGTTTTCAGATTTGAATTTTCTGAGCAGGATGTGCTTTGGAAATTTTGAGTGAATCTCTCCTTCAAATACTTGTTCAGTCTCCTAAGTTGAACACATGTACATTTTTTTGTATCAACATCATCATCTGGAAATGTACTCTACAGACCAACTAATTTTTTCTTTGAAAAACATATTCTTTTGTTTGATTAGAACTTGGTTCCTGATAGCGTCATTTATGCTTTCTAGTTCTTGCATTGGAAGAACTAGGTTTTGAAATGCTGGTTTCAGTGAACTCAGCCCAATTTGTAAACCCCTGAGAAGCTCGTGATGCAAGACTTTGATTTTCATAGGACATGCTGAAAGAAAGATTGTAGGATTGCAGATCCAACAGCTGAGCAATAATCTGTGACCCCCAAGTCCATCTGTTTCCACACTGACCAGAGAGCAGGTATGCCTTCCTACCTAGAACTGCTTCTGGTTATCTGGACAATTTTTGTTTTCCTGGATCCTGTTCAGAAAGATTCAAGAAGAGTTACCCAGTTGTGGATTGTTGTTTTTTTAAGAACTCCTCATTCCTATGCATTAGCAGTCATTACTTTTCCAGCATGCATGTGAGTTATTACCTCTTCATGCTGCATCCTATGATATTTTCTATAAGAATAATTGCTGATGAATTCTTCTACACCTGTGAAATTACAAATATAGCATTACCAAAATAGATATACTTGCTGGTTTGAGAACTGGAAGGATAAGGACCTTATCATGATCTGCTTTGTTCTGTAGATTATAATAAAGGCAAAAAGTGTGTATTGTCAGCATGAAAAAGTGCAAAGTAGCTACAAAGCATGATGCATTTTATGGCGCAAATGATCTTCAAGAATTATCTAAATAATAATTGTTGATTTTGTTGCTCTAAAGTGTACGTTGCCTTACATTTCTCAGTAAGGTTGTTTTTGTTGTGTAGTTGAACTCACAGATTAATTCATTTTGTTTCTTTTTTTTTAAGCTATGGAAGAGCTGGATGGTGATGTAGTGAGGATTTCTTCACGAGGAAAGTTTGCAGAAAGAGACATTGTGCAGGTGGGAGAGAAAATTTACTCTAAGACTTAGATTTCACTGATGCTGTTTACTTTGAATTCTTGTTTCTATCTATAGTCCTGCCTTTCATTTTACCTTAGCACGGATATATTTTATCTTGAGGTGTTCATAACAAGCTCAGAAACCCTCTGCGATACCTATAAGCCTTTATATAACACATAGTAGTGGATTTGCATTCATTAGGAAATACTGGCAGCACACTGATATAAAGTCTTAGGGTTATACAGCCATGGGAGAAGAGTTGGTTGCCTCTGTATTGCAATCTCACTATGATTCCATAAAGAAAAATTGCAAATTTTGGAAGTCAACAATACCTAGTCATCTAAAAAGTGCATTTCAGATGCCTAAGGTGTCTTTCCATGCCTCTAACTGGCAGTCCAGAAGACCATGAGTGTCTCCCAGTTCCTGTGTTGTGTCTGCCACATATGACCATGCAGATGTCTCATGCTTTAAGGGACCTCAGATGACAGCAGAAACAGGTTGCCCAGAGAGGTTGTAGATGCCCCATCCAGTGAGATACCCCATTCAGTGAGAACCGGACAGTCTGGAGAGTTGGGTGGAGGCACAAAATTAAATTCAACAAGGGCAAGTGTAGGGTCCTGCACCTAGGGAGGAATAACCCCCAGCACCAGTACAGGTTAGGGGTTGACCTGCTGGGAAGCAGTGCTGGACCTGGGAGTCCTGGTGGACAAGCAGCTCTTCATGAGCCAGCAGTGTGCCCTCGTGGCCAAAAAGGCCAATGGTATCCTGGGGTGCATTAAGAAGAGTGTGGCCAGCAGGTTGAGGGAGGTTATCCTCCCACTCTACTCTGCCCTGGTGAGACCACAGCTGGAATACTGTGTCCAGTCCTGGGCTCCCCAGTTCAAGAAAGACAGGGAACTACTGGAGAGAGTCCAGCAGAGAGCTACAAGGATGATGAGGGGTCTGGAGCACCTCTCTGAGGAAAGGCTGAGAGAGCTGGGGCTGTTTAGCCTGGAGAAGAGAAGGCTGAGAAGGCTGAGATACTTCTAAATACCTAAAGGGCGGGTGCCAAGAGGATGGAGCCAGACTCTTTTCACTGGTGCCCAGTGGCAGGACAACGGGCAACGGGCACCAACTGGAACACAGGAAGTTCTGTCTGAACATGAGGAAAAACTTCTTTACTGTGAGGGTGACAGAGCCCTGGGACAGGCTGCCGAGAGAGGCTGTGGAGTCTCCTCCTCTGGAGATATTCAAAACCTGCCTGGATGCGATCCTGTGCAACCTGCTCTGGGTGATCCTGCTCTAGCAGGGGGTTGGACTAGATGATCCCCAGAGGTCCCTCCCAAACCTTGCCATTCTGGGATTCTGTGACCCCTGGAAACATTCAAGGTCAGATTGGGCGGGGCTCTGAGCAACCTGATCTAGTTGAAGATGTCCCTGGCCATTGCAGGGGAGGTTGACTAGGTGATCTTTAAAAGTCCCTTCCAATCCAAAGCATTCTATGATTCTGTGATCTGTGTTCATGTGTCTGAACCAAGCCCTAAGAGTGCTGCTCTCATCTGCATTGCAGGGACACCTCCATTTCTCTGCCAAAGTCCGGTGGTTCAGTTTCTGCTCTCTATAGTTGTTCAGCCCTCCCAGTAGTTGTCATTCAAATCTAGGCAACCACTGGCAGGGTGGTACGACAGTTTTACATGCACAGACAACCCCTTCCCCCGCCACCGCAATAATCCCCCTTCTTCTGAGAGTTGCACATTTCTAGAACTCCACTAGTTGTCAAAACTGTCATCCATGCTCCATGCACCCCATCTTTCTTCCTCATTACCTACCCTGTCTCCCCCTCCCCCCGGAGAAACTTAATTTCATTATTATTTTCATGATCAAATAAATTTAACTAGCTATGCATTTTTTATTTTCATGGGTTGCTAAATTGGAGCAAAATGAAGAGAAAGACATTTGATGGCTCAGCACACTAAGCCCTGCTTGTGAAAGTAGTAAAGAAGCTGACATCTGAAAAGCAGCAAAGTACTGAAAAATTGGATCAACCTGATGACTGTAGAAGGAATGATATCTGTCTAAAACTAAGTCTTTTATGGAAGGCAGATTTTCCTGTAAGTGTCTGAATACATTTATGAAAGACACTATTTCAGCTGGAAGTGACCTACAATGATGATCTAGTCCAACTGCCTGACGAACTCAGGGCTGACCAAAAGTTAAAGCCTGTTATTAAGGGCATTGTCCAAGTGCCTCTTAAACACGGACAGGCATCCTTAGGTTCAAACCTTACCTTAGATCTGCCATTTTTTCTTTATTCCTCCTATTTGTCAAAATTCATAGTCTTCACGTGTTTTTCCTCTTGCTTCTTTTATCTTGTTTCTCTTCAAGCCAGGCTGGATTTTTATATTATTGTTGGTTAATAGAATAAATATATATTGAATAACTGAGCTATACAAATACCTCATATTGTAGGTGATAATGTTTAAATAATAATTAAAGTCATATGGCAACTGATGAACTTTGGAATGTGTATGTTTGTTTTCATTTATATATGCAGGAACTGTAACTTTTCTGGACATCAAACTAGTATTTCTGTAAAGCCCTGTGCCATGCCAGATCTTTTAAAGCTAATTCAGGTATCATCTCTGGCATGCATTGCACTTCTATTTACATGCATTTAAATGTACACAATGAAATTATACATAATTTCTCCAAACAACAGCTCCAAAAGCTGCTGGTTTTACATTGAAAGAATATAAATGGATAGTGTCCCTCAAACATTATAAAAAAGAGCTGTGAAAATGCTGTGCATCACAAATATTCTAATTTCTCCTGAGAAATAAAAAATAATATGCAATGAATGCCCTTTTGTATTTCTTTAGAATTGACTGCATATCAGAAATGCAATAAAACGTTTATTTACTATTAACATATTTCAATCAGAACTTTTCCCCAAGCCATACTGGATTACCTGAAGGCAGTATTATTTTATGCTCTTTTTCTGTCTAAATACTAACAAATACATTATAGGCTAGCTAAATAAATAAAAAGGGATAATGTCAAACCCTTTAGGTTTGGTATGACCTTTATTTTGTATCTGACAGGATAAAACTGACTTGCTTTAATAAAATTAACTACTCAAATACATATCTCTTGTTTATTGGGTTAGTTAAAATTAGCTACTGAAATTAACTGCTGATTTTAATAGTCAGTATTGTGAAATATTTAAGCTAAATTAGTAAAGGAAAAAATTTCCTCCTAACAGTGAGTCACTGTACCTATTATATTTACTATTGACTGCAATTTATGTAAAGATAGGATCTTCATTTTTCCCTCCTCGCTAGTACACATATGAATTGTAGGCACTGTGTATTATATGTGTACCAATTTTCCTCAATTTATTTCATTTCTGCTCCTTTGTCATCCTTTCGCTATTTAAGAAGTTTTAAGAAAATACTTGTAGTAATGTAACTATTGTTTCTCTTGAAAATTTTGTATTTTAGCCTTTCAAATTAAATTCTCAAACTATAGGAAGAGCAGTTTACATTCCATCAGTTTCCCTCTGTTTTTTCTTCCATCTTCATCTATTCCTCTGCCACTCCTGCTGCTTCTTTCTACGTGTCAGCTCCAGGCTGTGCTGTCGTTGACAGCTGTCCTTGCGTGTCTGTACGTATACTTACTTGTCCATAGTTCCTCCAGCTCCTCCGATACCTATGTACCGTAAGGAGAGGCGAGGGAGAAGTAATTCAGGCCATCTGTATTGCAGAATTGCATTTCAGCAATTACACAGTGAAGTAGCCTCCCTCCCTTTGCTGCAGAACTGTGGTCTGGGTTTTCTTGTCCACAGGCTAATGGATAAGGTGATCCCTTGGGATGGGACGTACTTTGTTCGTTACCTCAGACTGCATGTGCTTTTTGCATAAGACTGGCATTGCATTAGAAAATGAATAACCGCCTGAGTGGGAAATGAACACCAAGCTTATCGTTTCCCAGCTGGATGTGTAAACCAGGAGGCTACAGAGATGCTTGCTTGGTTTTGTTTTGTTATTCTTCTAACTTTGTTCTTTTGGGAACCGTCAGATGTATTCTTACAGAAAAGTTGATGGAGTTTAAGAAGGAACAGCCCCTTGAAACAGGGCACTGCTGGGCTGGCTCATGAAAACTCCAAGAGCCTTTTTTCATGAAATGGAGGAGTCAGCACCAGTAAATGTCACAGTATGTGCTTGTCTCTTGCATTGAAGAGTTACTGAATAAGCACAGAAATAATTACAACAGCTAATTATGGAACTGCAGATATCTTGCTTCCTGACTTAATACCCTAAAATTAGGTTCCTTTTTGCCTGTTGTTCTCCCACCCTTATGCTTGGTACATTCTTGGACACAATACAATGAAGAGGTAAAGGATGCCCCTATCTGGACTAAAGGCTACTCTTATTGAATAGTCTTGCTGACTACTCTTGTAGTATGTTGTCCACAGCAACCTGTGTAGCTGGCTCTGCTTGAGCAGCAAGGGAGGACTAAAGGATCTCTAGAGGTCACTTCTAGCTTCAACAATTTGGTGACTAAGTCATCTGTTCTAACAAACTGGTGAGGTACTCCTTCCTGGGCAAATGCCCTAACAGGTACCTGTTTACACTTAACTTGGTGACAGCTTTCAATTTAATTCAACATAGTTCAAATACCTGGGCTTGAAGCCTTTTCTCTGGCAATTTGAGATCCTTTTCAGGAGAGTTATGTAAAGAGTACTCTCTTAACTGAATTCTGAACACCTTTTAGTAGGAGATTGATGCCCAGATAGGTTTTGTAAGTCCAGGGGACGAAGTGTTTTCCAAAGTTCTTGTAAAAATTACTTAATTAAGTTCAAGTTCTTTATTGCTGAAATGTTGTCTTTGTTTTGGGTTTTTTTTCCCCCAAGAGTTTTTTTTGTTTAATATCTTTAGTACATTTCTTTTGTTTATTTCTGTCTTTTCTGGAAAACTCTTAGGATCTCAGAAATACAGTGTAGGCTAAACTCTCACTGTAATTTGTGTTCCCCTACAGCTTGAAAACTTCAAAGTTTTTTAGAAAAATTAAATTGTTAAGGATAAAACTAGGAGAACTGTGGATCTGACTTCTCAATTGATCCTAGTTTTATCCTTAATAATTAAATCTCCCCTCTTTTGTGAGGGGGGTAAAAGGCACCATTAGGCATAGCATAGCCTAGCATATCAGTGCCAGAAGTGGCTTTGGACATTGAATCCCAATTTTGAAAAGTCACCCAGCTGTTGCTCTGAGGGAGGCTCCAAAGTCTGTGCAAGAAGCAGAATTTCAAATTGTCTTTCCCTTTGGCAGAACCTATTAGCTACCTTAACCCGTGACATCTCTGCACACTGTCTGTTGTGAATCAAAGTCAAGGAGCCTAGATGATTGGTTCTCTTTTCTATACCATTAGCACAAGCATCTCATTAATTCCTATGAAATCCAAGCCAGAGCCAGGTCGCTAATTATTTAGGTCTTGCAGATCTGGGTGTCAGATAACAAGTACTTGTTTTAATCCAATCCTTTTTGCTTAGATTCTTTATGCATTTGTTAGTATCATGTAAAAAGTCTTCCAGCAGTTCATAGTTCTACTAGGTATAATGCAGAATGGTCAAGAGTATAAAGGTATCTTTTCTGTGGTGTTCCCTTCAGATGGCAAAATTTCTATTCACAAACTGCCAAAGCAGACACAGTCTGGGAGGAGAGCCCCACGAGCAGGGAATGTCAGCTGAGAATAGCTTTCTGAGACAGAATTACCTTCTTGTGCGAGAATGATTGAGAGAAAAACCAAATAATGTCAACGAAACATGTAATTAAGAATCTGAGCTAGCCATGACTTCCGTGGAGAACTTCACCCAAATGAAAGCATGACACTGTTTTTATTATAAGATGGATTTTTAAAAATTGAGAATCGTGTATATATAAAATATGAAATATGTATATGCATGTGTAAAATGAGTAAGGTGGCATATTCCTGTACGCTAACTTCCTAGATAACATGTTCTTATTTTTATGTTCTAAGATACATTCTCTGTCTGCATAATGACCTGTTGTGAACGTCTCGTTTGTTTTGTAGTTTGTGCCGTTCCGAGATTACATTGACAGAAGCGGAAACCACGTGTTAAGCATGGCAAGACTTGCTAAAGATGTTTTAGCCGAGATCCCAGAGCAGTTTCTGTCCTACATGAGGGTCAGAGGAATAAAGCCATCACCTGCCCCACCACCCTATACACCCCCGATTCATGTGTTGCAGACTCAGATATGACTGCTCCAAAGTGCTTAGTGTTCATCACAAGTCAAGAGTCTCTGGATGCAGCGGTAGCTTCTGATAGCTTTTTGGAGCTAGACAAATTCTCTTCACATACCAAAATTCTCCTATGGTTGCATGAGCAACTGGAAAGCTTTTAAATTCTAGGAGCAAAATGTTGATGTTCTCTCTGATTTTTTTTTATTTTTTTTTTTTGACAAAACCCCCTACTTTTTTGATGTATTTATTGGAGGGGAAAGCACAAGTCAGGATTTCAACTCAGAAGATATTGTCCTCTCTGACAACTGTGTGTATATAAATGTATAGGAATGCTCTTACTCTGTATCAATGTTTACATGTTACTATTTTTAAATTTCAGTACTTTTATAACTATTCTTAAGAATAAAAGTTTGGAATATTGACTCACGTGTCTTCTAGCTTGCAATAGTTTGTCACAAGATAACAAGGGAAGCAATATCTCTTTGAATGTTTGTCCAGACAAATACAAATGAGAACTAAAAAAGGACAAATATATACGTGTGTTCCAATACCTGAATTGCTTCAATCAGTGCTAACCCGTTCATCTCCCTTTGAGAATAAACTCCTAAATGTGAATAGCATCATTTCATATGACTTATGACTAACTCCAAACTTTGAGGGGGAGGTGTGTGTATTTTTTCAGAGATTCTCCAATTTCTAAGTTTATCTAAGTTTACAGTTTTTTAAACTAGTTACTGAAGCAAATCAGATGAGTTACTTGCTATAAGTAATTAAAGAAAATTACCTCAAATCAGAACTATCAGATTATTATAGTTGACTCACTGAGCTCATTAAATCTTCTCATGCATTCCTTAAAGCACTGGAAACTTTGCATCAGAAAAGTATTTTGGAGTGATTACAGCAGATGTTTTATACTGGACCATTTTAAACTTAATTTAAAATGTTAACTTTTTTTGTCTAGATTGCCCATTCAAAGGGATGCTGGCTCTTAGTATTTGGGTTGAATATTGTCATTTAATCACATTTCCATTCAGGGTGCATGAATGATAATGTTAATTAACTGGTTTAAAAATTACACAACCATGTTGCTTTGTGCACAATTTTGTGTACGGAACTACCCAAAAATTTTATTATATGCCTGTTCATATATAATTATAAAATGGTTTTGCATGTACAGTTTTTACAAAATACATGGTTTTGTGAGTTTGTGTCAGATACAACTTATTTAGAACTAATGGCCTTAAATTTCACAAAACTCCTGAAATGATTGTGAACTGCCTTCAAATACTGTTAAAACTGAACATTTTAATTTTTTTGTGTCACAGTTGTAACTGTCTTGTAATGTAACTTTTTTCTTTGCATATAACCTGTTTACTACTTCTGTTTCTTACTACTGTATGTTGTAATGTACAGTATAAAATTAAGGTGCGTTTTTAAAGCATGAGAAGTTTTTTGCCAGAAAGCATATCTTCAATATTAATGGCATATAACTATGTAAATGCAGAATCTTCCATTTTTAAATATATTTACCTTCCTTTAACTATCTCATGTGGGAAATTACTTTTTCCAGATAATTATTCTGTTAGTAAAAAAAAAAAAAAAAAAAAAAAGTGAGATTTTTTTTGTAAAAATAAATATTGTTTTATTTTTATTTCAAAACAGTTTTTACATAAATATGGGCTTTAATTTTCTCACCAAAATATGTATTTCTTAGTGGATTGATGTTGCATGAATGAAATTTGATACCTGGCAACTACAAATTTTGATGAAAGTGCATCATAAAGAATCAAGTTTAAATCTACTGAATGGCGGTGTTCTCCTTCCATCCTCTGCATTTCTTTTTCACACTTACAGCGTTGGCACTTTAGAAATAACTGAATTAATATTTCTGTTGTTTCATTTGGTTAGACAAATCTTTATGCTGACATTTGTATTGGTTCCCAGTGGCCCACATATTTAACAGGTTTTCATTCTGTGGCCAAAAATACAAACTTCTTGTACTCGGTTTAGAGTCATTTATTAGCTCTCATTTAGCCAGCACCTTTTATTAATCCAAAGATCAGTCTCAAAACTAATTTAACAACTCAGTTAAGAAGTGAAGGAACTTTTAAAGATAGATATTGCTTAATCAACATTATTTCTTCTATCCAGCCGAAGTATCGGCCTGTTCTGTTCTGCACTGCTGGTTTTTCTTCTGTTTGGTATTGGATTCTAAATCTAACCTATTCCGTGGGAAGAAATAAATGTGATCAGTGGGCTAAGTATTCTGGTGGGAAAAGGAGACTTTTTCCAGACCTGTCACGTTCCCTGTATGTTTGACACCTTGATGCTGTCAGGTGCGTGAGAATCGTTATGTGGACTCACATAGTAGCCTCAGTCATTTCAGTGTTAGAGGTGAGAGTTAATGGTCACAACCTGAATTTGCTCCAGCATACCATGTGCAGCCATTGTTACTTCTGGCTTTATGCTCAAGAGTAATGGACCACAAAACTCTCACATGCTAGCTGCTACCAAACTTGGTAATTTTCTGTGACTGAAGAGTAGCAGAGAGTATTTATGTTTAAGAAGGGGAACATGTGACATGTTAGGTGAGAAATGAGTTGCCCTGAAAGGGAAACTGTTGGCCTTGATGAAAGCTTTCTTCTTTTGGCATCCAGCTTCGAACAGATGTTTTCTTTGTACTGCACGCAGAAAATGCTGTGGTGGGGTGCAAACTGTACAACTGTTCCTAGGAATGAGGAAGGACACTGTCTCATGGAGGACGTCATTTGAGAGTGACTATTTTGTGTTTGATTCTGACCAGTAAGAAATTGTTTCCTAATCTGGAAGAAGAAACTGGCTTGATCTTTTTAGGCAAAGATGGCAACCTATATGACAGAATTAATGTGGACTTCAAATCAGCTTACTTCCATGTGCAAAAAGATTTGCAAAGCGTGGTTCCCCACGGAGGTACCTGGGGGAGAGGAACAGAGTTCCGGAGCTCATAGAAGAGCTCATAGAAGAGCAGGTTTTCTCTGAAAAGACACATTTTGAAAAGCTGGAAATTCTCACCTAAGGAGGGACAGATGAATTTCACTCCAGAATACTTTATAAAGCGGCTGAAACAATCAGAATTATAGTTTATTATTACCTTTGAGAACTAATAAAAGGACACAACGACAAATTATGCCAATGCGGTGGGGAAGCAGGGAGCATAGTAAGAGTCTGTTGTGACTGTATCAGAAGTTCTTTAAACAGAGAAATCAACAAGAATAGAAGGTAGAATCTGTTGCTATGGATAGATGTAAAAGCACAGATATCTGTGGAAAGGGACAGAAAAACACTGAATTATGGCTGCTAAAGGCTAGTAAATCCCGTACTAGAAAGGGAAGGGAAGTTGAGTCTGTTATTTAACAAAAAAATGGGCAAATAGTAAATCTAGGGAAAACTGAAAGGTTTTTTCCTTCAGGCTTCACAGAAGAGAGGTAATAATTGAATTAAATAGTCAATTAAAAAACTAAATCTAGACCTAGGTTTACATCTACCAATAAAAATTTGTTAATAATACGCTCTTGAAACAATTTTCTTGAAAAGCAGTATAATGAGCTTCAGGAGAAAAGAGGGAAACAGCTGCTTTAACATGACATTTTAAAAGCAAAGCAGGAGATACCGGCCTCAGCTCAAGTGTCACGAGATACGACAAAACTGGTTTGACTGTTCAGAACAATGCTCTATGTCTTTCATCATCAAGCTGGAAAAATACAGTAATTGATGTTCCATGGGGACGCATCTTCCTTTTGGTATTGTTCAGCATTTCCATTGATGATGCAATATATAAAAGATAGTTATTACATTAGTGGATTTTATCAACTAGAGACAGTTTAATAACTTCCAAAGATGGGATTAAAACTTGAAATTGTTTGTATGATTTAGAAAAGATACCTGAAAGGGGAACATCAGGGCAAACAGGTAAGAGTACTTCAGCAACAAAAACCTTTGCAATTCTGCAAAACGGTGTCTGAGGTGATGCTGGATCACAAAATAGACATCGAGGGGAAGGTGTCTAAACAGAAGCTTTGAATACAGGCCACCTGAGATAATCCTTTCATTGCTCTCAAAATAATTCGGCCTCAGCTAGTGCACCAGTTTTGAGACTTCGAACAAGATGTGGGTCAACTGGAAAAAGTCGACGAGGAACTGTCGGAACAAGTTGGGCAAATGCTGAGGGACAAGTCCGTGGGGCTGGCCTCCCTGACAGAGGTTGACTCAAGCTCTTTCTAATGACCACGGTGAACTAACACAGCAAGGGTCGCTGTGTGAGGTCAGGACAAGCCCTACTGATGGACCGGGGGAGGGAGCAGATTGATGCTGTTGTGGCAGCAGTATTTTCAGGAAGGACTGACCGTGTCTGTTGGCATTGTTAGGCTGTCATTTCATGCCGCTCCTGCTTTTCATAGGGGTTGCGTTCTTTCTTTCAGAATGCTTTACAGAAATAGTATGAATTTTCTTCAGCACCCCATGATGGGTTATTGCCACTGAATGGATACAGCATGATTTCAGGTTTTATTTCAAGCCAGCATTCTGTGTTTATGTTCACTGCCATTAGAGTGTGAGTGACCATAGATGTCTCCTATATTCAAGCTGGCCCTCTAAACAAAGGGTACCCTGAGTACGTGCCAACAGCCAAGCATTTGACAATACTAAATTTCATCATTGGAATTCTTATTTGATGATTTTATTTTGCAAACAATCAAAGGCACTGAAGTAACTGAGTGTTCTTGTAGATAGAGGGCAAGTATAAGGTCCTGCACCTGGGGAGGAATAACCCCAGGCACCAGTACGGGTTAGGGGTTGACCTGCTGGGAAGCAGCGCTGCAGGGAAGGACTTGGGAGTCCTGGTGGACAAGCAGCTCTCCATGAGCCAGCAGTGTGCCCTCGTGGCCAAGAAGGCCAATAGTATCCTGGGGTGCATTAAGAAGAGTGTGGCCAGGAGGTCAAGGGTGGTTATCCTACCCCTGTATTCTGCCCTGGTGATGAGGCCACATCTGGAATACTGTGTCCAGTCCTGGGCTCCCCAGTTCAAGAAAGACAGGGAACTACTGGAGAGAGTCCAGCAGAGAGCTACAAGGATGATGAGGGGTCTGGAGCACCTCTCTGATGAGGAAAGGCTGAGAGAGCTGGGGCTGTTTAGCCTGGAGAAGAGAAGGCTGAGAAGGCTGAGATACTTCTAAATACCTAAAGGGCGGGTGCCAAGAGGATGGAGCCAGACTCTTTTCACTGGTGCCCAGTGACAGGACAAGGGGCAATGGGCACCAACTGGAACACAGGAAGTTCCATCTGAACATGAGGAAAAACTTCTTTACTGTGAGGGTGACAGAGCCCTGGGACAGGCTGCCCAGAGAGGCTGTGGAGTCTCCTCCTCTGGAGATATTCAAAACCCGCCTGGACACGATCCTGTGCAACCTGCTCTGGGTGATCCTGCTCTAGCAGGGGGTTGGGCTAGATGACCTCCAGAGGTCCCTGCCAGCCTCTGCCATTCTGTGAATCCGTGCTGCAGAATGAGTACAACTGCTGTGAGATACCTGTCCCCGAATCATGCAGCGTGGTTCCTAGTGCCGTGTGTGCCACAGGTGGTGGGACAGCCTTCACAAGCCGCGGCAGGCTGTGGCTGCACACTGAACAGTTCCGTCACTTCTGCGTTGGTCTGTTCCCCAGGGAGCAAAAATTCTTTGTAGCCTTGAGAGGAACATGATTGTCATAATAACTGGGTGCCCTGTGCGTCCCCGTGCCACAGGCTGATCGTGAAATCAAAGCAATTGACTGCATGTGCGCAGTGATCAGTGCTGAACGCTGTGTCTTCAACTGAGTGGGCCATCAGGGAGCAATCACCAGCCGAAGGGACTTCAGGGGAGGCGAACTGGCTGGTTCCCATGAGCGCAGCAGTGCTGCAGCCAGGCAGCTTCTCTGTGGAGAAGGAGGGGGTGAATAATCCCCTCACCACGTCATAAAACACTTCCACGGGCAGTGGCAGAAAGCCCCTGAAGGTACGGGAGCGAGGACGCAGCCCGGAGTGATTGCTTTCTGGGAGCGGGGCGGAACACGAAGTACCAATAGGCTGTCAAACCTGGGGGAGAGGAGGGGAGCCCAGCAGGAGTCTCTCGTGGTGGTTTCTGGCAAATATTGTAATTAATGCAATTAACAAAGGCATTAGAGGCTACATTTATAAAACCAACGCATGTGTCGGCTCGCCAGGGCTTCAGGCTGGGAGGCCTGATTAGGATTCAAAACTGGGTCTGATAAACTGGAGGGAAGGTCAGGAATCAGCGAGAGAAACTGCTGTGAGGGAAAAGTGGGAAATACTGCGTTCAGGAGGGAAATAAATAAGCACAAATGAAATGAAAATGAAAAATACCTGGATAAACAGCAGTTCTGGACTTAATAATCTGCAGATTACAGCCAGGCTCCAAACAGAATATGAATCAAATTGTGATACTGCTGCATGAAAAGCGAAGATCACCTGGGAGGACGGTAACCGCAGTCGTGTTCATGTGGGGGGGGAGGTCATTGCTGCTCCACGCTGAGCCGGGCTTAGCCTTCGCTTGGCACCGTGCGTGGGGCCACACTTTAAGGATGATGGAGACAATTTTGAAAGAGTCCAGGAGAGAGCAAAATCAGATTGTTGTTAACATGTGAGGAAGAAATTAAAGCACCTGGGTATGTTTTGTATGCAGAAGACCAGAGGGATGGTGATAACTGTGTGTCTGGGCGAAGGGGAGCTATAACGAACTATTCTCAAAGGTCAGCAATGACGGGTGACGTCATCTTCTTTGGCAGCAAGGAAAGCTTATACAGGCTGACAGACAAACCTCCCTAACAGGAGGCACCTTCTAGTGCATTGCGGGGAAATGGCATCACCTTGGTCCTAGAAATTGTTCAGAACAGATTGGACAGTGGCTGTCCAGGGACAGGCTCACCAGGGATGGTGAGATGGGAGCCCCTGCCTGCGTGCCTGAGGTTTCTAAGCATAACTGTCATGGGGTGTTGGAACACCTGGCTTGTTTCTCTGAGAAACTTGAAGAGTTTATGAAAGAGCTGAGGTCATATTATTGCCTGCAATACCTGGAAATTGAATTCCATTTCTGTCACTCACCTGCAGCACGGGATATCTCTCCTCCACCAAACTGCTCATGCAGGCTCGTGGAGCATGGGCGGTGGAGAAGGCAAGCATCACAGCCAGCCCACTGCTGTCATCAGTGCTTCCAGCTGGACGCAAAAACGTGTGCAGGGACACGTGTTGTCGGCGACATGGACAGTGGGATCGAGTGCACTCTCAGCAAGTCTGTAAACAACACCAAGCTGTGCGGTGTGGTTGACACGCTGCAGGGAAGGGATTCCACCCAGAGGGACCTTGACAGGCTGGCGAGGTGGGCCTGTGTGAACTGCATGAAGTTCAACAAGGCCAAGTGCAAGGTCCTGCACGTGGGTCGGCACAATCCCAAGCACAACTACAGGGTGGGTGGAGAATGGATTGAGAGCAGCCCTGAGGAGAAGGACTTGGGGGTGCTGGTTGATGAAAAGCTCAACATGAGCCGGCAGTGTGTGCTGGCAGCCCAGAAAGCCACCCGTGTCCTGGGCTGCATCAGAAACAGTGTGGCCAGCAGGTCAAAGGAGGTGATTTTTCCCCTCTACTCTGCTCTTGTGAGACCCCACCTGGAGTACTGCGTCCAGCTCTGGGGTCCCCAGTACAAGAATGACATGGAGCTGCTGGAGCAAGCCCAGAGGACGACTACGAATATCATTAGAATCTGGAGCACCTCTCCTATGCCGACAAGCTGAGAGAGTTGGGCTTGTTCAGCCTGGAGGAGAGAAGGCTCCAGGGAGGCCTTAGAGCAGCCTTCCAGTACCTAAAGGGGCCTACAGGAAAGCTGGAGAGGGGCTGTTTACAAGGGCATGGAGTGATAGGACAAGGGGGAATGGCCTTAACCTGAGGGAGGGGAGATTAGATATTAGGAAGAAATTGTTTACTGTGAGGGTGGTGAGGCACTGGAACAGGTTGCCCAGAGAAGCTGTGGAGACCCCATCCCTGGAAGTGTTCACGGCCAGGTTGGATGGGGCTTTGGGCAACCCGGTGTAATGGAGGGTGTCCCTGCCCATGGCAGGGGGGTTGGAACTACATGATCTTTCAGGTCCCTTCCAACCCTAACCATCCTATGATTCTGTGAAGACCAGAGAGTTCAAGGAACCTCAGAAAAGAGCTTAGAGCAACAGAACCAGAAGGATCTTTGTGTCCAGTGTGGCCTACAATGTGGTGCTGGGTACACTGGGAAGCCAGGTCACTGGCATTGCAAACCGGGCACCAAAATAACTGTGTACTTTAGCTCTTGATGTCACTGGCCCTCAACTCCCATTGATAATTAATTACAGTCAATTCTACAGTCATGACACCTTGGCTTGATGTACTCCATCAGCCATGTTTACCTGTCATTCAATAAATGAACATCACACCAGTTACTGCGACTGGTCTATAACAGCTTGGGAGCTAGAACCCACATTTTTAGCATGTAGGCTGGTGAAAAAAAGTCAACAGCAATATTCCCTATAATTCCTTTATAGGGAGGGACACAGAATATGCTGTTGGGTCCTGGGGATTCATAGCACTGCGCAGTACTGAAACACTTGGTTTCATCAGTAACAAGAAGGGTATTTTCCTCATATCTCTAATTCACTCACTCATAATAGAGAATCAAGTCTCTTGATAAAAGAATTGAAGCAGCATTTAAAGGATGTTGGGATGGAACTATAGTTGGATTAATATTTTCCGATGCCCTTAAATTTCTTCTTTGCATGTTCATCATGTAAAAATTCAGATAAAAATGGCACCTTGGTGTGGAGGGAAAATCATTTTACAATGCAAGCTGTTGGTTAATAAAGCTCTCCCCACTGACTTTCTGTTGAGTTCACATTCTTTTCCTCCAGCTGGAATTGCAGACGCTCTTTTGTTGCAACCATGACAAGTATCTGATAAAAGAAACCCCACTGGTTTTAAACCTGAGTCATCCTCATTTTCTGCTATCTAGACCCTCTCAGAACTTGTCACCTTTCTCTAATTCAGACCTATACAAATCTCCTCTGCAAATGCCATTTTGGTAACCCTTCAAAAAGCCTAACATAAAACTTCTTTTTAACATTTTACTCTGTTATTCAGTCAGTAGAACTCACACTATGGAGAAATTACGTCTGCTAATGAAATTAGCTATTTACCCCTCCCTAAATTCCCTCCAGCATAAGAAGAGGTTTTACAGCAGATAAAGCCTTAAAAAAAAAAAAAAAAGCCTCAAACCCACAAGTCAATTGCAGACATGCTGCAATTGCTTCTGAAGTAGCTTTTCTCATCTTGCTAAGCCTCTTGGAGGAATAGAAATGGGAAGAAGGTGATGCCGTTGCGAGTGAAAAAACCCATTGAATCGCAGCATTTCATTACTTGAGAGATGCTGTCAGCTGCACTGCAACATTTTCCACTGCCCTGGAAGAATTAGCAAGAAAAGAAATAGTTTTTAGTGCACACCCACAGTATTAGCGAGGTTTTTTTCTGGCACTGTTAGGTATTTCACAGTACAGAGAGGTTTTAAATGCGCGTTCGTGCATGCACTGTGTCATTATCAATGGATCTGTCTATTACCTGTCATTGCAAGGAAGTACCAGACTTCCAAAAACTCTTTTTAACAATGGCAAAAACAGCTGAAACGTCGCTTTATTTAAAACCTGTTAGACTGAAACAGGAAAAAGAGGATATTTAAAGTATTGCTGTACTTTGTGGGCAGGTGCTCCCTTCCCCTCCCTCCCTTTCCTCCCTTCTCTTTCATCCCTAAACCCGTTCCGCAGAGGTGAGCTCCTTCCCCCTCCCGCTCTGCATGAGCATCTACCTTCACCCCATGGCAGCCGGGGGGACCCACACAGGCACCCCCTCGCAACAGCTCTCTGGGACTGAACGAAAGGAACCGCATGAAGCTGATGGTGAACTCTTGGTGCTGCAGAAGCGCTGTACGGGACCTAAGGCACAGGGAAGGAGCCGCTCTCCAGCACTTGCCCGGCGGCTCCCCGAAGTGATGCCAGCATTTGCAGAGCCAGACAGCCCAGGCACAGAGAGACAGCGAGGTGCTAAATGAGCTCGGACACCCAGCCAGCACAGCGCTGTGTCCGGCAGGGTCGCCAAGTCCTTTCCCAGAAGCTGAGTGGCAATTTAAGAACAGCATTTCCCTCCCAGTACACGTGCTTCGGGCATCCCACACTGGCGGGGCTCTGCAGCCCGTGCCCTGGGTAGTGCACGCGCCCCACGTTCTGTTTCAGTGCTTGGGTCTGAGGATACTCACATGAGCATCACAGAAAATAAGGTAAAAGTCAACCCTTTAGGAGCATTTTCTCATGGAAAAGTGCCCTGTAAGGCCATCCTAGAGCAGTGGGGATGTCAGAGCATCAGGAAGGCTTTGGGAAGCAAGGGGAAAATACCCACCATCACCAGCGAGCACACCCTGGAGCTAAATACGGCACTTGGGGCTGCTGTTGTTCGTGGGCAGGAGCTACGTGAGAGTGACTAGCTGTGGTTACCAGAGGATGAGGGAGCAGTCCAGGTTTGTAAAGGGAGAAAACGGAGTGAGGAAAAAGGTAATGGAAAGTTTATTGCTCCAGAAGCATGGATGGGTGAGGGCTGGAAACCCAACGCTTCAGCGTGCTGGGGGTGGGTGGCCTTGCTGCTCCCCTGCCCCGAGCTGGGGAGCTGTAGGCAGTCAGCGCAGCTGAGGGGCCATAACCCCACCTGCCTCTGTGAGAGGGGCAGCCCCATTTTTGAAGTCCAGTTTTACAATGAAGAATCATAGCAGCAGGCTTAATTAGTACAAGACTACAAGTGTAATATATATATTTGTGATATATATATATCTGTGACTAGTGGAGTCCCTCAGGGGTCGGTGCTGGGACCGGTGCTATTCAACATCAACAACCTTGATGAGGGAACAGAGTGTACCCTCAGCAAGTTTGCTGATGACACTAAACTGGGAGGAGTGGCTGACACACCAGAGGGATGTGCTGCCATTCAGCGGGACCTAGATAGGCTGGAGAGCTGGGCGGGGAGGAACCTGATGAGATTTAACAAGGGCAAGTGTAGGGTCTTGCACCTGGGAAAGAAGAATCCCATGTGCCAGTACAGGTTGGGGACTGACCTGCTGGAGAGCAGCATAGGGGAAAGGGACCTGGGCGTCCTGGTGGA
>VWZZ01002588.1:55580-134569 GCA_013399095.1 Psophia crepitans
GTCATTAAGCGATAGGACAAGGGGCAACGGGTCCAAGCTGGAGCATAGGAGGTTCCGGGTTAACGTAAGGAAACACTTTTTCACCGTGAGGGTGACGGAGCACTGGGACAGGCTGCCCAGAGAGGTTGTGGAGTCTCCTTCTCTGGAGACATTCAAAACTCAACTGGACATGTTCCTGAGTGATGTGCTCTAGGTGGCCCTGGCTTGGCAGGGGGGGTTGGACTAGATGATCTTTCGAGGTCCCTTCCAACCTCTACGATTCTGTGATTTTGTGTTTTTTAAATAAATTAATTAGCAACCGCCGTGGACACAGGAAAGGGCCCCAGCACAAGGTGTTAACTTGCAATCCTCCACCAAGGCAACATGCAAAACTCATGCTGACTTCATTGCATCCAAGACTTCAGAGCTGGTGCCCTGTGGCACCCTTTCCCCAGCTCTGGGGACAGCCATGGAGACCACAGGCCCTGAGCCCGGCTCTCTGCAGCAGCATCGCTGGGCATATGCAGTGCAGGAGGGATTGAGGGATGGAAAGATCGCTGCCAGGAGCCTGCCAGGCACCTTAGATGTGTCTGGCAGCTGAGAGACGGTGAAGAGCTGATGGGGTGGTACGGGAGAGGGATATGAATTGCAATTGAAAAAGCTGCTGAAGAAAACACAGTAAAAAAGAAGATTTGTGGTTTTTCTATCATCAGAGAGCAGAGTCTCCCTTTGCAATGCTGCTGACGGAGGGACACCCAGCCAAGAGTCCCACAGCCACTCGTCACAGAGGTATCAGGGCCATGGCCACTTCTGCCCGGGCTGCGACTTCTTTGCCTGCCATCCTCCTCCCAGGACGTCTGTCAGCATGGGATGTTCTCCTTGATGGACACGCTTCTTTCACACATGCAGGCTGATAGATCTAAGCAGCCTGGCTCCTGCTGTGCTTCACAGCTGATTGAGGTTCCCAGATCACCCTGCAAAATGATAAACTGTATTTTTAGAAGGTGGCTGAGACTGGCAGGGTAGGGTGCTGTGAGAGGCACACGCTCCAGTGGGAAGGAGGCAGAGCGGCTCCTCAGCCTTGTGCAGCTCCTGAGCAGCTGGTGAGGGATGCTGCTGAAATCACGCCAAGGACCCTTGGAGACCCTGGAGACAGCAGGTGGTCACGGATGTGAGTTTATTATATCCTTAGTGGTGGTCCTTTAGTTTTCCATCATCTACAGAAACAGAAGTTACTGCTGGAGAAACCGAAGGCTGTGGCAAATAGTACTGAACCCACTTCTTTGATGAAGCTGTAAACGTTTAAGGGTTAGGGGAAAGTGAAAGCAGTTGAATGTC
Organism: Psophia crepitans; assembly: GCA_013399095.1. Taxonomy (NCBI): domain Eukaryota; kingdom Metazoa; phylum Chordata; class Aves; order Gruiformes; family Psophiidae; genus Psophia; species Psophia crepitans. Next base: position 56,898 of record VWZZ01002588.1, read on the forward strand.
AATCCCTGCCAGGAGCAGCTGGCAGCAGTGCTGGTGCCTGAGCTCATTTACTGCCTGCAGGGCTGGAGACCACAAGCCCCAGACCCCACACGCATCCCCAGAGCAGCCAGTGCTCTGTGCTGGGAGAGGGGCAGTGGGCACCAAAGCTCCCCGCGCTGGTGGCTCCTGAGAGCCTGCATGTGGCTTCAGCTGCTCTCTCCAAGCCCTGCTCCTCCCTGCAAAGCCCTGGAATACCGCCCGGTGAGAGGTGGCGGTGGGTTGCTGGTTTCTCCTCACTTCCAGTGCTCCTTTTCCTGCCGGTTCAGGAGGGAAAGGCAGAACAGCAGAGCTGTCCTGTGCTAACGGTGCCGGCAGCTGCTCAGGGAGAGGCAGGGCCAGGAGTTTTTCCGGCTTTTTCAGCAGCAAAAGGGACTTCTTGTTTTTCAGAGCAGGAGTAGGTAAGGGCGCAGCTTGGCTGGGCTCCATGCTGTACGTCATACACACGTTAGCGGCAGCTCCTGCCCAGGTGACGAACACCAGCCCTGCCCAGACGAAAAGGGTGAATGAGCGCTCGCCGGTCGGCACAGCGCGGGAGGGGGCTGCTTTGTTTCACAGAGAGCTGCAGCTTAGCCTGAGTATAAAACTTGTGAGCGGGTGCACTAAGCTCCATGTTCATGGCTTGTAGGTAAAATTTCCCAGCTTGAAGGCAATGCGCTGTGGTGCAAGCTGGGGCTTCCTGAGGGCAGACGTCCCTCTGCACTCTGGCTTCAACACAGTGGGATGCTCAGGCCATGCTGGGCACACCCTTGGGTGACCGAGGGTCCTCGGAGAGGCCTGGCTGAGTTGGTAGGAGCTGGAATATGTGCTTTTGCCTCCAGCTTTCGCTGTGTGCCAGGCGGCTGTGTGCTGCAAGAGGTGCCGTGGGGTGGCCGGGGCGTGAAGGTCTGCGGTTGCAGGGCAGTTGTGTCTCCAGTCAGTGTGCTTGAGCAGTGAAGACAGCAATGGGCAGTTTTTATTGCCAGACAAGGCTGCCATTCACAGTATTCCCAACATGGCAGGACAGAGCCTTCCTGGCCACTGTGTTGCAGCTCATGAGGCCTGACAAACCGGCGAGCCGTTCCAGTTGCCGTTCCCTTCTCGCTCTTATTATATTACAGAGCATCTAAATTGTGATTACTGTAAAGAAAACTAAATGATGCTGTCCTCCGGGCACCTCATTACAGCTTCCATTAGAAATAAGCCAGTGACAGGCGGAGGAAGCTCCAGACATCTCAATCGCTTTCTAAAATTCACATGAATTTCATTAGGAGCCGGAGCGCAGGGGTGGGGGGATGTGCTGCTTTGCCTTGCCCGCCAGCTCATGCCCATGCCCACTCTCCCAGGGCAGGTCTCGCATGAGCAGAGGAGGAGGGAAAAGGCCCTGCATGCTTTGAAAACTCCCAGCTGCTTCTTTGAAGATTATGTGCTGCGTTTAACCTCAAACCAGAGCTTCAGTGGAGACTCAGATCAGTGGCACCTTCCTTGGCGCCCTTTCCTCCTTCCGCCAACGTTTCCATCGCCCCACCCTCATGGCTTGTCCAGCACCTTCTCCTGCACCCAGGGCTGAGGTGTGGACACATCACTGCAATGGCCACCCCTTCGTGTATCACAGCCACCCAACTCAACCCATGGGGGCTCAGCGGGCTCTGGGCAAGGGGAGCAGGGACAGCAAGGACCCCCTCCTGGCTGGCTGGCGCAGCCTCCTGCTGCCTCCACCCTAGCCCAGCAGGTTGATTCAATAGCTCCTCTCCTGGGTTTGTTTTTTTCCATAGAGATTGAGTCATTACATACAAAGCCTGTCCATCGTACGGACAATCTGTTCTGGGAAGAAGTAATAGCCCTCCTTAGCCGGAGCAGCCAGCTGTACCTAAAGCCAGACTCAGCAGGAGCACGAGTGACACACGGCTGTTCAAAGCCACGAAGGGAGACACTATTTTTGGGAAAACATTTGTTTCCTCCATTATTTCCATCTGGCAGAGGCAGGAAAGACGACATCTGAAGACCTGTGGGCTGGGCGGCTGGGAAAGCCTCGCCAGCCAGAGGACAGGCTCCCTCAGTGGGCGCAGAAAGCCTGAGAGACGGGGGCACAAGCAGTGACCTCCCAGATTTTTGTTTTAAAACCCCTTCTGAGAGCAGTCTCTGACCTCCCATCCCCCATCTCTGCTTCCCGGGAGCAAGGCCGGTGCCGAAGCAGCTGAACAGGAGCTCTCACCGGATGGGATGAGATGCGGTGGAGTACTGAGTGAGTCAGGCGTGAAGCTATTTCTGATTTACATCTTCGTAGCTGCTGACAAACCTTCAGTTAAACCCGAGCAAAACCTGAATAAAATGAAGGCAGAATCAGAGCCTCAATGGTCTTTGGAAAGTCACTTTTTTCACAAGGAAATTACCATTTTCCCAGCTTCTGGTGGGAGGTGGCAGGAGAAGAAGCAAGAATAACCCACCATCCTGCTGTGTCAAAGGGTGGGAGGCAAATTTGAAAAGGATCAAAGATAGGAAATGAGTGAGATTCAACAAGATAAGTCTTACCTGCTGTCAGAAGCCACCAGGGCTGCCATTTGCCCTCACAGAGAAACTGAGGAACAAAACCAACACACCACAAAATGAAGGAATTAGCCAAATACGTGCTTCCAGTTAGCACTGACTTGTGCTGAGCCACCTTTGGTGAGGTCATGCCTGGAAGTCTCTCCTAGATGCGGGCTGTCCTGGGTCACAAAGGTCTGTGCAAAGAGGCAGTGAGTTCAAGGTGATACACGTACATCTGAGGAAACCTTTCCTTCTGGCTTGTACCCTCATGGGGCTGCTTTGTGCCTGGATGCTTCAGATATGCGGTGAGACCTTTGGGATCCTGACACTCAGACAAAGCTGCCTCTACCCTGATCCCATGTAAAACCACATGGGCATGCTCTCTGCGGTGAGTAATGAGACAAATATACACGTGTGACTCAGGCTCCCCATGAACCTCAGCTCATCCCTGAGTGACATCTGGCCTCATTTAAATATCTGATATTAAATATTTTACAGCAGACCGTCTCAGCAGGGGGGTCCCACCAATCTGCTTTGTGATGGTGGTGTATCCCTCTGCATGATGTCCAGGACAAGTTGTATCATCCTGGAGGACTGAAGCCGAAGGCTCCTGGATGTGCCTGGGGTAAACAGACAATATCAATTTTACTAATATCAATTTACAGGAAGAGAAACTAGTTTGGATCAGTCTGGATGGGATTTATGGTGCTCTGGACTGGTGCACTGTGCCGTGGGAGACACTGGCAAGCTCTGAGGCTGCCAGAGCAGGGTCTGGGGCTGGTGATGGGACCAGGACAAGTCAAACTCACCTCTTGAGAGGACTCTTGGCCAGTAGGATTTTTCTCAGTTCTTCTCCCAAGCATGACAGCCACACCAGGCTGAAGGGAGACCGATGCCTAGGCTGGTCTGTGCAGTGATTTGGGGGGGACTAGCAGGTTCTTGGGGTCATTCATAGACCTGGGAGCAGCTCTGGGCTTCAACAGTGCAGGGACAGAGATTCACAGTACCCCAAATTTCTGCCTCAAAACTGAACCAGTAGGACGTGTCGAACCGCCACTGAAGGCAGCATCTGCACCAGTATATTCTGGAAGGCTTAGCAGGCACTGCTGTGCATCATGTCCTGAAAAATGAGAGCCAACAGTGTACGTTGTAGACTGGCTTGTCCACATGAAAGACAAACTGTCCCTGTTCACCTCGAGTCACACTGCCACCTCCAGTGACACCAACAGTTGGCTGCTACCACCTTTGTATTTATATTGTCTCTGCCACCTAAAGGGCTTCTGAATCCAGCATGGTGTAAAATCTCCCCTTTACTTCAGTCTTACAGTTCCATTCCTCCACCCTCTCTCCCATGTTCCCTGGGAGCCATGCAGCACATGGAACCCATCACCCACTCCTCACCATGATAAGGGCAGGTGTTCCTGTCAGCAGTTTGCTGGCCCAGCTTCAAGCCCCTTGAACACCGAGACGAGGAGTCCCATGCCCACTGAAGCTGCTCCCACCCTTAACCAGCCCCTGTCTGTCTCCCCTGGCTAAGAAGGGAGCCAGAAGATGCTTTAAGCTGAGGAACCTGTCTGGGCAGGGTTGGCAGCCAGGGCTCCTTCTGGTTCTCCTCCTGCAGAGGACCTCAGCAGAGCTGAGAGAGCCTGAGGTCCATTCACAGCAGGACCACTTGCATTCATAATGGGCAGCTGGATGCTGAAGTGCCTCATGGTGAAGAAGAGCAGTGGCTCTTCCCACAAGGTATGAACAGTGATTCCTACGATCCTGGAGCAAGAGATGGCATGGGAAGAGTGAAGGTTGCCTATGCCAAGTGACAGGACCTCACAGCTGCACACCCTGGGCAAGGCACTCTGCAGCATTTCAGAAGCAGCAGCAGTGGTGTTCACTGCCTGTGACACAAGTCTCTGCCTGGAGCCTTGACTGATGTCCAGTTGTCACTGGAGGATCCAGGAGTGATTGCACAGAGGCCCTGGCTTGCAAGGACCCTCTCCAAGGAAGTCTCCAGGGTTTAAATTCAACACAAGCACTTTGCACTTGAAGTAATGCCATAACAGTGCTCTGTGAAGCTGATGAAAATCCCTTCTCAATTCAAGTGCTGGCTGCAATGCAAGGAAACGTTCTCTTGGAGGGTTTATCCATTCTCATGGGCTCTAGTGGAAGAAGCAGGACAAAGCAGAGGTGCCAGCACTTCTACGCGCACAAGCATCTGTCTTGGGCTTAGAAAAGCGGACTTGCAAACACCGCCACCCCTCCAAAGGGACCCAAATACTGCCATCACTTCTTTCCCAGACCAGAAGGCAGCTCCACAGCCAGCGGACAGGCGTCGGGTGGGACCGGCTGCCGGAGCAGCGGTGGGCTGGCAGCCAGGTGGGTGCGTGGTCAGAGGTTGGTGGGTGCTGTGGCAGGGATGTGGGAGGGAGATAGAGGAACAAGCCCAACACAAGGAGAGCAGTGCAGCCCCAACACCAGGGCTGCCGGTGGGCACCGCAACACTGGTGGTGCCAGATCCCACAGGCCAACGCTGGTGATGCCACTGCCCAGTATCCCAGCCTGCAGGGAGGCTAACGGGGGGCTCCCTTAGGGCAGAGGGGAACCTGTGGATGTATTAGCCTCTAATTCTTTGTAGTGACAGGCAAATTGAGTGCAGCTCCGGTTCCAAAAGGAACAGCAATGCCACAGAAAGCTGTGGAGAGAATATTAAAAGGAGAAAACTGATGAGTTGTTGCTGACCTAAAACCAGTGGTGGGGAAGCTGCTGTAAAATTGGATCCTTCGTCTGGTGGCTGTTGTCCAGCCAGGGATATCTTCCTGCTGCAAGGGCAGGAGACACCCAGCTGAGAAGCAGATGGCTTGGGAAGAGCAGAGAGCTGTTCAAAGGGATTTAAAATTTCAATTAACCATATATTTTATATTTCTTTTTTTTCTCTCTCTCAACATATTCATGTTTTTCTGAATCAATGCTAGCCTTAAAGAAGCCTCCATGTATTAATGAGATATATCAGTTTATATATTTATCTCTAAAAATAAATGATGATAAGCTGTTGTAGTAAAGTGCACTTTCAGTTGTCCAAGGTTGGCAGAGGGTTCAGCAAGTCAGCAGTCGGCGTTTATCACATTGCTCATGTCAGCGCCACTTACCTTTGACAGCCAGATCTGAAAGGAAGACTGTGCACAAGGCATTTCCCTGACAGCTTTGCTTGCTCCTGCCTAGGAGGTATAAGGCTGTGCTCCTCTTGTGCACAAGTCTAGGCTTTTTCCTAATTAAGAATATTTAAAAAAAAAAAAAGATAAAAAGCCTCCTTTCATCTGATTAAGTAGATAATAGGAGTACAGACTACCCTTTAGCACAAACACTGATTAAACATTTGGATGCTGAACAAACAGGCTGAAGAAAATTTTAATATATAAACAAAGGCCTCATCTTCCAAGTAGCAAAGAACCTGTCGCGGATTGGGAAGGCTCTGCACGAGGCAAAACAGAGACCAGAGGGGAAGCACGTCATGTTGTAAACATCAGATTACATGAGGGTAAGGGTGCTGGGGGTAGAACGCCCAAGCTGAGGACAGGTCTCCAGCGCCACAGAGAGAGGCCCCCCTGCACCCAGGGCCGAGCCCGGAGGAGCTGGGGCAGCTGTGTGGGTGGGGGTCCAGGACCTCCCCAGGTAGCCCAGCAGTTTGGGCAGCAGGAGAGGGGAACGGAGATCTCAATGTCCTCCTGCTCTTCAACCACAGGGATGATTCGCCAGGGCCGAGGCTGGTTTGCAGTATTTGGAGGAGCTCAGGTGGTGATATTAAAACTCATTTGGATTTCAGTCAGAAAAGAGACCTCCACCACTATTTTGTCCCTTAGTGCAGTGCTTGTTCGTGGCAAGTGCGGCAGGATTTCCAGCACGCCGGAGAGAAGCACTGAACCTTAACATCTATCGGCTCACAGCACGCTGCATTGCTGTTCACCCAGAAGTGTCAAACAGACTGGGCTGCACCAACGAGCTCTTTGCCCCGTTCCTGATAGTGCCGCTTCATTTCTGAGCTCTGGTCCCCATCCCTGCCCTGCGTTTGGGTCCTGCTGTTCCGCAGTGGCAGATGTTACTGGCGCCAGCAGCCGCCATCCCGACACCGCTGAGAGGTATGGGACTGAGGGATCGAATCCCGGTCTGCACCAGCGATGCCATGAATCACGCTGGACAGTGGTGAATCTGAAGGCAGCTACGGCAGCCTCCTGGCCAGAGGGGTGCAGAACAAAGCCTTCTGCAACTACAGTTACACAGTGAGGCTTAGCTGTGCCCTAGCTGAAAGCAAGACAGCGTCCTGTGTTTCCAAGTGCTGGGACAACAGCATTAGTTTTCCTCTCAATTACTAAGTGTATTTTTTGTTCATTCTTTTAATGACTGAGCTCAAACAGGAAAAGCCTCGGAGGGAGTGGGATAACTGAGCAGATACAAACCCAAGCCAATGACTTTGCTTAATTTATTCCAAAGCATATCTGCAAAGACATTAGCCAGGACAGATCAGTTGGGAAAACTTTATTTTTCACCTGGGCAACAGCTAATGTTCTCCAAAGAAAATACTGTCTTGTTCTTCTCTGGATATTGCATCTCTTAATTAGTGTAATCTATTTAGTCTGCTCTGTTCGATTTTTCACTCAAAGAGACTGCGAAGCATCTGCTCGTAAACTTGGACTTGCAATTGTCTCCTCCGTGTAGCAGTGAGGCACTGTGCCCTCACCCAGCACACATGGGTTTCTCTTCAGAGGAGAGGGGAGCAGCAAAGGGCTGTACCTCACTACCTGCCTCCTGCCTCCCTGTTTGGGAGACAAGGAGAGCGGGGCAACCCCTGCTGCCAGCAGGTCAGTGCTGAGGCAAGGCAGGGCTCAGGCACGGGCCATGGCTCTGAAGACATTACTGGTAGTGACCACATCCTTTACATGTCTGCGGCTGCTCTTTGAGTCTCAAAGTTTCCACTTCACCCTCAGTGAAGCACTGAAGGAAGAACAGCTGCCATTTCCACTTGGGTCTGTGCCCTTGTGGCACGTCTCTCCCTGGTGTGGGGAGGCAGAGCCCTTTCCATTTGGAGGTACAAGGACAAAGACTGGTTCATGTGACTCTGCAAGAGATTTCTGTATGAAACAAGTCTGTCTTGTCTATACAACTTCCATTGCTACTAAAATAGTTGATAAAAGAAAATAAATGCCCTTTGAGTGTCTTCCTTCACTGTTGGTGTTGTCTTCATTTGTACATGTCGATCTTTGCTTTGCCTTGCTGTCAGGTCCTGTTTCAGCTCACAGCTCTGCCATCTCTTGATTCCTCTCTCCTTTATCAGTTCATCCACAGTAAAAAACCCTTGTGTGGAAGTGAGATGTCCCTTTCTAGGCCTGATCAGGTTGGTTAAAATTATTTCAACCAGAGGAAACAATCTGGATGGCTTCAGAGGCCCCAGGCTGCATGTGGAAGTGAGTTGGCAGTGCAGAGCAGTACAGGTGTTGCTGACATGACTCAGAGCTCAGCTGAGGTCCCATGTGTGCTACAGCACTTACAGAATCATAGAATGGTTAGGGTTGGAAGGAATCTCAAAGATCATGTAGTTCCAACCCCCCTGCCATGGGCAGGGACACCCTCCATTACACCAGGTTGCCCAAAGCCCCATCCAACCTGGCCTTGAACACTGCCAGGGATGGGGCATCCACAGCTTCTCTGGGCAACCTGTTCCAGTGCCTCACCACCCTCACAGTAAACAATTTCTTCCAAATGTCTAATCTAAATCTCCCCTCTTTCAGCTTAAGGCCATTACCCCTTGTCCTGTCACTCCACGGCCTTGTAAACAGCCCCTCTCCAGTTTTCTTCTAGTCCCCTTTAGGTACTGGAAGGCTGCCCTAAGATGTCCTTGGAGCCTTCTCTTCTCCAGGCTGAACAATTCCAACCCCCTTCTCTTTAGGGTTGCTCTTTTTCTCAGCTCATTCTCCAACCAGCCTGTAGTTGTGCTTGGGATTGCCCTGACCCATGTGCAGGACTTTGGACTTGGCCTTGTTGAATTTCATGAGGTTTGCATCAGCCCATCTCTCAAGCCTTCTTCCTGGGCTTAACTTCCAATTTCTTTCCCTCCTCCCCCTCAGCGGCACAGGGGGACGGGGAATGGGGGTTGTGGTCGGTTCATCATATGTCGTCTCTGTCACTCCTTCCTCAGGGAGAGGACTCCTCACACTCTTCCCCTGCTCCTGCATGGGGTCCCTCCCACAGGAGACAGTCCTCCACCAACTTCTCCAACATGAGTCTTTCCCATGGGCTACAGCTCTTCATGAACTGCTCCAGCATGGGTCCCCCATGGGGTCACAAGTCCTGCCAGCAAACCTACCCCAGCATGGGCTTCCCATGGGGTCACAGCCTCCTTCAGGTGCTTCGATCTGCTCTGGTGTGGGGTCCTCCACAGGCTGCAGGTGGAATCTCTGCTCCAGCATCATCCTACATGGTCTGCAGGGGAACAGCCTGCCTCACCATGGTCTTCTCCACGGGCTGCAGAGGAATCTCTGCTATCTCTGCTCCGGTGCCTGGAGTACCTCTTACCCCTCTTTCTTCACAGACCTTTGTGTTTGCGGAGTTGTTCCTCTCGCATATTGTCACTCCTGTCTCTGGCTGCAATTGCCCTTGGTTTTTTGTTTGGTTACACCCTTCTTAGCTCTGTTATCCCAGAGGTATGATAGCATTGCTGATGGGCTCGGCCTTGGCCAGCAGTGGGTCTATCTGGGAGCTGGCTGGCATTGGCTCTATCAGACATGGGGAAAGCTTCTAGCAGCTTCTCAGAGAAGCCACCCCTGTAGCCCCCCCACTACCAAAACCTTTCTGCACAAACCCAGTGCACTTACCTTCCTGACTGCTGCAAGAGTGGGGTGGAGCAGTGGGGTCTGGTATGACACAACCACATCCCCTGCACTTGCCACAGCAGCAGCATTGTCCTTTTCCAGACTGGGGGATGGACCTGCTCCTGAATTCTCTTCTGTGCTCTTGAGAAAATGTCTTTGACAGTGGCTAAGGAAGCCAGGAGGAGCATTGAACAGGGAGATTGCTCTACGTATATCAGCCAAATATAAGAAACCCTAACAGGGTACACTCATGGGAGCTCTGTCCCCTAGCCAGCCCTTCAGCGGGGAGCTGAGCCCACCGAAAGCACCTCTGACACCACTGTGTTATGCACAAGACCTGAGCTAGGGACGGCTTTAGGATAACAATGTCATGGTTTTCTGGAGCAACCTCCAGTGGTGAACACCTCTGTGCCTGCAGCTGGGAAAGCTGAGTGGTTTCAGTGTGTCCCTGTATCGCCTGTCACACTTGGAGATCGTGGACTTCTGGTGACTCTTGGGTTCTTGCAGTCCCTGTCATGGAGCATACGTTAAGCACTGGGTAACTAGAGCACTGTAGTGGGACCAACTTGCTGGTTTCAAAGACCATATTCAAACCTCATGCTTGTCTTCTCTACTACACTAAAAATGTGCATTTCATCCAGTGAATGCCACAGTTAGAAATTCAGGATTACTTTTTCCATCATGTATGGAAAAATTGACATACGGTTACATGTATGCTTTGAAGTTTTAGCTGGGCTGAAAAACAGGTCCGTACAGTGAGTCTGGGGTGCGCAGATGTTGAAAAGTCTGAGTCCTTGTACACCCAGGAGATGATGCAGCAGATATGTTGGGGCCAGTTGCACCTTACTGTCTTGTTCATTGGGTTTCACTGGAAATCCTCAGTCCCGAGAGTGAGCCAGACTATTTTTAACTGTTTTGAGACCGAATTGCAGATACACTACTCCTCTTTTCTTGTAAATCCTGAATACTTGCAAATAAGTGACCAAGTGTTTTTGACATGGTTACAGAGGTGATAGTTGCGTTAATTATTTAGAAAGTGATGGAAAAAAACTGAGAGGGAACTGTTCTAGCAGTAACATTCAAACATTTCAATGGCCTTACTTCAGCTTTGTTATTTTTTTTTTTAAATGCTATTAAAATGGCCTTTTGTTCTTTTGCCTTTCTGCTCCCTCCTTGTCAGGTTTACTCAGATTGCAAGTCAAAACAAGGTTTTTCTTCTGTTTTGTGGTGTAGATTTACTGCCAGAGAAGAACAGACCTTCCCTTTGGTTATAAATACTGCAATAGACAACAGACAGATGGTAATAAACCATGTTGAATTTCCAATGACTTGCTGGAGGTGCAAGAGCTCACAGCTCCGTCTGGAGAGCCAGGAGCCAGGCAGGAGTGGAAAGGTTTCAGGTGAGACACCACAGTTTGTTGGGCTGGTTTGGGCCATGTATTTTGGGTGACAGCTTGTTCTTGGCTCATTTGCTGAGCCTCGTGAACTGGGCAAGGTTTAATCTCACTGACACCCAGGAAGGACTTGGAAACTATCTTTTCTTCACGAGTGATATTAGACAGTGAAAGGACACATTGCTCTGCTTGGCTGCCTCGGGGGGCGGCGTCTGTGCGGCGGCGTGAGCCCTTCCCCAGCTCCCGGCTGCAGAAACAACTGTACTGACGGTGGCTCCTGGCAGAGGTTTGCCAACACCCGGCTGGAGCGGGGTGCCTTTTCATGTCTTCTCATCTGCCAGGAGCTGCTGTAAGAGATCTTGATGTGGTTTTTAAAAGCAAAAGAGCTTTTATGATCTGCATTTCTCTTTAACTTAGCTCAGACAACTCTCATAACGGTGCCTAAGACAACCTCAACAGGTGAAAGCTGACGTGCGCTGTATTTTTCAGAAGACTGATTAAAAATCTTTGCATGAAGAAGAGGTGCTCCATCACTCTTTGAAAGCACAGCCACGGCCCCCTGAAATCCTGACACCTGATGTTATACCTGTTTTAACTCAGGGCCAGAGCTTTCCAAACTCCCTCTGACAGCGAGATGGAGCCATTTGCTCTTCTGCTACCCTGTCTGTGCCTTGCACAGAGAAGGTCCTTTGGCTTGAGGAGGACTCTTTTGGTGGAGCGCATGAGAAATGTCCATCAGCCAGACGGGCTACACGTTCATGTGTCTTCTCCTCCAAAGCACACTCTCTATCAGAGACACTGCCAAGCAAACAGAGCATGGAAGAGAGTTTGGGAGCAGACGATTTCCCCAGTCTGGAAAAGGGCAGTTCTGCTGCTCTGGCACATGCAGAGGATGCGGTAGAGTGTGGTACCAGACCCCACTACTCCACCCCACTCCTGCAGCAGGACGGTAAGTGCATCGGGTTTGCGTGGCAAGGCTTTGGTAATGGGGGGGCTACAGAACTCTGTCAGTGGCTTGTCCCTGCTTGCACAGGTATGGTGGTGGTAGCCTGTGCCCATGCCAGAGAGGGACCAGAGGGACAAGGGTTTGACTGAGCAAATTTAAGCTCTTCATGCAGGTCCTGAGCTGCATTGGTTTGTGGCTGAACTAGGGTGCTTGCAGTCAGGAGGGTAAAAATCTGCACAAATTGGGGAGCAGGACAGAGGGATGCTGGCAATGTGGGCTCAATCCAGTCTCTGTATAAGCAGCATGGGTCTTGGTGGCACATGTGACATAGTGAAAGAACCAGTCAGATCACATTGCACTTAAAACTGTGAAAAGAAATGGGCTGGAAAGAACCTCTGGAAGCCACAAGGGTGGTGACCCTGGGCCTTTGCTGCAGTCATTCCCAGCAGAGATTTGTCTAACCTGTCAGGAGTAACTGAGTATTAATAAAAGTCCAGGTCTGTTGCATGTAGTTTCCTTCAAAGTGCAGGAGGAGAAAGGCACCAGGCTCAAGATGTGTCCTCCCTGGCTAGCATCATGGCAGGCTTGTTTCCCTGTGTCCCTCCCCGCTTCTCCAACATGAGCACATCAAATACCAGGTGAGCTCTCCAGGGATGCTGGCAAACACATATCCTCTGAGCAAGTGGGGCACAAACCAGCTCCAGTCCAGGGCTCTTCTGCCTCTCTGCCCAAGGTGCTGGGTGGCTCCTGGGCCAGCACTGAAGTTTGGCAGCACATGGGGCAAAAAGGGTTGCATGTCTTTTAGCATCTTGATGTGCAGATGGACCTTCAACAGCAGCTATCTGATCCATGTGTGCCTTTAGACATCACACACGTCTTAAAGCCATTGCTGTTGCTGAAACATAACAGGCTCTAGCTTACCCAGGCTGTGAAGTAGTGATGTTACCTGGGGTGCTCAGAGGTTAAAATACAAACAGAGCAGTAGGGTGGATGCAGAGAAGAGCACAGACTCAAAATCAGGCCTACAAGTCTGGGAGGGGGATAGCAACCATCTGGTCTTCCCCTTAGCATGGCTTACATCATAGTACTTCCCTGCGGACTCCTCTGTGCTAATTGTTGTTTCAACTAGAAAAAATAATTTCCAAAGTATGCAAACCTGAAAAAAAAAAGGGCAATAAAACAGAATTCTCACAGAGATTTAAAGACCAGAAAAGAAATCCATGCATTTCACCCCTCCAGAAGGAGATACCTGATCTTCAGTAGACACAATATTGCATCATCCCAACCCAGACATTTTACTGATTAATTACTCTGCTGAAAGTCCTTATTTTCCTGCCAGCTTAAATTTATCTAGGATCAGCTTCCAGTGACTAGAGCCCCATTTTAATGTCATTGTGCAAATTGATATTACATGTATTCTAGATTATTGTACCTTAGGCCTCCCCTTGGATCTTAAAAACTTTAATGGCAAAATACAATTTGTTATCATTAGCAGTATCTTGGGATTGCTGTGTGAAGGGACCAAGAAGGTTGGACCTATTAGGCTTTAGCTGAGACAAAGAAGGGGACGCAGCAGTAGGCACAAAGCAATAAGTGCTAGAGGGAAGATAAATCAGGTGTTTCTCTGAGCCTTCTCCCCAAAGAACAGGGTGATACGGTGAAAGAGCGCAATGCAACCCCTGCCCAAGTTAAAACTGATAACAGAAAATAGGCCTTACAGGCCAGATAATAAATCTTTGCAGCTCACTGTTCCCAAAGTGTTATCGAGACTGCCTGCAGCCTGGGAGCCCCGCTGTCCCCAGCAGGGTGATGCCCGCTTGCCCCCTCACCAGAGCACATGGCCCCACTGCAGGAGGAGGCAGTGGTCCTTTGGGCCCCACCATTGGCACCACGCATGAGGATCTTTTGGTGTGAGGATTTCATAAACCTTGGACTTCTTTTTTTAGGCTACAATTTTTGGTTCTGGATCCTGCCATGCTCCAAGTGTTGTGCTAAATGTGCTATTCCCATCCTACTTTTGTGCCACCAGTCAACTGTGAACACAATTTTCATGCTTGTGGGCAGCCATGGACAGCATGGCTTTTCTCCATCTCTTAAGCCTGTCTTTAAATTACTGATTGAATCTGGTTTGATTCTCTCTTCTGTAATCCCAAAGCCCTGTAAAGTTTCCTTCCAACTGTAATGGACCAAGGAGCACAGATCACTTCCTCTCAGTAATAACTGCTAAGCTGTTTTCTAAAGAGCTTGAATCACATACTACATATTTTGTTCTCTCTCTCAGCTTTCAGCCCCATCATGTCAAACTAGTCTCACCAACAGCCCAGAATCCAGGGAGAAAAGAGCTCCCACCACGACCGGGAGCCTGCTTCAACTCCTACTTGAGCGGCCTCAGTTTTCAGGGCAGTCAACAGGTTTTTCTGGACCCTGCACTCCTCCAAAGATCAATTTCTTTGACTGGAAAGCAATTTGCATGTCTGCAGCATGGTAGAAATCAATGACTGATAATAGCAGGAGCAAGGGGCCACTTCTGGACTCTACAGCAGCAGACGGGCTGCAAATTAGCACAACTGTGTCAAAATTATCCATTTACAAGGCCTTTAAATATTGACAGGTTTTCAGCTCATCTCATTTCATCCAAGTCTATTTGCTGTATCAAGAGAGTATAGTTCATTTTTGATCAGTTTTGTTTGTTCTTTTCCCGAGGAAGCTATCTTATAAGTCATACAATACTTCTGAAGACTTGAAAAAATACACATAGAGGCAGGAGGTGTTGGAACTGAAGCCATCTATAGAGGAATCAAAGGATTCATCTGCCTTAGTGTCAGATGTCTGCGGTGCAAATATCTACAGATGAGCTCATCACCCTGAGCTCCCTTTCTAGTGAAGAGTGAGAAATGGGCTCTTACAGGGTGCAGCTTAGCTGAACTGTTTCAGGCAGCCTCATTAGATGGAGTGAGTTTTCACACAGGCGGTGCCTGTTTCTCTCTGGTGACTATAAAGGAAGACCAGCTCAGATGTGGGTATTTACACATGCAGGCTGTGGTTGCCCTCTAACACCTCCGGGTCTTTCATCCCTGTTGAGACAGCCTGTGTCATTCTCTTTCATCCCCAATTTCAGTTTAGAAATAGCAACTGCTAAACCCGCCACCCCGATAGCGCAGGATGTAGGAGGCTTGAACCTCCCCTGCAGGCGCATGGGGGTGCGGGCTGTGTTGCAGGCTGAAGGGCCCAGGACAAAGTGAGATGCTGCTGTTGCCTGCAATTCTGGATCTTTTAATAGTGCAGCTCACTGGGCTCCACCTCTGCCTGCAGGCAGCGGCATTCCCACGGTGCTGTGGGGCACTGGAGGTAGTAACCACTGAAAACAAAGTCAAACCTTTCTGAAGAGTTTAAAAACTTCTGCCTCTCCCAGCTGTTCAGATGTCATTCTCTTTGAATGACCAATTCATTCGCTCCCCAGTCTTGCAGAAAAATTACTTGCATGATCTGATTATACATGCACACACCTAAGAGTACACAAACGCCTTGTGAAAATCAATTAGAAATCTCCAAAGGACAATGAAGAACTAAAAATAACAAAACCAAGAGGAAGTCTTATACCCTCGTGTGTGACGTTAAAAGAAGATGCTTACTTGGTAATGGAGCAGAAGGGGTATGGCTCCTTTCCCTTTCAGGCCATTTTAAAGATGCCCTAAATTGATTTAGTTGTGTTTAGTCAATTGAAATTGAGTGAGGTCACAAATTTAAGCATGAAAATATGCTGTGTTGAAGATATTAATAGGAGATAATTGTTTAATACAGGAGGCAGAAGTTTGCAGTATTCCTCCAATACATTTCCTTGTGGTCCTCGCTGCCTGATACTGCAGCTAGAACATTTCCTCTTCTTCTGAGGAGCTTTGTTTTCCTCATATGATACTTTAACTTATCCATTCTTTCACGCAACTTCCTCTCACCTGTACATCCTTGTTTTTCTATGCTTTGGTGTTATTTTTCAGACCCCAGAAGTTCTGCTTTGTGATTGGCACATCTCTGTAGAAAATACTGTGTCTTTCTCTGCAGATGGGCCCCAAGAGTTTAGCGTTGCTCAGCGGCATTCACATTTCTGGGGCAGGAGAATGTTACTCCTCCTTTCTCTTCTATATCCACCAAGAAAAACACTGATCTCCAGCCCTGATCATGTAAGCACAGGACTTAATGTCATTAAAAAACACAAAGCCCAAAATCTGCTGAGCAAATTGTATAGTTCCACTCCAATATATCTGTAAGAAAGGGACCTATGAAAACGTTAATAAACTTAAAAGCATTGGGAGGCAATTTGACATACTTCCAGGAGAAAATAGCAGCGTCGCCACATAAGCATCAGAGAAGATAAGGTAAGATATTTTGCCATGGTTACAAATACAAGGACAATAAATATGTCTGATCCTTTTCCAAGAAAACAGGAGAAAAATAACTGGCAAGGTGCCTGCCTGTAAAACCAATTTCAGTGTAGAAAGGGCCTGTGAAAAGGATTCTGATTATTACACTGCCAAGAGAGAAAGAAAAAACATTTTTGGATGCAAAAGGCATTGAAAGTGTAACCAGAAATAAAATAATAGTTCCTTTTGAGCTTTTCAGGAGTGAGACCAGCCCAGTAAAACTGCTAATGTCCTCTCCAGCTCTAGCATCCGGCACGCCAGCCAGCTCTGTCCTCGCTGCTGATAGCCAGAGGAGGCACTGAGGGTAGGAGAAATGGATTAAATAGGTGACACAACTGAGGGAATTTTTTACTCTGATCTCAAATCTGCATTTCGTATCACTGGCAAACTCCCTTGACACTATCCAGGAGTAGCTTCACTGCCAACGTGACCTAGGAATTGTAACTTTGGTCACCTAATTCCTTCCTGCCTGGGAGCAGGAGAGTCACCCAGCGGCAGCGCAGGCATTGCTGGGAGCTCGTTTTTCCTTCTGAGGAGGAGCCAGCAGGAGTTTTCCTCTGAAGAGGCTAGACTTAATTTCTGTCAAGAGATGCTTACAACAGAGTTATCTGTGGAGGCAGATCATTTCCTTTGCAGTTTCTCCTGGTTACATGGAGAGGAGATTGCTGTAACTGTGTCGTCTCAAGCTGACACGCTTACTAGTACAGAGCTACTGGCAGGTAGCTGTCACACCTACAGATAAACCCTGCCACACATGCTGTTTTCAATCATCTGCCCTTGGTTTAAGTCAAAAATAGAGCCCAAGAGTGCCTCTTTCCCTGCACGTTCCCTGACTCCTCACACGTGATGGGCTATAATTCTCCCCAGGGTGTTCAGTCTTGTCTGCCCCAGCAGACTGGGGACAGTTTAGTATTCTTACTTCCAGGGAAGGATCAGGACAGTCTCTCCAGCCCTCTCAGCTCAGCTCTTTGTGACATGGCCAGACCTAACACTTGGTGTCCCATCCAGGTGAATGTGGTAGACAGCACCCCAGGCTGGTGGACACTCCCCTAGGCTGATAGGCACCCTCCAGGTCGGTGTTTCTGCAGACTCAGGGGGGACAACGGTATGTTTTTCAGAGTACTCCATATTTGCCCTGCAGACAAAAAGGTCTAGAAACACCATTTGCCTTATGCAAAAGATGTGGGAGGAGAGTTCCCAAGCCACTTATGGCAGCTGGGTGCCTTACACCCATTTTTATCATGGGGAAAAAAATGGCTTTTCATCCCCAGATTCCTCAACCGAGCACCATGCGACTTTAGGCCTTCTTGTTGAATTAGTTGCAACAGTTAAAGTGATTAACAAGAGCAGCTGTGATGGGGATAGCTCATGGTAGCCTCTAGGTCTGAGCACCTGAGCAGCTGCATCCTGCCAACAGCCACGTGGTGCTGGAGCCCCCTTGACTACTGCCAGCCCCTGGACACTCCTGTCAGGCGTGACGGTGTTGCCAAACCAGAGCCGTGTCTGCCCTGGCACGCTCGGGGTGCACTGAGGAGCTGCACAAGCACTGGCTCTCCCCCACCTTGCTTCAGCTGGCAGCCAGCAGGGATGCAGCCACCAGTGCTGAGGGTGGGGTGGGCGAGCATCAGTGCGAGCTGTCCTGCCAGAGGGCTTGAAATAAAATAAATGTGATGATACTGCCCCACTTTCTGATGCAAAGGCAGAAAAACAATAGGTTTCTAAGAAGTCCTGCTACTAGCCTTTGTTTGAACTTGACCGGCTGATTTCCATCGGGGGTACTGGGGAGCCCTTCCCCAACAATACAGGGCAGTTTAGAGAATGAATCCCAAATTCTAATTCAGCAGCCAATTACCACAAATATTAAGCTAGTCATACGGAAATCTGCAGCTTGCACAGCAAATCTGGGAGGAGGTGCATCTCCTGTCTCATGACACGAAGGCCATTGCCAGGATTTTTTGACCAGGTGCCAGGTACCGTTGAAGGTGGGAACATCAGCCTCAGTGGCTTGTGTGCACTCATTTGCAGTCGTAAATAATGCGGTGTTTGGAAGCAGCTCAGAATACTGCTGCAGTCAGATAGCCTCAATATTGGCTGTTCGGTGCCAGAGGCACAGTGATTGTGTGAGTGCTTAGAGCAGCAGGGGTGAGAAATGCTGCAAGCTCAGCCTCCACGCAATTCCTCTGCTAGGAAAAATGCACGTTGCCTCTGATCGCTCTACTTTCCTGTTATCCACTGATCTTAAATGTCTCGCATATTTGACCCCATTTACATAGGCATCTATCCCAGGAATAATTCCCTAACAGAAAGTGCAGGATGGTGTTTTCTGAGGTCGAGAGAAGCAAGATAGTAATTACAGAGATAATTGCTTTTAATGCATTTTTCACCTACAGAGTCCCATTAAGTGTTCTTTGCAGAAAAACAGAAAGGAACAATGTGTTAATGTTAGGCAAAGAAAGGTTTACAAGAAACACTTTCATTCTCCTTTATTATATCCAAGTTCCTTGACAGTGATCATGAATTAATTTTCACATCGTGCAGTCTGATTTTCTTGTGGAGCAGGCTTTGCTAGCTGCACCTGAGTAATGAAACTTGGAAAACAGTGGCAGTGTTTATGATAATTAAAACCAATTGAAGGACACTGTTCAGTACTGTCTAGCTAGGTTTAAAATTACTCGTGCGTCTCTTAAAAATCAGCTAGAAGGAAAAGGCCAAAGAGTTAATACCTGTTAGAGCAGGATGCATGTAAACCATTCCTTCCTCCGTCATTTTATCGATGGTGTTTGACAATTATCTGAATTAATTCCTGTATGCCCCACAACAGCTTTTGGCTCACTGTCACCTACTTTCACATTGAACTGTTCATATTTTGCTTGTCTAATTTTTTTAGTGTCTCCAGAAACTAAACTGCTCAAGTCGCCTGCAACCATGATCCTGCTCGTCCCCACACCAGCAAGGGGAAGCTGCTCCTCCCACATGTGCTGGGGCAGGGGGTGGGAGAGCTAGTGGGTGCCTGCCATGTCGGAGACTGGGGCAGGAGGGTCCCCCCAGAGCACCCGTGGGTGCACGTGCAAAGGGAGCACAAGCAAGGAACCTGCCCCAGCCCCTTTGAAGTAGCTCCCACATCGGCTGGCGAAGAGATCAAAAAGCTGCCACCAGCCCTTGGTAATATCCACTCTGCAGGGCAGGAGAGGTGCCTGGATCTGATTTGGGTTATCACAGGCTCGTTAGCAAGGGAGCACCTTGGCAGGACCCAAACCCTTTCCCACACTCACTCAGGGCAGGCTGGGGCACGCAGCAGTGTGGGATGTTGGTCTGACCCATTCTCACTGCCCTCCTCTCCCAGCCGTGGCCCCACTTCCCCGTAGCCTTCCCGAGCAGACGCTATGGCTGGCTCTTGCTCCTCTTGGTCCTCTGAAACCCTACAACCTGTCCTGCAAGACTGTCACATACAGAGGATCATGCCCCATCTATTTGTGCAGTTGACCAGATCTATCAGGACATAGGATTTCTCTTCTGCTGAACTGAATTCAAAATTTCAGGTCATTTTCACAGTCTCCCAGATAACACTAGGTCCAGTTCCCTTCCTTCAGTAGCTCCTCTGCCTCCATGAAATTTTGAAAGCCTAATGCGCAAACCCCTTATTCACCCAAGTTGTGGGTGAAAATGCTGACGGGATCCCAGTCTCAGCAAGCTGCCTGCGAAACCGTGGCTGATCCACACGCTCCTTTGGGCAGTGACTCACTGACAGCTGCTGATCTCCACACCAGACTTGTGCTGACCCTCAGCTTTTTCTAGGTATTATCCACCTAGTTTACTAATGAAAATCTCATGTAAGATTTCATCAAAATCATCAACAGACATTATTAGTGTATGACAAATTTACAGTGGTTGTTACTTGTATATTTGTTATCTTTTAAACACTTCTAAATAGGATGATTTTTTGTTGTAGTACTACTTCTGGGAGTCAGAATTAAGCTGAATAATGTGTATTTACCAGAGCTGCCTCCTGCCTCTCCTTAGTGAGAGATACAATTTTATTTTATGGAGTTTCTTGGTTCCTCACTTCTACTGCCTACTCTTGAAGCATCCTTGGAGAGCAGCCAACTTTCAAATTTCACCAGGCTCCAATAATTTCAAAATATTTTTATATTGCTGTACTTCGTAACATCTTTCACGTTCCTGTTCTTTCCTTTTAGCCTGAATTTGTACCATTTTCCCTCTGTTACGTTAGCTGTTTGATCACTGCCCATGCCTCCAGTAAAAACTGAGTCAGAAAAGACAGTCTGCAGCTCAGCCTCCTCAGTATCGCTTGCCATTAGCCTTCTTTCTGCAGTGAGTAGTGGACCAATGCGTCCTCTGATATTTCTGCCTCCATAGACTGTGGGGTTTGCTATTCTTTATCTTTTTTTTCACTCAAATTTGATTTTCTCCCCTCCAGCACATGCTGTCCTTTGATATTCATCCTTACTCAGTTGACCTCATGCCCGTTTTCTCTATACTTCTTTTTGTATGAGTTCACTGAAGCTCTGGAATTTATCCAAACCAGTCTCCTACTGCACTTTTCAGCCTGCCTACATGCTGGTAGAGTTTCCGGTTGTATCATCACATAATTTTCTACAAGGAACTCACAATTCTCCTGAACTATTTCTTCTTTTACATTATTTTTCCACAAATCAGTATCTATTATCTTTCTACGGTTACTGAAATCTGTTTCTTGAAGCCAATTGACTTAATTCTGGTTTGTTTGGTTCTCCCACTTTATTTGTCTAAGAGCTGTTACCCTTGAAAATCTGTCCCTTAGTAGTTAACGTCAGCCTATCAGCTGCACACTGATGATGCTTTAAGAGGTCTAGGAGGGAAGCAACAACGTAATAAAAGCAGCCATGGAAATAACCATATTAATTTGAATTATGAGAAGGAAACCTAAAAGATTTCAAAAGGACCTGTACTATTAACTGACCTCCCACATCTACCTTGGCTCTGTGTGGTGCCTCACAATGCACTTTCTCTTCTTGACATTTCACTGACACAGCAGGAGGTAAATTAAAGCTTAACCTACCTGCACAAGAGATATATTCAGGTAATTAATGTTAACAACTGCAACTCTAGCTTCTACTGACATTAAGGGTGGGAAAAAAAAAAAGCAGCGTCTGTAGAGCATCTCCAAGAGCTGTGCCTCCTGGCAGCGGTGCAGAACAGCTTTAGCAATCCAACCCAGCTGTGGTTCACTGCTCAAAGCAGTGGAAAGAAATCCCTCCATGGAGTAATCCCCACCTCCACCCTGGTAGCAGCACAAAGTATTCGCGGGCGGCAGAGGATGCACCAAGCCCTGCTGCCTGGCGTATCACCCATGGTGAGGCTGTACTCTCTTCATCAGAACAGTGATGGAGAGGCTGCCCGGAGAGGCTGTAGAAGCACCATCCATGGAGGTCTTCAAGATTTGGGTAGATGAAGCGTTGACAGGCCTGACTGAGTCTTGTCCTAGTCATTCTTGAGGCTGGGCTGGACACCTCCAGATGTACTTTCCAACCAACATGCCTGTGGACCTCCTAAGCCAGTTTCTCACCTTTCCTGAACCAGCACAAGGCTGGGATTCAAGCAGAGAGAGAGGCTAGCAGCCGCCTCCCTCTGGAAACACTAGCAGCCCTTGGGGATAATTCATGCTTCCAAAACTGGTGTGAGGCTGTGGTTCTTCTTTCTCCTCCTTCCTGCACAACCTTGATTGTTTAAGCCCCTCTTTGAAATTTATTGTTCACAGATTAGGTGTGATTTTGTGGCTGAGGTTTCTAGAGGTCAAGTCAATGCTGAAGGGAATGTTTTTGAGAAGCTACCCTAGAAATGGGACATTGTCCAAGCTGCCATAAATCAGGACTTAGCAGAAAGGTGATACATGCAGGTAAAGTGGTCCCAGAAGGTGCAGGACTGTACCCGCTCACTGAGATATATCTTTGGGAGGTCATGTACAGCTAAGGGAAAGACAGGCCCTGGGCTCCTTCTTCGCGGTTGCAGGGCACGGGTGATGTTTGAGCCCCCAGGACAACCTCACAGACTGGCATGACACTCTCTCAGCCCCTTCCTTCTCCTTGTCTTTCCTCCTGCCACTGTCCCTCTCCCCTGGAGGTGCTTTGTCCTTGGCAGGCTGCAAGGGTGAGTGCATGTCCCAGGCTCTCTGAAAGCAAGGCAAAGCCTGGCCCTTCTCCTCCCCTTACCTTTATAATCACCATCCAAAGGCATTCCTCAACTAGTGCAGGCAATTTGGACCGAGCCCTTTCCCAGCTAAACCAGTTCCCACTTCAAATGGCAGCACAGCAGAGAGGGAAAGGCTGCTACGAAGAGTTCTGTCATTAACTCACCAAATATTAAATGGCATCAAAGCACTGCAGATAAAATTATTTCAAGGACTAATTACTATACCAACCCTTCTGGCTTTAATTCTAGACCTGAAATATTGCAGCGTTAAGAAAGTAGGATTCGTAGTACATGAGACACGTGAGAGAAGATTCAATTTGTAATGATAATTTGAAACGTTTTAATAGGATTTCACCAGCAATATGAAGATTGACAGTTTAATAATTCATGGAAACGAAGAAGTAAAGCTTGGGCAACCTATACAAAGCCTTCCTAAAACACCCAGAAGACAATGCAGGGTAAGCCAAATATCCGGCAAATTCCTCATCTCCCTCTTCAGAGTAAGACCTACTCCAACGCTAACGCTGTGGCTCTCCCTGCAAGAGCTCAGTGCCTGAAGCTGACAGGGGAGAGAAATTTCAGGCTTAGAGTCTCCACAGGCTGCCTACCAAAACACTCGGCATTCTGCTGTCTTTGTGGCAGATGTTTTAAGCCGGTGTTTGAAGGAGCTTCTTGGGTGCTGGACCGAAAACCTTACCGGAGATGGGAAGGAATTCTTCAAAAGGACATCCTCAGTTCAGTAGAAGAACAGCAGAAATTATCACATCAACAACCTGAACTTGCAAGAACAGTGTTTTGAAAAGCCTTTAGTTTAAGGAGAAACTTTTAAAAATGCATGTGAGGAATAAGCTGGACCTGGCCATTATTTCCTACCTTCTACAAGAGTCCTGTGTGCCACCGAGCCTGTGCTGGTGCTGTGGTCTGCTCACAGGGTGCCCTTACTCTCAAGAGTGATCCAGCTCCAGCCCCCTGCCACTTTGCAGGTGAAAGAGGGATGAGGATATCTCCTTCTCCATTTGGCTGTCAGGACACCTAACTGCTGCCCAGCAGAGGTGCGAGCACCAGCTTTGCCCTGGCAAACTGGTCCCTCGAGCTGGGCAGCTGGGGACAGCGGTACCCCAGGGATGAACAGCAGGGGGAACAACACAAAACATGGTCACAGACACTGGCAGTCACTCAGCTCTAGTTAAACTGTATTTTCTGATCTCAACCTACACGGTTTCATGGACTAATGAGAGGCGGCAAGAAAGGGAGCCCAGCCCTGTTTTGTGCCATGCTTACCAGTGAAAGGGCCTAGTAGCTTTTTGTCTGCGCTGCATTAAAAGGTGCCAGTGAAAAAGGCTGGGCCTGTCCCAGGAGCAGCCCAGGGACATGGCATGTCACTGCTGCTCTGAAAGGATATCATTCTGTGCCAGAGGGAAAACAGGCATTTGAAGAAATCCCCTCACGTGATGCACTGTGTGAGGGTGCCTGTAGTTCAGGCGGTCATACGGTACAGGCTTTGGGGAAAGAAAAGGCAAGAACCTCTGGAAATACAATTGGTAAGAAGTTATGCCAGAAGGCTGATAAGAAGGCATGCTAGGTGCTGCTCCTCTGGCACCGGTGGGTTCGGTAAACGTGCTGGGGGGTGGGGGGAAGGTTTCATATCTCTGTTTTGACATTTCCTAAAAGCAACTATAACAAAATTACAGCCTTGCTGAAATGCATCCACTACCTTCAGTGCTGGCTTTTCAAATGACATGGCATGAGAGACACTCAGCTTAATTTATCCAAAATGCCTTATGTGAAGCTGCATTTTCGTACACAGAAGTCAGAAAATACCTTTACCTAAGAAACCGTATTTTCTGATTAGTTTTTCAGATATTGCTGACTCTAATTAAGAGCCTATTCCACGTAGGTGCAGGACAAGGAACACCGAAAAGCCTGCTCCGTTTGTGAGAAGCAGGAGGAAAGTGTGGGTCAGGCTAAGCTGGGGTTTGCCGGGGTTGCTCATGCTCAGTACACATTTACAACCCATCAGTTACACCAGGAGCTTTGTGTCGGCAGTGGGTGCGTGACAGGCCACCACCTCCCGCGGATGCCCGAGCACGTCCCTTGTGTTGGAGGACGGGTGGAAAGCAGGCAGGTACCCCGCAGCAGCCTGCCAGGGCTTGGCGTTCGCACCAAAGCTCTTGTGAACCATGGGACTGTGATTTCATTTGTAAGCCTAATCAGATAGTAAAATAAAACCAGAGAATCAGCATAATTAATTCAAATCTATGTCTGGCATACAGGTTCTCCGTATGAGCCATCTTTCAAGTCAGCATAAATTGAAGGTTAAGCTGGCCTGCCCTGTTATAATCAAAGCAACCCATGGGCGGCTTAATTTTAATTACAGCTCCTGGGGACTATTTAGGTGCTACTCTGGATGCTGCTTAGGCTTCATAAAGAAGATTATTAAAGTTGTCAGTCACAGATCATGAAAGTTCATAAGCGCAGAAAGAATTGATTGATACCAGTTTGTCCCTAACCAGAGCATAAGGAGGATTAAATAAAAGCCGTGTAAATAGCCATCTTGGATCTGTAAAGCTTTTTAGACTTCTTCTGCCTGAAAGTTGCTACATAATTGCAAGTGATTATTCCTGATTTGGCTGAATGAAGACGAAGAATGCTTGAAAATGAGGCACTAAAAATATGGCATTTCAGATGTGGAGGTTAAACAACAAGAGTAAGCTTCCTTCCCGCGTGCTGCCCCAATTTCTAGGCTCAGGGACAGCAAGTGGCCTTCTGCGTAGCTGCAGGGGCTACCCTGGAGTTATGAGGACCACTCTCCTCCTCACAGCCAAGGCTTCAGGCTGGATCGCTCCGACACCTGAAAAAAAAGTTAGACATCTTTCATGAGCTAGTCAGTGAAGTTCGCCCTGTTATCTCTGACAAAGGCAGGAGGGCAGCTCGTCCCATCTGTTTATCGGCTTCAGCCACCTCTGCGTGGGGCAGCTGGCGCCCAGGCGGCATGAAGGAGGCACCTCGGCGGATTAAGAAGATGCCTAAATTGTAGGCGCCTGAACTTGCCAAGACAACCCTGCCCTGTGTCCCAAGCTATCCACAAGCCAGAACAGAAATCCTGGGGCTGAGAGTGGGGCTGGCCCTACAGCAGCGGGGCAAGGGACACGTTGCACCCCTTCCCCGTGTCCAGCCCTGCGTAGCTGAATGGGGACTGGTTTTTTCCCCAGGCCCCTCAAAGCCTGTTCTAACAACCCCAAGGCTGCTTCATTGTTGCTGGAGGGAAATACTGCCACAGGAGCAAGGGGTGCAGCACACAACGGAGGGCTGCAGGATCTGCCCCTCTGTGTGGTCTAATATCAGTTATCGATGGCAAACAGGAATCTGATAATGTACATGATATGCAATATATATTAAGAGCTGCACACATGAGATGGAACATGGAGAATGTTTGTGATTCTTTAAAAAGAGGATTGCCTGGCTCTCTCCTTGGACATTTCTGGGGTTTTGCACAGCCCTCCAAAGGGAGGAGGCTGTTTATTCTCTGTGCTTCAAGGAAAGGAGAGGAACATTTTTCTGATACTTCCTGCTCACTGGGTTTCCTCACGAATTTCAGACACTCAATAATTTCAGGTTAATAGGAAGCGATAACTCAGAGCCCAAGTCATTCTCTTGCAAATGCTAATGTTAATCTATAAATAAAACATACATTGTAAAGAAACAACTCCTGCATGGCAGGGGGCAGCAGCCAGCCTGCTCTTAAATCTTCAAAGCTGGAATTTGGTGCAGCGTGAAATCCTTTGGGGTGATGGCAAGGGAAGCACGCCGCATCCCAGCTGTCCCCATGACAGTGTGGGGAGAGGGCTCCACCGCCCGCCCTCCACTTGCCACCGAGGGACAGGGAGAGATGCCTGGCCTTCTGGGTGCCCACTGCACCCGTGGACCTGGGAGCAGCCAGTTAACCATGCAGGGCAAAGAGGGGCAGCCAAGAGGCTTCTCCAGGCCAGGGACCAGCCAGGCTTTTGCAGACCATCCTGGGCTCTGAGCCCAGAGCCAGAGGAGCAGCTCGCAGTGTCTGCTGAACACCCCAACCCACTGTCCAGGCAGGAGGTACCACAGCTGTGGTTGTTCACAGCCCTACTGTGCCCGCAGCCAGTGCTGCCCGCTGCCTGGCTGCAAGGTGGGCAGAGGAGGCAGAGACAGATACCCAAAGCTGTTTTCCTCCACCTCCCTGGAGTCTTATTTCTGTGCGTGGTCTGTGGCTGGCTGCCCAGGGAGAGGGGGTGCTGGCACTGGGTGAAGACAGGGACGCTGCCATCAGAAGAGAGGAACTGGTGTTTCAGACGCATTTTTCCCAGTGCTGAGCAGCAGAGGCGTTCAGACACCCAGCCCCCAGCTTGCAAAGTGTCTCACAGCTGGTATTTTACCTTTTCAGGTTGCCTTTAAAAGATTTACCAAAAGCAAGAAAATGTAGATAGCAAAATGTAAGGTGCATGATAAATTGATGAGAACTAGTTCTGAGAAAGAGCAAAGTAATAAATGTTTAAACAATACATGGGCATTACTAAATGAAGCTTTCCTTTTTTTTTTTTTTTTTTTTACCACAAAACAGAAATTTGCATTACTGCCTTTTCCCTACTGGCCACAGAAATGCTGGGGGATGAAATAAGCAGTTTCAGCTCCAAAACCAGACCCTAACTTATATGTACTGCTATTGAGGAGAAAATAGCACCCGAGAGCTTTAGCTGCTCAGGGCATGAGTCACTCTTACATAAGCCTCGTTGCTGGTACGGAGAGGCTAAGAGCGGCTTTGGACCTCAGCATCACACTGCAGGTGGGCATTGTCCCATTAATAAAACATTTGAAGTGATTCTGATACATGACCTTGCAGAGACCATGGGAAAGTTACTTCTGTTGAGTACTGGAACAGTCCCTTGGGAGCAGTTTCCCTGAGGGAGGCTGATGAGGTTGCAGAGCACGCGCAGGGTTGGAGACGTGTTGTGGAGGTTTCCCACTCAAAAGGTTTTCTTGTCTCAAGGCTTTCCCTCGTTGGCTTCAAGAAATTGCTCACAGAGAGGAGCGGCTGCCAGTCAGGGGGATGGAGAGGGACATGGAAAACTTCCCAGTGAAGCAGCAATTGAGCATCCAAAGGGAAATCGTTGCCTTCATGCAAGACTGCTTTCCTCCTTGCTTGTGTTATTGCTTTGTGGAAACATCTGTCAGGCAATAATCTTTGATTTTCATGTTTTCACTGTTGCAGAAGGCAAGTAGAGCTTTATGACACTGAGACCTAGTCTCTGCTCGCGCAATCTTTTTGCTTAATGTTTAAGCTGCTTGGGGCAGGGATTGCCTTTCCGTTGTGTCTGCAGAGTTCTTTTCCCAGCAGGAACCCATTCTGTGCCTCAGCTGCTAGGAGCTATCATAATGAAAATAATTAATAATCATAATAAAATGTCATTTCTTTCTCTCCATGGCTTGTTCTATAGATTCACTATTAACCTGTCTGAAAGCGCAGCAAGAGAACAGCAGCCAGAGACAAGGTAAGCCAAACAGGGTGGCCACCTGACCACTGTTGTGCTCCCACTTCAAGCAGTGATTGAGGGGGCTTATTTTAGGAGTGGCACCATATCCTTTGTGGGATGTTATTAAGATTTCACTTTGAAAAGGAACTCATCACCTCTTGCCTCAGTGGCTGGCAAGAGGGACCTTCAGTGCTAAGATCTATTACTTACATGAACAGAATTTAATAATAATGAATGCAATCTTAGCCCTTAATGTGTATTAATTAAGGTGGGACATGTTGAGAGGCCTTGATTCCAAAATTCCTTGGGCAACACCTCTATGATACAAGCATCACACGTGGGCTGAGCTCTGGAGCTTAGTGTCAGCGATGGTGTTCCTAAAGCAATTTATGTTGCTTGTCTTCTCACGCTGCGGGAATGTTTCCCTTCATGACACAGCTCCTCCTTACCCACCAGTGCCCCAGCAGTGCTGTCAGTCACCTGTGGTAAGTCACAGGAGGGCATCAGAGAACCAGCAATAAAGCAAATGGCTCGGTGGTGCCCACGGAGGCTGGGAATGGGGATGAATGTCTGGAGGAACCATAGCACGGTACATCTAAATTAAGAAACACACTCTGACATAGGAGACTGACTCATTCGTGTGGCGTTGAAGCAGCTTCTGACCTGTATGCCCACCTGGGGATACGTGTCATGCGGTGGTTTCATCACCTCCTGCTGATGTCTGGAGGGATGGGCCAGGTGAGCGCCGGGGTCAGAAAGCCCCAGGCAGAAGCAGGGAGTTTCAGGCAGCATTGGAGCCGGCAGCCACCCAGGGTCTCGGTGCACACTTGACTGAGCCCCATTACTGGGCAGTCCCGTACTGAGTTTTACAGCAAGGAAATCAGTCAGGCCAGTCTCGGCTGTGGGGCACTTTCACTCTGCCACCCACACATTTTGATCTGTAATTTGAAGAGAGAGGGCAATACTCAACCCATTTTTCTTTCATGCACTTTGAAACTTTGGAGTGTTCATGTCCTGCAACAGCTGCTGCTCCCCACCATGGCAGCAGCATCCTTCTGAGATGGGCACAGCGACTTTCCTGGCATAGAGAGACATGCAAGTGCAGATACAGTACCCACTCTGTCACTAATCCTCACTTGCTAATCTAAACATAAACCTAACCGTACAGACCCTCAAAACCACCAGCTCCTCTCCGCAGCTCAGGAGATGTGCACTCACAACACCTTCAGCCACACATATCTCGTGGAATCCCACAAGACTCCTGTCTAGGCTAGTGCTTATTCAGTATCTTTATCAATGACCTGGAACATGGAAAAAATTACCCAAAACATGAGGTGTGTTCCTGGGAAAGTCTGTTGTTAGCCCCAGCCTGGTGAGCAGAGGTGAACTGCACAGAGCTCGCTGCACCTTGCGACAGCCCGAATTCACTTGGTAGATCATGGCCGTTTATGTTTAGCTGAATCCTGGGTTCGGTGCTTTTAAAAGGCTACTGGGAAATTACAAATATGTTTCCAAGAATAGCTTTTACAAATGGTGTATTAGTGAGAGCTTAATGAACTTCAGTTTTTAAAATTATGTAATGGAAGGTTAAGGGAGAACATGCTCTTCATCTGCATAGACTTGAAGACTTTTCCTCCGTGTCTCTTTTATATCTCCCTTAGGCAAAACCTATCTGAGCAGCTGCTGAAAGCGATGGGAGGAAAAACACGGAGCCTCTGCCCATGGTTGTCATCTCCAGAGCGGGGGAAGACTGGCTTTGGTCAAAGCCCTGGAGGAGCCAAGGTACCCTCTGAGGGGACAGCACAGGTGCCTGCTCCCTGGGGAAGCCTTCAAACAGAGGGTGTGGGGACACAAAAGGAATTTCCCCCAGCTCAACAAAAACAATGAGCAGAGTGAAAGGGCCAAGAACCAGTGACATCCCTGGAGCAAGGTGATCAGTCACCTCTCTGTCAGTACCTTGTTCCTGGCCTCAGCAACAGAAATTTCCTCTGAAAGCATTGCCATGGCCTCAGGCAAGACACCACGTGTAAGTCATTAGGTGAAAATAATTAGCCACTGGAAACACCTACCTAGGAACACAGCGGCATCCCTGTCGCAGAGATCTTTAAATCAGAAGTGAGTATCTGTCTAGATGATATTTACTAGTGCGATGAAGGACACAGAGTGGGTGCAGGTACACCGTGCTGAAACCCCACGGCTGTGTGTGAAGAACATTGAACATGATATAGATGGTCCCTTGTGGTCTTGAAGGATGCAATTTCCCCGAGACCAAGTGCTAAAAATTGAGCAGAGCTACATGGATAGTGCTTGAGGAAAGGAACAGAGTTCAGTGTCCGACGAGCTTGTTGTGTGTCACTTCTCCCATCTACTACTCCAGAGTCAGGTCAGCCTTCGGATAAAAAGGGAGCAACGAGGTCCTCTGAACTGCTCGGTCCAAAGCTGCAGGCAGCAGAGTGGCTGAGGAGGTGACTGGGGACTTCAAGGGCTTTCGAAAAGCACGGGAGAGAAACTTCACAGATTAAAATCCTTGTGTGTGCAATGACTGCATTCTCAAAATCATTTCAATGGGAAGAACTAATGTCAGAGGACAGATTTCAAAAGTTATTTAAACATCTGAAGAGGCTCTTCATGTTCCTTTTTAACAAAATCATTTAGGTCCCCGAACTCCCACAGGCTCCCCAGTACACATGCTCACGGAGAGGCAAAGCAAGCAAGCCACCAGATGTGGCCGAGACTGATGCTGAGGGACACAAACCGTTTGAGCCACAATACCATAAGGACTGACTAGAACTGAAAGCATTTTGGATATCATGAATCAGCCGGCCATAGCAAGGTGCTGTCAGAAAGGGACTTGACTTGAACCATGGCAGAAGCAAAGCTGCGATGCGATCCCCGAACACGAGGGGTAGCAGGCAGCGGTGCGGATGTGCATCTGAGGACAAAGACAGAACCCGGGGTGAGCACACAGCTGGGGCCAGGAGCCATAAACAAGACAGCAGTCACAATAAGACCCAAATGTATTCAGCACAAGGGGCAAATTCTTCTACTTGCAATCAAAGCACTTCACTTTACGAAAGGGTGACACTTCTACTGTTAAAAAAAAAAAGGCACAAAAATAACAGCAGGACAAAGCTCTCATGAGAAACATTTCAATAAACTTGCAAAGCAATGTTCACCATGAGATTGGTTTGTGACACGAGAAATAAATGAACTAATATTGTGTTTCAGAACAGATACTGGAAATGAGGACAATGTAATCATAGCAAACACATATAAAAACAATTAGTGACAGCCTGATGCGAAGGCAGAGAATTCAGCTTGCTTTATACAGTGAGCACATCATAAGCTGATCTACCAGAAAGATAATAGCTTGTAGGTATGAGAGCCATTACTTCTGAGTGGGATTGTAAATAGCAGGAGAATTCTTCTGTGCTCTGGGGTCGAGAACAGCCTACAAATGATGACACACAAATGGGTACATCTTCTGAGTAGAAGGCAAAAGACATTCTTAGAAAATGAATTGAGGTACTTAATGAGCTGAGATACATTGGGGATATTGAACATCACATTGATATTAATCCCATGAAAATGCACATCATGTGAAATCCCATCGCATTGAGAAATGGAATAAAAAGCATAGCTGGATGGGAAAGTTAGTTGCTACTGAGCAACTTTTGCTAAACAATATGCTCACCAAAATAAAACCAAATACTTTCCTAAGTGAGAGGTTTAAACATGAGCAATGCCCCAGTAAATAAAAGTGAGCAGTGTCCCAGAAGGACAACCACGTCTGGCCTCACAAAAAATAAAAAAAATTAATTTTGACCCTAAGGCAAAGGTTGTGCAAAGTGGAGCATCTTCAATTCCCTGCTCAGAAGGCAGATGTCTGGGATTGCCCCAGCACTCAGCCCGGCTGCCGCAGCCCCCGTCTGTCAGGTCCTAGAGGGAACGTGGGAGGCAGGAGGTGATCTGTTGACTTACATACTGCAAAAAATGTGGGCACATTTCAGGAAAACACTGTCAGCCTGGAAGAATAATTCTATATAAATGACCAAAAGATAAAATATGCAGATACACATAAATATAATTTTTTAGAAATTGCAACAGTGTTTGACACGAGGTAATTCTGGGCTAGGCACCTTACACTATATTACAGAGAATAGAAATTGAAGTGTATTTCACAGGCTCACCTTGTTTTGGAGGTTTGTAAGAAGAAATCGCAGTTCTAAGCAAGTCTGAGAGTTAAGGTTTCAAAAATCAGAAGTGCATTAAGTGCTGGAAACAGAACAGCAAGGCATCTTTGAGTGCAGCATCAAGCAGCCTCACTCCAAAAGACGCTTTTCGGTTCAGCTGCAAGTTAGTGGCCTGACCATGATCAGTTATGGAGTAAAAGGAGTATTTTTATGCATTGCTGATACTGTGTGAAATTGTGTCAAGTAACAATTAGGTCAACTAACATCACAGTGGTCCCTGCTCTTCCTAAATTTACAGTGCCTTGGCAGGGGGGTTGGACTAGATGATCTTTCGAGGTCCCTTCCAACCTCTACGATTCTGTGATTCTGTGATTCTGTATTATTGCATCCAGTTTTCATAGTCATTAAATCCCTCTTCCCTTGACCATGACTGGAACTGGTGGGACATGGTGTTTTGGCACTTAAAGCCCAGTGATCGTGCGAGTAACCCAGCAGCCCACAATAAATCACTGCACAGAGTACTCCAGCTCAAGGAACGTGGAGCCCACAGCCTGGGTGTGGCTTCTCTCTCAGGCACATGTCCAGGCTTCACAAGACATTGCCAAACAGGTTTGCAGAAAAATTAATGCACCACATGGCTTCTTTTAAGGAAGAGTCCGTATGATGAATCATTGCTTTTCATCATTCTGACTCATGTCTTGTGTCGAGGTCCAAAGAAAAAAGCCACTCTGGGCTTCATGTCATGTCACAAAAGAAAAGGACCTAGTCTTGTAAAAGGTGTGTTCAACCATTCCCGAACAGTCTGAGCTTTGCTCTTGGCTTGCAGGGTGAGCTACATGTCACCTCCCTTGCCTGTAACACTGATATCAGCCTCCCTTTGTAAAGCTTTTTGCAATGCATTAACGAGCAAACTCTGTACAAGTTCATCACAGATCATCTTGACTGCATTACCTGTGATTCTTCTTCAGCAGCTTTTTGGTGCCTTTTTTTTTTTCTTTCACCATAGCCTCAGCATCTTGTTCAGCCTTTGAATCTTATTTTTCTCTCTCTTCATCAGAACAGTGCATTTAGGCTGTTCTCACTTCTGCATGATGAAATGCTTTGCTAGGCAAGCTAGGCAAAATGCAGTGATTCTGAATGGTGCTCTGTAGTAGAAGATTAGTACTGTGAAATCTCTTAGCAAAACTGATACATATATAAACATTTTTCTGTCAGGATGTTTGAATTAAAATGTGTGAATTACTGCTCAAAAAAGAAAATATTAGTCTTTTGAAGAAAGCACAAAAAAAATCATCCCAGTATTTTTGTATTGCAGGAAGCCCTCTCATTTTCACATGGTTTTTCATTCCAAATTAGAACCAAAGAATCAATGCGTCAAGCATTCCTGAACTTAACTTTTTACGACACAGGACAAAATGTTTTCACTTTATCAGACCTTAATCTCTGGCTTTCCAGGTGGGCATCATATTACATAAATCATGTTTGGGGATCTCATACTCTTTTTACTCCCTTTGGGCAATAGCATTCCGTGGGTTTACCTGTCTCATGTCCCATTTCAAGCTTTTCCCAATTGCTGGGACACTGCAGTGGAAGGGAAGTGAATCAAGAATATTACAGGTTAACTGACCAAGGATTTTTGTTTTCCAGTGGAATATTAAAGGGGGAAAAAAATCATGTGGGAAATGGCAGTTTCTGTGAAACCCTTCTGTAACCCCTTCTGTATTATAACACAATTTCTACATTTTCTCATTGCTTAAGATTTTTTATCCTGTTAACTGTAACTCTTGATACAAACATGTCACAGAAACCAAGAGCTGTGCAGCACCTCTCAGCATCCCACCCGTGTGCTGAAGAGCTGGCGGGGGCTCCTGCCGCGGCTGTGGTGGGCAGGGACAGCCAGAGCTGCATGGAGGAGCCCGCTCTCCGCTGGCACCCGTGCCAGCCCACCCTTGCCTCGCACCACGCGAGAGCACGGCATTCTTCATACTCGGTTATCTCTGCTGTTTGACATTTTAGTCCCTTCCTCAACTGCTTTGCTATCATGTTAATTAACAGTTAGGGCATTAGCACTGCCTACATTTTCATGACAGACCCCAGGGCTGGAAGCAATTAGTTCAATGCAGAGCTACTACAAATACCACAAAGTGAAGGCAGAGGCAGACCAGCTCCAAGACAGGAAATAATAATCATGCCAAGCAAGTTCCATCCTTCCTCCTTTCCTATGTTGTTTACAAATTTGTCTTCATGTGCACTTTTTCTTTTCTTCCAAACAACGATCTTCCTGAGGGAACGCTATGGATTTAAGTTTTGTATTCTGCTTCAATTCATATTCAGTTCATATTTTTGTATCCTGCTTCATATTCATATTTGCAAGAACAAGAACTTCAAGTCAGCCTTCTCAGCTTTTCCTTCCAAGGCTTGGCAAACAAATGATTTTATTTCCAGAAGTGCTGAGCACCCAGTGCTCCAGCTGAAGTCAGCAGAAGATATGAGATGCTTTACAGTTCTGAAAACCACATAATTTATTTACCAACATCTTAAAGATTTAAGAGACAATGTTCGTTTCCTGTTTTTTCTTGACCTTAAATGATAGAGCTGCAAAACTCTTTGGAGTCAGGACTCTTGGCAATTTTCCTCCGTAGTTTTTTTGAAGTTCCCCATATATGTAAGCACAAAGGGAACCTCCCTCAACTCAGTGCTCAATGACCTTTCTTAAAATGCTCTTGCCACCTCTTCACCTGCTGCATTTGGCCGAGGCCTGGTGTGATGCTCTAACCTGCTTCCCCTGAGCATACTCGCACCTTGGAGGCCTGGAGGATTTCTTTAAATTGTGGACAGCCTCCTTGTGTTTAAAAATCCATGGGAAAAAAAACCTGGATTTCCTGCAAGTTTTAGATTCCTGAAAGGTCATTTCCACCATTCACCCTTCCAAGATAGGTGTTGTGGTTTAACCCGGCAGGCAGCTAAACACCACAGAGCCAGTCCCTCACTCCCACCCCAGGGGGATGGGGAGAGAATCGGGGGGGGGAAAAAGGTAAAACTCATGGGTAGAGATAAAAACAGTTTAATAGGGCGGAAAAGGAAGAGATAATAATAATAATAATAGAATACAGAAAACAAGATGCACAATGCAATTGCTCAGCACCCGCTGACTGATGTCCCGCCAGTCCCCCAGCAGTGGCTGTCAACACCCACCCAGCTTCCCCCAGTTTTATTGTTCAGCATGACATCATGTGGTATGGAATAACCCTTTGGTCAGTTTGGGGCAGCTGTCCTGGCTGTGGTCTCCCAGCTTCTTGTGAACCCCCAGCCTTCTCAATGGTAGGGCAGTATGAGAAGTCTTTGACTTGGTGTAAGCATTGCTCAGCAGCGACTAAAACACCAGTGTGTTATCAACATTATTCTCATCTTAAATCCAAAACACAGCACTATACCAGCTGCCAGGAAGAAAATTAACTCTATCCCAATCAAAACCGGGACAGTAGGCAACTAATATCTTAGCTGCCTAAGCTGTATATTGATATTGAAGGTACTTTTTTCTATAGGAGGAAATATCTGTTGTGATTTCTTGGCCCTGGTTCATATTCTTGTGGCACACACATAAGTCTTGACGGGGTCTGTATCTTGGGTCCTCATTCTCCCTCTGTGGCTGAGGCTCTTTCCTTCTGCCTCTGCTTTCCCAGTCCATCACCAGTTGTATCCCCAGCTCCCCTCCTGTCTGCTTTCCAATTGCTGGGACAGCAGCAGAGGCACAGCATGGGCAAAGGGATGGGGGTGTCGTGCGTGGACCAGGGCCCCACAACCCCATCCATCTGTCCTTTGTGCTAGCCAGCCATGGTGGCAGCACAGGTCAGCATCTCGGCTCTGGCCTCATTAATGAACAGGTTTCTCTTCCCTGGGTTCACGTCCTCAATAGAAGAGAGACAGGGAAAAAAAATCTATCTGGAAAAGGCACCTGCTGGAAGATGGCATTTTGGACGTCTGTACCACCTCTGCGGCTACAAGGCTTGCCTCGCACCAGGGGCTCAGGCATGAGGAGTGCTGTGCTGGGCATTTTTCATTAGAATGAGAAACTGTCTTATTGCAGCCACTGAAGACATTTTCTTTCACTGGGAACATGAAAACTAAGAGGGGGCAGAGCCTCTCGTCCTGACAAAGAAGCAGAGATTGCTGCGCGACTGACTCACTGCAGCAGTACCTCCTCCTAAATGAGACACAGCAACAGGCGCGGAGAGGAGACTGCCGTGAAGGCGAGGCGTACTGTGCATGATCCTAAAATTGGGGAAATTATTATCTTGTCAATGATGATTAAAAATTGGATTCCAGCAAAAGCTCAGTTGTACTGCGTAATGCTTATCTTGGGAAATAAAAGATAGGGGTGGACTAAACTTCAAAATTTAATTTAAAGCATGAATAAATTTTCTAGACTTCTGCTACACTGGAGACTTCTTATGCATGCACTTCAGGCTGTCATTCCGCCATTGTTTCTTAAGTCTGGATATATGTCCAGCTACAAGGGGTAAAATGCAGTTAGATCCATGATAGTGAATTGTGGTAGGGTTTAAGACAGCAAGATAAGCCAAAACTGGAATGTTTTTGTCTTCATCACTGCTGCAATCCCCAACCCTTTCCATCACCACAGATTTCTTTTTCTTAGCACTATCATTACCACCTTGTCCAGAGAACAGTGGGACAACAGAGAAACTGAGGAGCTTGAGCGATGGAAAAGAAAAGAAAGCTCAAGTACCCACAACATTCTGCAGTTTCCCTCCAAAGCCCTCCACTATCTCAGCAGCGACACAAATGTATTAAACAGAGCAGGTCATGAGACAGAAATCTGAATGTTCCAGCACAGTGGAAGTGAGAAAATGGATGAAAGGCGTCCAAGTCTCCCCAGAGCTCATACAAACCATGACCAAGGTGCTCCATGCCCAAATTCAGTAACTGAGATGCAGTGTCACACCACCAGCCGTTCTACAGACTAACGAACAAAGTCACATCAGCACCTCCTGTGGTAGCAGCCACCAGTAACAAAGGCATCTATATAGCCTCTCAGCCGTCACTGGGTTTAAAGCCAGATCGTGAATCAGATGTGCTTGCTGTCGCTAAAGCACAAAAGGGGATAGAAGAGCTTACCAGGAAGGGGTTTGCTGTTTGAGTCTTTCCGTGCTGACTGTTGGGATTATGGCTGTCAATATTTCCTAGCTCCCACTGAGACCACCAGCTGCATTTACTCTTTACAGAAGGTCTTTTTCAAAAAGAGTTTGTTATTTTAATCCAAAATGCCACTTACTGATCCTTCCTTCAAACCCAAAGTGTGCTAGTTTAAGGGAAGTACTGGCCCTCCTCAGATGTGAGTGCTGACATTTGGGTGAGGATGCTGCCTTCCCCATCTCACGGCAGCCAGCTGTTACCCCAGGCAGCACGCTGTCAAAATGTCTCTGTCCTGTAAATGCCACGGTCATCTTCTGATTTTTAACCCCCATAAATGAGAGCCCGTGATGTCCACAATATCTCTCCCATCATAGGAGATTAACGAGGTACAGGTGATTAGCAGGGCTGTATGCACATCCTTGGGGAAGCACAGGCATGAGGAGCAGATGGGGAGGTCAGGATCCTGGTCACAGCCACACAGCTGGGCTGGAGCGGTGAGACTTGCCCCAAGGCAACCATGGGGACAGAAGAAATACAGTGCCCTGGAAGCGGCCGAGCCCACGCTGAGAGCTATCAGCTGAGCATCAGCGCTTGGATCAACCCCGCTCACCTGGCTGTTTCAGCACAAAAAAATGGTTTGAATCTGATTCCCCAGCCCTTGCTCTCTTGCCCCCTGTTCCTAGTTTGTAGAAACAACAGCATCAGCGTATTTTTCCTCATGGCTAAGTTTCTTGCAAGCCTGATGGGCATAATGAGCATGAGAAAGTATTTATCTGATGCTGGAATCACAGCTTATGTGCTGGTGGCTATCCTCATATACTGCAAATTGCTTTATTTGCTACAACTGTTTGAGATCTGGTGTTATTGCAGGCACACTGAAGATTTATATCCAGACTTTTGAAGGCCTAGAACACTTATGGATTTATTTCTTTTAATAGGATTTGTTAATATTAAAAACATCAGTGCATAACCTAA
Organism: Psophia crepitans; assembly: GCA_013399095.1. NCBI lineage: Eukaryota > Metazoa > Chordata > Aves > Gruiformes > Psophiidae > Psophia > Psophia crepitans. The sequence continues at coordinate 95,069 of VWZZ01002588.1, forward strand.
ATGAAAAAGGAGAAAACGGCTAAGCAAGGATGGTCCTTTCCTGTCTCTGGTCCTGGATCTACCTCCAGCTACTCCCTAGCACATTATTAATATACTGGTCATTGTTATCCTGACCATCACTATTAGTGGTCAAGATCCCTCTTGATAGTGTGGAATTTAACCACTGTAGAAGTACAGAGAGAAAAGAATAGGGGAGGGGGGATATTTTTTCTGATGCTGCAGGAATCACTCAGCACTGGCCGATGCCTCCACCCAGGCAGAGCTGCTGGAGGGAGAGGCTGCAGTGCAGACCTCGGGCTGCAGGAGGTGCGCAGACCTTCCTCCTGGGGCAGGGACAGGCAGCAGACCTGCCTGCAGAAGGTGTGCCCAGGTGGAGGACCTCCTGTGGTTCAGCTGCTGAGCTCCTGCGAAGGAGTTAGATAGCTGGTTCCATGCACAAACTGCAGTGGACCCGCAGCCTGCGGCCAATCAGCCAAAAATTCAATGCAAAAATTCTTCTCTATGAGGGTGGTGAGGCACTGGAGCAGGTTGCCCAGAGAGGTTGTAGATGTCCCCTTCCTGGAAGTGTTGAGGGGGAATTGGAACTAGATAATCTTTAAGATCCCTCCCAACCCAAGCCATTCTGTGATTTTATGATTCTATGACTCTGATTCTACAATTCTACGATTCTGTGATTCTGTGAAGGCAGCTACGTTCCCTCTGCTCTCCCCGCCCCCCACACCCTGCCCCCGCAAACCTGCAGGCTGGCTTCAGACTTTCACAGGTACCACGAGCATTCAGCATCCCATGGGATATACCTTCAGCTGGGCGCTACCTACCTGCGACAGTCTGTGCCCCGTGACTGTGGGTCACAAGCCCTAAGGGGGATGGAGAGGAGTCGCAGAAATAGCTGAGGGAGGATCCCAGGATGTTATACTGCAGGTCAGTGAGGAGCAGTAATAGTGTAGGAAAAAATGTACTAATTCACTGATTGGCATTAGCCAGTCCTTAATTGCTGGCCAGAGCTCAGTTGCAAGCAAGTGAAGAAACATGCAGGCAGCAGTGGCTGCCTGCTCCCACCCTGCCCTCCCGGAGTGGCTGAGCTGCTACTGACCCCGGGAGGTACCCGAAGGCACAGAATAATTGCACCCTGCAAAGTACTCGATTTATGTTCCAGGTTAGTTGGACAGAGCACTAGATTGTGATCCTCTAGTTGACTGAAGGATAATTAAACAAAGTAATACAGCCCATCTTTACTGATGTGTAATAATATAAATAATTCCTCAACACAGTAAACCTCTGCTTTATTAAAGCACTCATTCTTTTCCATTAGATGATTTGTATATTTTTATGTTTTTCATTTTACCAGCAATTTTACTGTCCATAAAGACATATAGGGTTTGTTCAGCAAATGAATTATTCTGTATTTGCTGCTGATTATTATTTTGCTTTCAATAAATCCAGAGTCTTCCCTAGCAATATTTTCCAAGCAAATTTCTCACTGACAGAACAAGAAAATCTGGAGGGTCTGATCCTCTGTTGAAATAAAAAGAAAATATAAAGTTAATGTCAACAAAATTATAGCTGTTTCACCACACACCTTGAGCGGCTGTTTCCCAGCGATGGCACTGGGCAGCATGGTACAATCCAGGCCACTGCCCTGACTGAGACAACGTGCCCAGTACGGGGGACTGGGGACCAGAAATGCAAGTGGATCTCACAATTTATTTTCACTAATTTGTAATGTCTTCCTTTGGTGCCAAAGGAAACTGAGGCAGTTTCACGTACTTAAGTGTTGGTGTGGGTTGTTGTACCTCTCCTCTCCGTGTCCTATACCTTTGCCACCATTGCAGGGGATGGACTATTTTGTGTGTTATTATTATGGATTCTGCACTTCAAAACTTCTTCAAAGCCTCTGTGATGATGTCCTCCAATGCCCTAGAGAGCAAAGCAAACCCCTTGGGAGCAGATGCCTAAAAAGTCCAAGCCTAAGCGGTTTTCAAAGCATTCCACACCCGCCTGACAAATGAACTGACATTAAGTTGCTAATTATGCCAGCTACTGTGTCCTGTTGGAAAACCTCCAACTCAGCCCGTGTCTGAGGCAAACCCCATATATTTTGCATCCTGAGCTGCAGTTTGTTGTCCCCGAGGCAGAGCCTCTGTGGGAACCTCTCAACAAGAGGGTGTTTTGCCATGTTATCATAGAATATCCCGAGTTGGAAGGGACCCATAAAGACCATCGAGTCCAACTCCTGACGCCACACAGGACCAGCCCAATCAGAGCAGATGACTGAGAGCATCGTCCAGACGCTTCTTGAACTCAGCCAAGGTCAGTGCTGTGACCACTTCCCTGGGGAGCCTGTTCCAGTGCCCCACCGCCCTCTCAGTGAAGAACCTTTTCCTGATATCTAACCTAACCCTCCCCTGATGCAGCTTCATGCCATTCCCTCGGGTTCTATCGCTGGTCACCAGAGGGAGGAGATCAGCGCCTGCCCCTTTGCTCCCCCTCATGAGGAAGCTGGAGGCCACCATGAGTCTCCCCTCAGTCTCCTCTTCTCTAGGTTGAACAAACCAAGGGGCTTCAGCCTCTCCGGATAGACCCTTCACCATCTTTATTGCCCTCCTTTGGACACTCTTCCACAGTTTTATGTCCTTTTTGTACTGTGGCACCCAACACTGCACACAGCACTTGAGGTGAGGCCACACCAGCGCAGTGTAAAGTGGGACAATCACTTCCCTGGCCGGCTGGCAATGCTGTGCTTGATGCGCCCCAGGACACAGCTGGCCTTCCTGGCAGCCCGGGCACACTGTTGGCTCATGTTCAACTTGCTTGTTATAAAACACCTTTTCACGATGGGATTTGAGATCTTGTATGTGCACATTGGTTACCAGTGCTTGTAGGCGGTGATATATTCCAACAAGACATACTGATTCCTCGGACAGGTGAGCCTGCCACATAACCAAGGTAGGGCTTACAGGCAGCTCAGAAGCAGATGTTACACCAAGGAGGAGATTCAGCAGGAAGTAATGATGGCAGGAGAGGTAAACGAAACACGTTGGACCCTTTGGCTTTGACTCCTGGGTCTATCTCCGTGTGTTGCCTCAAAATAAGATCTAGAAAAAAGGGTTAGATGTTACAAAGGTCCTCCTGTGTGAGTTTGCACGAATGGGCTTTATAGGTATCTGTGAGTGTTCATGCAGAAATAGGAACCAGAAAACAAGAGGCTGGAGAGGAAAAGGAGGACAAGTCTGCAGAGATTTCCCAAGGACCAGTGGGCTCTGGAGACTGGCAGACCCACTGAATCCACAAAACCAATGAACTCAGAACACTCAACGTCCACCAGGTCCACACAAGGCCAGCGGCACATGCTAGCGTCACAGGTAGGCTGTGTCCCTTGGTCTGCACCCAGGAGGCTGGTGGCTGCTCAACACAGACAGAAGCCAGAGAGTCACATATACACCTGGAGAGGGAAAAGGCCCTCTGAGGGGATCCACCAAGAGCAGCCCAGAAGCTGGCAGTGCCTCTGTGCAATTCTTTGCTCCTGAGGACATGGCTGGGTTGGGCTCCTGACTGCATCTCCTGCTGCTGCCCATGGGGACGTGCATCTGCTGGGTGAAAGCCATTGGCTGCTAACAGCAGCACCTCCATGCCAGATAGGACTCTAAGGTTGTGGTCTGCATCTTCTGCACTACATGAGGGGAAAAGGGATGTCTAATAATTTCAATCTCATTTAAATGTAAAATTCTGAAAATATTTAATTGTTAGTGGTGTGGCCTACTTGCCCACATAAAGGTAATCACACCATGCAAAAGGCATATGCTGCCTCAGCAAACACATTGGCTGCAGAAAAAACAAATGGATCCACTTTGGTGGGGAAGAGGAAAAGCATATGTTACTCCTCAAATTAAAAAAACATTGTATTATTTATTAAGGTCAAGCTCAAGAATCCCGAGACAGCTGCAGAATAGCTGCTTGTCATCTGTCAGTGCAAAAATGAATCTTTCAAAAGTAGTTACAGGAAAAGCAAGCCATTTGTTTAGAAAGTCAACACATTTCTAATCGACAAAATGTCTTGAAGTGGTTTGGAATCTGTTAGCATTTTGAATTTTGTAATTACATTTTCAAATGACTGGAAGAAAAAAAAAAAATCAAGATCTCACATGGGGAGAGAGGCAAGTTGCTGAGAAAACTGGAAATCCCCGTGCAGAAAACCCCATAGCAGTAGTGTCTGTCGCCGTAAAAGCTGACGGCAAGCTGTGCAGTCCTGGCTTAACGTAGCTTGATTACGTGTTTCGTACAGTGTTTAGTGGCGGTGCAGATACTGCAGGCCGCTCTCTTTGTTGTTGAATATCAGACTTCCATTTTAAATGCATCTTGACAAGTTTCTTTCAGCTCATGGGATAAATTTAGTGCACAGATTTATTTTTGGGAATGGACATCTATGCTGCTGCAGAAATAGGCACGGGTCCTTTGGTATTAAATTCTGGCCTTGGGGGGTTGGGATGAAAAAGATGGAGAAATTGCACGTATTTATACGACTCTAAGGTTTTAGGAAGCCTCTTGCTAGCATTTTTGCATAAAGGGAAATCTGTTTTTCACGGGGCAATGCACACGAGGCCCTGGAGGCATGAGGCCCTGGAGGCATGAGGCCCTGGTAATGCACGCTGCTGCGCAGTGTTTCCAGCAATGCTGGGGGTCGCTAGTGGCCATTTGAATCACAGTTCCTCTAATACAGACTAAAGCACAGGCATGGATTCTGAACTAGGTGCTCAAAGATCACCTTTAACAAACCTGTGGTTTGTAGATAGAAGGATGAAGGGAATAAACCTTATTCTGAACAGACATAGTGCTAAACAACTGGAGGATGTTTTCTGGACAAGGGGCACGTTCGCCCTGAGCCCATGTGCGGTGCTGGGAGCTGCACACACGCCCTGCCCTGGCACGCATGGGCCCACGAGACAGATGGTGCTGGGCTCTTTGGGTTCACACCAGAACAGACAGAGGCCAGCTGGTCTTCTCGCCGGCGTCCCTGAAGAGGACGTGGCTGTGCTGGCACCGCTGTGCTTTGTGACCAGGGAGGTGCCACCTCAGAGACAACCGCTGCTAATGGCAGTGGGGACAGCAAAAGTGCCTTGGTGGTCCTGCACAAGCAGAGCTGGTCCCGTATGGCTGCGGACGTCTGCTTTCTCTGCCTGAGCCTCTTACGGTCCCACCAGCTCTTGCTCCAGGATTTAACTGTGCTGTACCCTTCAAAGAGCAAGGTGAGGTGACCAACACACTGTCAGTCACTTGTTCTTTTATTCCCAGAAGAGAGGGATGTTTTAGTTTAAGTTGTTAGCTTAGTTGATCAAGTTGTTTATTTTCCATTTGCTTGTTGATGGTATTTATTACTGTTATTTGCATATGTGCTAGGCTTATCCTAAGAGGAGGACAGGTCAAAGAAGCGTGCCCTGAATTTATAACGGCAAGCTGTGTGATCAGAACAGTCTTTTCCACTTTCCAGCAGTCCCTGAAAAATTGTGTTTAGCTCTGTGATAAGCTTTATCCTTCCTGCACAGAGCACAGTTGTCTGAATGACTGATTTCTAGGCCAATAGGGGAAACTTAACATAAAAAAAAAAATCACTTCAAGACAACCCAAGATTGAAATCTTTCAAAGTTTGCGTCACATTTAGAAAGCTTATTCCAGGGCAGCTTGGAAATTTTTGACTGGTTTCGTTTTTCTAAGGAATTCATGACAGCACGCAGCAGCTAGGCAGGTGGAGCAGAGTCCGGCTTTCCTCCCTCCAGCTCCCGACTGCGACAGCTTTGCAGCGGCGTACCAGGTCCAGGAGTGCACCCTTCTGCTGCAGACCAGGGCAGAGAGCTGCTGCTCAGCAGAGGACACAACAATAATGCCCCTGTAAAATGTAAAGATCACACACAATTCGAACCACAAGTAAAACACCCTGTTAAATATATTTAAATCTGCATTTTAAGATGCTTTTCAGGCTCCACTGAGTCCCATACTGGGGCTGTCCCTATGGCAGGGGGCTGGTTGAAGGACATGTGGGGCTGACAGCCCCTCCTGGGCAAAGGTGGTCCCACAGCCAGGGCCGCCTGGACACGCCCCATCCACAGGACCTCTGTGCAGCAAAGCGAGCTTGTAGGAGACCATGGTTAGTCTTGGCCATGCTCAATCCTTGTTCCATGCTAACCATGCTGCAGGAGGAGATTTTGGTGAAAGTCTCCATGCCCCCCGGTCAGCTGGAGAGGGGACTCAGGTTGTCGATGGAGAGGACACTCCTCCTGCATGGCCAGGTTTCCTCACCAAGGGCACTAACCAGATCACTGCAGGTGAACGTTAGGTAGCAAAGCGACCTGTGTGTTGTGTGGTTGATCAGGAAGCTGAGGTCCTGGTGTAAATCAGGACTCAGCCAGGCTGGCAGTGTAGGTACCCCTGGGCAGAAGAGAGGGAGTCAAGGTGCTGAGCCCTCCTTGTCCATGAGCCATGTACTGAGTCCATGAGGAGTTTGGCAGGACCCAGCAAGGAGACCTTTGCTTTCAGTGCAGGCTCGGTGCTTGGGCTTTTGGCACAGCAAGACCACCCTAGTCAGCTCTAAGGCATTACAGAAAACACATGTCCTTTCAGCAGGATGATCTGCTCAGTTGGGACCATTCTCCGACCTCACCCACCCTCCAGTACACTCACAGCACTTCCTAGCTTTCTGCCATTTGAAAATTGAATAAACCTGGTTCTTAGTTTATCATGCAAGTCATCAGCAAAAATGTTGAGTCACATGGGGCCCAGGAGAGGTGCCCATGGAAACCAGAGCTGGTGTGTCCTCACTGGCCATGGAGCTGGGACCACGGTCCTGCAGCCAGCTCATGAAACTGCAGAAACTGGTGCTCAGTGCCACAGCCTTTCTGAAACACAGTGCCTGTCTCCTTTCCGCGGTCCGTGGGGCCCGTCGTGCTGGTGTGAATGGGAATGGCCTTTGTTAAAGTCATGTGTTCCTGGCAAATCCCTGCAGGCTGTTACTTATCCTTCATTATCTTTTAGGTATTTACCGATGGTGGGATCATTTCTTCCCATTCTGGAAGGAGAAGGTAAACTGGCAAGTCTGCAATTCCCCAGTTCACCCTGTTCCCCACTGTAGGGATAATCAGGTTCCTAACCTCACCCATCCTCCCCAGTTTTCAGTGATAAGCCTCTAATTGCTCTCTGATTTGCTTCATCTGATTTTCAAAATTCCCTGTGAAATCTCCCCCAGAGAATTTTGGGAGGAAAAATTAACTTATTGATTTGTGCTCTCAGCTGGTTTTTCTCTTCTAACCTGAATTCGTATCCTTTCTTACTGGCCTTTCAGGGGATGCTGAAGCAAAAAAACCCAAAACACTTCAGTCTTCTCAATATCATTTATAAATAGCTTTTTCTCCCTCTGAGTAGAAGACCAACTCTTCCTTTTATAATCCTCTCACTATTAATCTAAATTTAGAGTATTTTCTTGTTACCTTTCATGTCCCTTGCTAGTTGTATGACATTTTATGCATGGGCTTTCTAATTTTCTCCTTACATGCTTGTGCTATTCTTGTACGCAGCTCCCTAGACATGTGACCTAATATCTAGCTCTGTATACTTTCAATATGCCATCTATGAGATCACTGAAAATCTCACTATTTAATCACATCGTCTTTATGATGCTTTCTATTTCTCATCCTTTTTTTAATATGCAGATTTCTCTGGTGCACCAGTTAGTGGGCACATACTCACACTAAGCCTTTGCTAAAATATTGACCAAAATAGACTTCATAGTCTGAGCAGAGTACAAACTGTTTACACGATGGTAAATATGCTAACAAGGTCAACAAAGTGGTAAATATGAAAATCTGTTGAAAAAGTGAGTAATGGAGAAAAGCTTTCCAAGGCTTGCACCGTGCTCTTATGATAAGGAATGTGAACATACAGATATGAGGGCAAATCAGGTACAAAGTACAGGATAATTTGAGAAAGAAATGTAGTATGTTACTTGTTTTGGTCATGTGTAAAAAGGAAGTGAAAAACTTCATAAATTTGTATTGACCAAGAAAATGTCATCTTCTGGAAACAACAATATCCAAATGATGCCACATGGCACCCCCTTGGTTCTGGGCCATGTTGAAGTCTCCGTGGCATGGATCTGGAGGTACAGAGACAGCATCATGTTCACTCGTGAATTATCCCCCTTCAGATTTGCATTAACGTCCATCCTTGCTGCAAATGAAGCCTTCGGTGCCTCCTGTCCATTCCTCACAAGTCCTGCCTCAGTGGGCCAAGAGCTCCAATACCAGCACTGAGCTTCCCCCTGCTCCCTCCTCCCATGAGCAGTTGTTGTTAGTTATAACTGTTATATGTCTACATAACATAACTACATAACCTTTATATATATATAAAATACATAGATGTATTTTACACAGATGTCTGGCTGTACATGACAGCGCAGATCTTGCGCAGTGTGCTTGCTGATTTGCACCCACGCTCTGCAAACTCCTTCCTCAGGTACCGTACAGGGAAACAAGGTGCCCAGCCCAAGGCACGGTTCCACACCCGGTTCTACATACATGGAAATTTGCTTTGGTTGTGCTCAGTAATATGCCGTGATCCCCCAGTTAATGGAGGCACAACCGGATCAGTTTGATTCGTATTCATTCATCAGTGGGATAAAGCCATTAGGGAAAAACCCGTTTGTCTATACTTCTGATTTGAGCCATTCTCCACACTACCTAAAATTGACAAAGTGATTATTTTAATGTCATTTGCCCAGGTAACTGAAATACATTATTCTCTTACTTTCCTGTAAGCAAAATAAAGCTTTAAAATATCCCACTTCTCCTTAGCCATTATTATATCTTCTCACCATTAAATTGTACTCGATAAAAGGGTCTAAAGAGGATAATCTTGATGCTTTCTGCTAGCTGAAGTTATTTGACCTTCAGTTCAGCTCAACAGAAAGAAATCTTGGACAGAAAGCTCCTTGAGACTGTATTAACTGTATTCATTATTCAGCTCGCTTCCATTGCTCCTAAGTGAAGACCTGAAGTAACAGAAAGAAATGCAGAAAAACAGTACTGCGAAGTTTTCTGTCTGGATTTTTAATGGTGCCCTGTCATTATGAATCTGCTCATTTAATTAGATGGTGGCTTACACTGGCTCAGTGGGTTTTATGTGTTATGTTTCATTACGTTTCTAAGGATTTCCCATGCCATCTAGCAGCAGATACAAATAATAAAAGCTCTGCTTTCTTGAAGAATATTTAAAATCATCTTCATATCTTCTTTGAACTTTTCAGAAGTGTAGGAACAAGAATATGAGTTAAAAATCACATTTATTTTCATGTCTTCCTCTTAAATAGATATAGCTTTTGTTTATTTCAAGAGTCACAATGAAAGTAACAATTCAGAGATTATAGAGAAAGTGAAAAGGGTTATAAAGAGGTTTGTCTCAAAATTTACAGAATATAGTAGAAAACAAGACAGCATTTTGTAAACATCTTTGAAACTGTCTAAAATGGTTGAAAAAATATATCATAGGAAGTATATAATCTATGACATCATATAGAGCTTTTCCATCAGGTCAATAGATTAAACTGTGATCCCTCTGACGCCACTGGGAGCTGGGGTCCTTCTAGGGCAAAAGTCTTTTGTCTCACAGACCCAAAACTCAAATGACTGCAACCCAGTCTGGCATTGTCCCGTGTGACTGGAAGACAAGAGTATGTCATCTCCTTAGTCTCATCCTTTAGGAGTTCAGATTCTTCAGTCTGGGACACCAATGTCTTAGGCAGAACTGTGTTTATCCCTGAAATCTATACTGTTCAGCTGACTCTAGAATAAGGAATCCCAAGGAAGCAGTTCTTCACTTAATATTAGTCCAATGTTTATTGCAAAATTTATAAAACTCTCAAGAAGAAAAGTAGGCAAATGTTAAGGGAAAAATGATACCAGGTAAATTAAATCAAAAGTCAATTAAATTCAATGGAAACAACAGGAGTCCTTCTCCTCTTCATGCCCAAGATCTGTGTTTTTCCTACCACCTCAAGAGCCAAAACTGTCATTCTTCTTAAATGCCTTGCTACTAGTACCGCAGTGTCTCCTCCCCAGAGCCACAAGCCCATTCACCACCTCTGTTCCTATGCGCCTGAGCACTGGCAAAGGTGGAGCGCAGCTCTACACCTGTTGATGGAGAGGACACGTGTTTTCCTACATTTTCATTTAAAGACATTCCCGTTGAAATGATTAAGTTTGATATTAACCTGAACTATCTAATTGAATTTCTCTTTTTTTTTTGTACTAGTCTTAGGAGTCAGCATTATTGCTTCAGTATTTGAATCCAGGAGACCTATTAATTCAGACCTCACAGTTCAGGGCATTTGTAGCCTCCACAGTTGTGTGAGAAAAACTGGATTCACATGGTGGTGTCAAATTGAAAATGGAAAATAATGAATTACAAAAGCAAAAGAAGGAACAAATTCCAAAGCAATAAACAAAGCCTGTATTGTGTGCTGGGAGACTCACTAACAAATTTTGAATTTGGGGAACACACTCGTTTTATCTTTCTGCATCCTCTCTCCACCTACCCTTCCTGCCTGGCAGGGCCCCCTGGGATTTTATCAGGCTGTTGAGACTTCGGGCAGACTTGCACCAGTTGCACCCATATACATCTTTATACAGACACATTTCCCTTCGCTTAGATGGGGATAACCAGCTGCACAGATGTGGGGTGGAGAATGAGTGTCTGGGTAGCAGCTCTGCGGAGAAGTGTCCAGGGTGAACCACAGTTGTGCTAACCCACTGCGAAGAGGGGCGAACACCCTGTGGGGGTGGGCAGACAACTTAGCCTGCAAAACATAAGGATTAACCCGTCTGTGGTCCTCAGTGCTGCTGGTGACTCCACTGCAGCCCTGTGTTCAGCTGTGAGTAACGTGCCCCCAGGAAGACGTGGTGCAAATGAGGATGGAGATGAGAAGTCTGAGATCCTGTCCTATGAAGGAAAATTGAAAAAATTGGAATCGTGTAGCCTGGAGGAGAGAAGCATTAATAACCCTCCTTAAGGACAGAAAAGGCTGTTCTGAAGAAGAATGCAATAAACTGGATTTTGTGTCCTAAGAATACATGTACTGCATCAGACCAAAATCTTGTCTCCCAGGATCACGTCTCTGACAGCATCAGAGTGCACATCTGGGGAAGTAAGGAAACAGGGCAAGTATATGAAAAATACTCTCCTCAAACACTCCAGCCCCCAGCTGTCTTCAGCTTGGAGACTTCCCAACTGGGACCTCCCTGTTCACTGCGAGAAGGACAAGCAGCCACAGACCTGCTCTGAGGAAGGGGTGTTTTGGGTTGGTATCAGGAAACCTTTCCAACACAAGGAGAACAAAGCACCGGAGCAGACTGTCTGGGGAAATGATACCCTCTTCATTGATGAAAAGCAGAGCTGGATCACGTCTTGAAAAGCCAACGACGCTCCACTTCAAAATAAATGCTACCAAATTCTAAATAACTACCAGCAGAATGACATGGCACCTCATTCTCCCCTAACAATCTGATTTTCAGCCAGAACATGACCTGGCCTCTGAATGTGCAGAGTTGGCACCCCTCTCTGGAGGGAAAGAGCACAGTCACAAATGCAGAGCAGGTTGTTGTGTGTTTACACGTTGCCAGCTGTGCCACAATTTCGCGCAGAAACGAAATTAAACTTGCTGCTATTTTGGCAAGAGGCAGAAGGAACGAGGCTTAAACAATCTGTTACTGAAAGAAGGTACTGTGAAAATAACCACTGAAAAAATGTGTAAGGTGGGTCTGAGTGGTATGTGTAAAAATTAACAATTTAACACGTATTCTTATATAATGTGTATATTGTTATAACATGTTTATGTTTTGCATTAAACGTTATAACACGACAGTTGGTCCTTAACATAAAAACTATTAGATATTTGTATTTTTTAAAAATTTAACAAGTAACAGTATCAATCCCTGAGATGGTGTTTCTCGTACATCTTTAGGAAGCTTTTTGAGTTGCACACGTGAAAAACAATAGTAAAAAATGCATATATACTATATATATGATATAAAGACAGAGAGTTAAATATTGAAGGGAGCTACCTGTTCCTTCTATAAATCAGAATTCACAGAGAAACCCGAAAGAAAACATTAAAGCAAGGCCTGAATTCTCAGCTCACCTCTCCCCATTATTTCCAGCAGCACCATGTGAGCTGGGCTATCGCTTTTCTATACGGTCCCAGAGTTACATAGTCATTACTGGAGCTGACATTTGCTCTCACTCCATCCATTTCCTTAAGATTATTAACGTCAAACAAAAAGTCGGTTTTACACAGTTGATCCTTGACCTTCGCTCATGTTCCCATGGAGCAGGCTCCTTTTTCAGCAGCTCCAGCCCCTGCTTCCTTCTGTGAGTCATCCAGCAAAGAAACACTTGCGTTACCAAAGTTATCCTTTGGATCACACTGCGGTGATCGTTTCTGTGGCATATTGTTTGCTCCTCTGTGCTTCTAATTATCTCCTGGAATAGCTGTGTCTCAGGTACAGCATTTGATTGCTTGACACTCGAATAATTAAAACACCTTTGGTTTGGGGAAAAACTTGTGAGAAACGACTGAGATCAATTTATTCTCACGGATCTGTAAAATTCACAGACCAGCTTCCCACTGCTAGGGATCAGACCTGCTCCTGCTCCAGAGGACAGGGATGGGGGGGGCGTTCAGGCCACATGTTGCTGATATTGCTTCGACAGGACCGTACATCTCAAATGCACCTGGGAATGAATTACGTGCACGCTTTTTGTTCTAATGAGTGATGGAGGCCCCTGTAGTAAATAAACGCATCTTGTTTCAGTGGTTCGTTTGGTCTGTGGTTCAGTAGCCTCAGGAGCTCAGGGGCAGCTTAGTGAGGCTGAGCCGATAAAAGCATCAACATTTCCTGACCCCACCCTGAAACATATCTTGATTTTTTTTTTTTTTCTGTGGTTAGTCACATAATCTGAACAGCATTGAAAAGAGACAGGATGGTCCTAGTCTTCATACTCGGACCGGGCTTTGCTTTGCCACCTACATGCAAGTTTATTGTGGAAAACATCTTAAGGTTGGAAAACATCTTGAGGTTTCTGAAATATTTCACATAGTACACAGGGTATTTCACTGTATGTCACAGTAAAGAAGCAGCTTTTAAATTTGGCAGTGGAATTAGTGGTGAACAGAGTCAAATAACTGCATACCTGAATTTCCCCCTTATCACCTGGTGGCACAACATGGTGGAAGAGGCTTGTGCCAAGTTCCCATGTGCTGAGACCACCTTAGGTCTTGTTTTTTTCTAAGTCTCATAACAAAACCAAAGCATTCAAATAAGAAATACATGAATTCTTGTTTAGGAAGACAGCGGAGAGGACTAAATCAAAATGAGGCATCATAGGTACCATGGCTACATAAGATTTAATCCTCTCAAAGGAGATCTAACCCAATGCTGAACCCAGCCACCCTCTTCAAATAGAAGACTGAATTATAGGGGACCTGAGATCTGCAAAAATGCACCTGGAGAGTCTTTATGTAACTTGTTTGTGTGTCACACCAGTACCAAGGTCAACAGGGCTTATATATAAGCCAGGAGAAAAAAGAAAGGTGTGTGGCAACAAATGCCAGACATGCTGCTAATGGAACCGAGCGGCCCAGGGGAGAGCAGAAGGGCTATTGAGTGCTGGAGAGCTACCGAGGGCAGCAGCGAGGTAGCCGGTACCAACACCATCACCTTGTCTTTCATACCCAGCACCCTGGCAGTCCCTTAGGAGGAGCTTCCTGTGAAACAGTGGGGCACACAGAGCCAGCTGTGCAGACTGTTTCCCCAAAAAAAATCCCAAAAAGTAGATTAGTGAACAGTTGAATGAGTAGAAAATATTTTCCTGCAAATACAAATCCTTTGTCCCCTCCTTCCTTCCATAAGTTCCACTCCTCCCTTTGTCTTGTATGGCATTCCCAGTTGGTGGGACACAACACGTGCTAGCCACAGTTAGTCTGAAATGAAGTGGCCTAGCCTCACATTTACTGCTTGGATGGCTACGAGCTGCCAAGCAATGGATAATACCAGAAATTTTCTCTGCTTTTTTTCTAGGTAGGAATGCTAAAAGGCTTTTACCATCCTTGACCTCCCCACCAGCTCTGACAGAATCCATAGGGATGACTGACCTTTGAGGCTTCTACCCTCTGTCTCGTGGGCTTAGGAACTATGAGAAAAGAGGAGAGGGAAAGAAAGACTGCATGCTCAAATGGGTTTTGTTTTCCTTAGGAAACCAGGCTAAAGTCAGAGTGGAACTAAATAAATGCCTTCAGGTGAGATACACTGTGTTGTGTTTTCTAGGAGAGCTGGGATGCCATGGACCAGGGAACCTTGGCACTTTCCATGGATGGAGACAACACTGACAGTTGCTGGTAACAAAACTGTGGACCTAAATCACTTGGTGTTATGCAGGCATTTTTAAGGTCTGCTGCTTCTGGGTTTCCATGAAATGTGTAATCTCCTGGCACCAAAATAAATTATTAAATTAAAAAATAAAAAATCCTCAAATAAAAAAATTTATAATTAAGTAAAAAGACAAGTAGCTGCAGTAATATACAGGGTCCTTCTCCCTTCTGGCTATGCATCAGTGCACAGCCCTTTCAAATCATTTGTGCAGTAAGTCAGCTTGTCTCCTCACAATAAAGCAAAACCAAGCCCCCCCCAACCCCTCCTGCAGTATGAAGTGAAGGGCAAAGTGACTCATGTTGCACCACAGGAGGAGAGAAAGCAAATCCCTGAGCTGTGGGTCTGTCATCAAAAGCTGGGACCTTCCAGGTAAAAAAGGCAGCAGCATTTCAGATGCAGCAGCTCTTCTTCGTTTGCTGCTTGTTGAGAGGAAACATTCCATTTTCCCGATCGTTTACTAGACCAGCTCCACTTCAGGCAATGCCTGTTCATGTTTTTTCATGTGGGGGCAGTGGGGCATGGCAGGTAATGGTTTACAGGTGGTTCGATTTAGCTCTGCAACTCAAGCTCTGCGTTCAGAAATAAATCTTTCTCCAGTGAACATAAGCAGCTATTTCAGAGTTATTTTCTGCTGTATTCCTCAAAGTGTAGCGGGCAGGTCATTTTTCAATTCGTTTAGATTCAGTTGGCAGGGCTAAATGAAATGTGGTTGATGATTGCAGCCTCCCTTTTGGGTGGCATCCCAAAACCCTGCAATGGCATGCAACAGGTAGTCCCTCTGCAGGGAAATTGCAGTGATTAAGGCAGCATATTGACTGAATTTCCCTTTATCCTTTATGCAGGTAAAACTGAACACGTGCACGGCACAGAGCGTAGGCAAGCTCAGGCTTTGGCACTTCCACTGTGTTTGTCTGGCTGTCTGCTGTAATAGTCTCTTGGCTTTTGGGAAAACAAATATTTTCTCAATTTGTCATTTTCTCCTATGAGCTGTGAACACTTGCAAAATTAAGATAAACATCAGAGGGCAAAGCAAATTCTCTTTGCATGTTGCAGCACAAAGTAACCTAAAAAACATAGCTGCCAGACTCAGAGCGACTTCTGTTCATGCAACTCCGTTGCTGCAGCACTGACCATCTCATCGTTCACTTCACCGTACGCCAAAGAGCTGCAAGCTCAGGTTAACACCCCAGCTGCCATACGGCGTTAGCTCTCACGTGCTGCAGGATCAACTGTCGTCAGGAAGGTTTCCGGTGGGATCCACATGACTCTTCACTTCCCTGCACAGAAATGTGTGGGAAGTCAGCCGATCTATCAAAGCTCCCACCAGCCAAAAAAAAAAAAAAGGTATGTTTTACTGACGTTTCCATACTTGCTTTGGAACACCATAGCACATACCGTAGTGTGGGCAGGAGATCGGCTGGCTCTTGGTAGGATGGGATGGTGGTTTGGGCTCCTATGCCCCCAGGATGGCCACAGCTCTTTTATCTCCTTCTCCCCATCTTCTCCCCAGGACACACTACTTGGATTACAGCTATCTTTCAAACCCTCTTTCTGTCTCTAACTTTTTTTCTTTTCTAATTTTCCTGATCTCCCCAGTTGGGCTGGCTCCTTGGAACAACTTTTTACCCATTTTTTTTCCTACTAAAGCTTCCCTTGTTCAGGAAAGCAACACATTGCTGATCCTGCATCCTCCCTGTGGAAACACCCTGTGCTTTCCATACTGAGAAAAGGGAAGGTGTTGCCCTTTTCTTGTCCCGGATCTCTCCCTACAGTGCTCCCTCACCCCGCAGGCTGAGGGGTGACCTTATCAATGTTTATAAATACATTAAGGGTGAGTGTCAGGAAGATGGAGCCAGGCTCTTCTTGGACTCATTAAGCGATAGGACAAGGGGCAGTGGGTTCAAGCTGGAGCATAGGAGGTTCCGGGTTAATATAAGGAAAAACTTTTTCACCATGAGGGTGACAGAGCACTGGGACAGGCTGCCCAGAGAGGTTGTGGAGTCTCCTTCTCTGGAGACATTCAAAACCCGACTGGACACGTTCCTGAGTGATGTGCTCTAGGTGGCCCTGCCTTGGCGGGGGGGTTGGACTAGATGATCTTTCGAGGTCCCTTCCAACCTCTACGATTCTGCGATTCTGTGATTTCCCAGGAAGGCAGAGGACATAAGTATTCAGCTGAAGTTCTTACTTTGTTCTTCTCATTGCAGTATCTAATCTCCTTCCAGAAATACATGAAGCAAAGTGACTGGCACCTGTCACATCTCCACACTTTCCTCCTCTGCCCTGGGGAGGAAGTGTGTGCTAAGGAGTATCTTGGCTTCGAGCCTGTTTATTTTAAGCTTGATTTTCTTAACACGAGGCTTATGCATGTCATATCCCCACCCGAGACACTACCAGACCATCTGCTCACTTTCAATCTAACTTGACAGAAGGACAATGGTCTTGAAGACAAGGTGCTGTGATGAGGGCTAGGCAGAAGAGAGAAATGTGTCTCTCTCGTCTCTCATCTCAGGGGGAATCTGCAGCAGGATTTCATCCCTGTTCTCATGGTGGGACTTTGTCTCCAGAACACCATCTGTTGGTAAAGAAGACTTCATAGATCACCTAACTGAGGTCTGTGACAACCTTTATTCCTAGGCAAACCCTGTCTACAGTTTGCCACTCAGATGAGTCCTTTTATTGCTGCCGTGGACTGCCTCAGTTGAGCTGGATCACTGTCTGTGTTTTTCATCCTGGTCCTCTAGCTCATCTGGTGGGCACGTGGGCCTCCTCATGGAGCAGCCCAAGGCACAGAGCCTGGGAAGCTGATGACCAATTCCATGGGAAGGCATTTCAGGGATGACGGTGGCAAACCATGCCATAGCCTTCTGTGCCAGATGGTGGGCAGGGATTGCTTTAGGCTTCACACCAGGGATTGCTATAGGCAAGCCAAGAGGCCTGAGTTATGAGGTCAGGTCACTGCTGTGTAAAGTCCTTTGCTAGTGAAAGGGAGGGTGTTGCTCCTAAACATAAGAGCTGGACAGAGCTGGACATGGAGAGCAAACACGAGAGAAGCCCTACAGCTGAGGCTCCTGCCACAAGATGTACCTTTAGACAAAGGCACTGCGTGTGGACAGATTTCTTTCAAAATACTGCCCTATGACTGTCACCTCCATCTGGCTTAGATGTCAGAGCAGATGAATCTGATTGCATTGACAACCCGTGTCTCAAGGCCTAAGCAACTCTCTTGGGAGACTCAAGAACTAATTCCAAGCTTCTCTTCCCAACCCTGAGAAACGGAAACGTATGGTTTTAAGGTAAAGCTGAGGCGTGCACAGCAATCACAGAGCTCTGAGTGCTGCTTCAGAAATGCACCCAATGCTGGATGGCTCACTCAAAGTAAGGGGTTTGCCACCACCGTGTGCTTTGTTTCTGGGTAACAACAGTCAGAGTGCCACAGGGATAAGTGGGTGTCTTACTGCCAGTGCAGGAGACAGCAGGGGGACCACTCTCATATGCCACATTTTTAGCAGCTGGACCACAGCCAGTGCACAGCACAGAGGGACCAGGAGCACCTCTAAGGCCATCGGTCAAGGCAACCCACACAACCGATAGCCCCTCCAGCTGCTCTGTTATCAGTCCCAAACACTTTGACAGCAGGCAGAGGTTGCAGGCGTGGGAGCGGCCGGGGGCTGCCTCTGTAACACCCCTCCTTGCCTGGTGGCAGCGGGGAGCTCCTGCGGTTCCTCCCCAGGCTGGGGGGAAAACCCGAAGGACGTGACTTAGCTGAATGTTCTCTCTTGGATCTGTCCTCCATTCCAAGCATTACTTCTGTCAGGAAGGATTAATGAAGCATTTCATTTATTAAATGGGAGCATTTGGCTTCAGCAAACTCATCTAGTTGTTTACTATTTTCTTCTATGCTCATTTGTTTTTGACAAATGTTACTGTTTTAATCTGTACATTTGCTATAATCTCTTCCTTTACGTCAACATTTTTCAAAGTTAACAGCATTAATAAGCATTTATATACCACATGCTGAACAAAAAACACCTGCCCACAAAAACTATTTACTTAATTTGCTTAAGCCAGTGAGTTATTTGTTTGCCTGGCATCCAGCTAAAAGGGAGAGCAGGCAGCTTTCTAGCTTAACACAGTGTTGGCAAAAAGTATTGACTTAAAACTTATACATAATGTATTTGTGTGAGTGAAAAGCAGCTCTCTGAAATAAGTCTGACTCCTGAATACACTTATTACCTTATCTCACATTTTTGCTCATTTATTTTCTGGAGGGGTTTTTTTGGTCTTGGTTTGCTGGGTTTTTTCGTGTGTGTGTGTGTGTAGAAAATACAGAAAAAGAAAGAGGGAAGGAGGTGTTTTTAAAACTCTAGCTGATTTTAGACAGCACTTAATATGTGGGGTTTTTTTACTTGTGATGTTCCTAAGGGCTATTGAGAAGATGGTAAAGTGGATTTATTGGATATACTGGACTGTGAATACTTGCCCATGTTTTATTTAAACAGGTACAGCTTGTACTGCTGATGTGAGCAGAGTAAAAGGGGGGGTTTGAGATGATAACTGATTAGCTACCTTTGCACCTACCATTTAGTTCTTGTTTTGATTTAGGCTTTCCTTTTTCTTCCACTGTCTTTCAAAACAGATGAGTTTTATGATGCCCAGGAACTTAGATATTTGGGATATCTGTCTGGTGTCCAGGCCAAAAAATAGCATGCCCTGAGCACAACTTCTCAAGGAAGCAAGGTGTGCTCAGCATATAGGTGTGCTGATTCTCATTCCTATATTAAATATTTAAGAAAAAATAAAAATAATATGTATGAGGGAAAAAAAAAAAAAAGAATGGTGGGTGTTTATACTGTATGGCCAAGATGCTGAGGTGCTGGGATGGAGGAGGCCCTGGAGGTGAGCTGCAGTAGAAAGCTACCCATGTTATTCAGTGACACCATCTTGCTCATCTGCAAAATACCATTTCTCTCTGAAGTTCTGATTGTTTCTGGCCCTGGCCATCAAGACTGTTCATGTATTTTATATTTCACGTTTTTAAAAGTGTCAGGAACTAATAGAGGATTCAAGAGCAAAGCTTGGATCTGGTCCCTCCCAGCAAGACCCCACAGTGAGGTTAAAGTTTTATCCCTAATCTTTTCCCATTGCACATCCTATTGCTGCTTCTACAGATTAGTCAAGCTTTTCTGAATCCTCCTGGTCCCTACAGTTTTCCCTTTGGAGAAGCGTCTTTCCATAAGGAAGGCATAGGGAGCCCAATGTCAGCTCTCTGAATTACCCTGCTGTGCGTCATTTCACGCACAGGTTTTGTGGAGAGCACAAAAATACTGAAATTCACATGCAGTGCAAAAGGCCTCTGCATTAAAACCTCTTTTAACTATGTGTCTCATGTGGTTTGCCTCTCAGCAACAAGGTAGAGAACACTTACTCTTCTCTCTTTTCAGTAATATGAAAGTGCTAAAGGTTTCCTATGAAAATCAGAGCAGCTCTGTATCAGTCATGGTAGAAACAGTCAAAGATAGCTCTTGCCCGAAGAGCTGGGCAGCAGAAGGATGAAGTGAGGGAGACCAGACAGGGAAAACAGCAGAAAGAAATTAAAAAAGATGGGGCAAGAGAGAGCTTCTTATCTTTGTGAACAGAGGAAAGACAGGTCAGAAGCAAGCGTTGCACACATCGTAAGCCAAAAGAACGGAGCTGAAGAAACACAGCAGCAAGCCCCAGGCAGGGTGGAAACCAGACCTCCTCCCACGTCTATCACATTGCGGGCCAACGGGATCACAACCACCTTCTGCTCTCCTTTTGGAAGAAGATATTATCTCTGCCATCTTCTCCATTTCTCCATTGGAGAACCACCTGCAAAGGCTGTGGGAGATGCTGCAGGAACAGGGTTTCAGCCCCCAGCCGAGCAGGTCTCAAGGAGCCCTGTGCAGGCAGCGCAGGCAGCCGTGCCTCCCAGCAGCGGTGCGGAGAGCCTCGGAGCGGGACACCAGGGGCCTGCCCATCCTCACTGGTTCTTACCACAACAAAAATTTAGGCACCCACATCGCTTTAATCTGGCCTCAGGTTAGTAAAAGAAAGAAAAAAATCCAAGGAATTGGACTGTGCACTGCAGGTGTGAATCAAACTGCCTACAGCCACCCTTGAATTTGTCACCTATTTCCATGACATCCAGAGATCCAGGAGCCTTTTTTTACATCAAATAGTGATTTCATAAAGACATTGTAATTTTATTTTTTTTTCAGATGGAAATTGGCCTAGTCAGGCTAAAACCTTCAAAAATTAAGGTTTTGTTTCTTTTAATTTTTTTTTTTATTCCAGCGTATTCCAAATTTCATTACAGAATGGCATTTCCATTCCAAGGGTGACCTCAGGTTTCAAAAAACCCTTAAAGGATTCAGTCTTCCAAAATGAAACGTTCGGTTCCCCACCAGTTTAATCACTATTTACACAACTCTGTACCCGAGTTTTGCTGATGACTCGTGAATGCAGACCATCCTGGCTGTCACCTGCCAGCGGAAAGCTTTCCATAACTATGCGATTCCCTCACGCCAGCAATTTTACACTTGAAATTCTGGCGCTGAGGATGATTTTAATTAGCTTATATTTTCTCACCACCTATTGCCTTAAACCAGAACTGCCCTTGTCTGATAGTGAACTTCTAGAATACTTGTTCTCTGAAATCTTTTTATGCAAATGTTATATTTATGCAAATTTTAAATTAAAATTTGTTTCAAGTGGAGATTAGGGCACTCTTTTAGAAATGCGTTGGTTTATTTTAACAAACTGTGCCATCTGTTGAGGTAATATGTCCCTGTCACTGTGCTTTTAGCTTTATTGCATTAGAAACTTTCCCAGTATGTAAGACCGAGTCTGGGTTGTATATTATCTGTGCATGCTAATTAATTGCAAAGCTTTAAACATGTATCTCAATATCATAGTAATAATTTCTGAAGATCCTAAATACGTGCTCAGGTGAATAGGTTGATAATGATTTATTTTATGCTGACATCAAGTGTTGTCTCTTTGGTCAAAACGCACCAGCACAGCTGCCCTGTGCCGTACCCAGTTCAGCGCTGGCACAACAGCAACACATTTGTGTTCCCAGCACAAGTGAGGCAGCGCTGAAAGCTCACTGCGTGCAAAAGGGCCACCACTCATCTGCTTGTTTTCCCCTTCCCTTTCCAGCACCATACTGGTGTTTCGTGCCCCTTCCCAGTATAACCGGGCCCAGTGGCCAGCACCGGTGGTCTGAGCAGGATGTCCCCCGTGCTCGTAGGATGCTCCCCTGCACAGCCCTCAGGGAGCAGCCCTGCTTCACCCCCCAGGCCATGGTGGCTCACCCTGAGCGAGGCAGGGTGGGAGGGAAGCCAGCCCTGAGCAATGCTGCTACCCGTTTGGATCCCCCAGTTAGCACCTCTGCTGCAAAAACCGTGCTCCACCTGCTGAAGGGAATGAGAGGGAAGGGAAGGATGGGGCTGGGCTGCCTCTGCACACATGCCACCATGTAGCTGTGCAGCACAGGCGGCCCTGGCGCTTGAGTCTGGGGGACAGGCCCATGCTGAGGTCCAGCCACTCACTTTGGATCATGATGAAACTGTCATTGTTCATTGGATGGAGAAATAGGAAACGCTTGAATTTTCCATGTAGGCTTCATTTGATCAGAAGAAATTGGATCCACTGTACCATCTTCTAAATGGCTTGTTATGCACCTCACCCCACATCACTCTGTCTCTCTTGCAATTTAAAAATACCATTTTTTCTACTTTCCTGAACTTTTAGACCAGGCTGGAGAAGCAGATCTTTTGCAGCACAGAGATGATAGCGTAGGAGCAGTGTGAGGTGTTGGTATGGGCTGTGCTGCTTCTGCACCTCCAACTGTCCCTGAGAACTCCCACCACCACCGTTCCCACCGCAGCCAAGGTGGTTCGGTGGGTGTGGAGAAAACCTGGCAATACAAAAGAGACAACCGGTGCCTCCCAGAAACACAATCCCTGCTCCCAATTTTTTTTTCTTCCCCCTCAACATGATTTGTCTGTGTCTGGAGAAATTGGGCCAGGGGCACGTAGAGGTGGTTAATGAGGGTTTAACCAAAGGTTGTGCTGCCGGTTGTGAAATCCTCTCGTAATTGGCAGGTCTCCTTGTGTTCGGTCTCAGCTGTGAAGTGGGTGTGATGGCTCAGAGCCCCGTTACGGGTGACACGATGTGCTCAGCTGGAGGGAAACCTCTCTCCGACAGCCGTGACTCAGGCGGCCCTCGGCACGCACAGACTCGCTGAGCCACCCCGCATTCATCCAGCCTTGTTAAAGCCCAACTTAAAAATAAAATCATTCATCATCCGTGATTAAATTAGTGCTCCTATAAAACTTTAATATGCCTTCTGAAAATTAGCCGTATTCAGAAAGCGTTCTCCTAAATATTTCATCAAAAGCTTCCCACGGCAGTGGCCACACAGCACATCTTTTTTATTTACAAGGAGAACGATTTAGTTTAACTGCGGCGCTTAAAGACAATGCGAGTTCTCTGCTGAATTGCCTCTCGCAGGGAGGCTCACGCCCGCGTCCCACCCCTGCTTCCCCGACCAACGTTTGTGCAGAACGGGCCTCACTCTGTTTTGAAACACACATCGTTTCTTATGCAAAGGTGCATAATTTGGAGGAGTTATTTTAAGCAGGCTGAACAAGGCACTGTGGGAGCAGCGCAGGGGTGATTAAAGGCATTTGTGCGTTGCACAATGCCGTTACTGAGGCACCTCGGGCAGTCACTCCCTTGGCAGCACAGACTATGTAGGAGGATATAATTCCTCTCTGTATGTTGCAATGATCAGGATTCATGGTTTAAAACCAGGGTGAGGTCTATGGTGCACGTCAGTGTAAAGAGAAGCATGAAGTTGTTAGTGCAGGAGTACAGTTGCTATCATCAGTGCTATTTGTTAAGCGTTCGTTATATTCTAGGCCCAACGCAAGCCATGAAACAGTTCCTGGCCTGACTGTTTGCAGACTTGGCTAATACGTGGTGTCCGCAGGGCTGGCCGGTGGGTCTCCGGCTGCCACGGGTCCTTCACCTTCCTGCGGTGGGGTTCGCTCTGCTCGGCGCTAGCGGCCGAACACCGGCCGAGCCACACGTGTGCTATGGCTCTCGCTAGGGAGAAGTCGCTTCTTCAGCAAATATTAGGTGAGAGAGAGCTGAGGTTTGGAGCTGGGTCTTTGATTGCTGAGTGAACACCATCCGAAGCAAATTACGGGGCAGTTGTAAGAGAGATGCCTGTTTTCTTAATAAATTGTAAAGAATCTTAAATTAATCCCCGTGTGGAAAGGAAATTGTGGTATTATCAATTTGTAGTAATTAGTAAGGCCTTTGAACTGGAGAGCAAAACTTGATATGCTTTTCCATAGGCACAGGAACAAGGTTTTGGGGCTCTTTGCTATGCTGGTAACAGCAACCAGCACCGCGGTTTCTGAAACTGGGATATTCCCCAGGGTGTTGCCTTGCATTCCAGCCCTCTGAAGAGCTAGTTATTCCTTCAGGACTGACTTTGAAATCTCTAATACTTTCATGCTTTTTCTTGCCCGAAATTATTAAAAATACAGCTCCTTTCCTGAAAAAAAAAAAGAAAAAAGCTGTCTCCTGAAAGCTTTGTTATTTGTTATGCTCAGGAAAATACAAGTGCTCTCTGATTCATTTTTTCTCTGGGAAACCCAGTTACAGAGCTGTGATAATGAGAAGAACTTTTAAATCTTTTAATAAAAATAGATGGGTTTCTTAGGCTCAAGACACCGACCAATCCTTCAACAGACACCCCCACTGCCCGCTTTACGGGAAAGAAGGCCTCTGAGTTAGCAGGCAAAGCCACATGAGCATACCTGCCACATGCAGCACTCGCATTTTTAAAGGAGGTTAATGTGTGCTCAGCAGTAGGACAAAAAAGCCATTTTGTCGTCTCCTGTTTTCTCATCCTTCTAAAAATGCTCTCAGGCTGCCACAGTTTCTCCTTCTCACCTTCAGAAGGGGTTTTAGGCGAGACACCCCACAGTTAAGAAGACAGAAACCAAACGCTGCTTTCCTGATGACAACTCTTGGCTGCCCCATTCCGTGTGGCTTTACCCAGGGAACGTCGGGGTACCCAGACACATACCCCCCCACCAGCCGTGGCAATCGGCCACGCGCACGTGCCACAAGCCCAGTGCCCCATCTCCTTTGGGCAGTTCACACAGCTGCTGCCAGGCCAGGTACCACAGAGCTTTCCAAGTGCGATGCCACGCGGATGGATGTTGGTGAAAACCATGGAGGGTGGTGGGCCACATGTTCAGAAGCACTAGAAATGAGCACTATGTGCTCAGGCAGGGAAAAAAATGACTTTTGGGTGGTGTTATGTAAAAAGAGCACAGCAGCAATAACTCTGAGAAGGCAGAAAGCTTTAGGGACCTACAGAGGCAGGCTCTGCGGGGATTCATAACCCAGGAAACAGAACAGACCTTTCATCAGAAGGAAGAACAAAGTGCGAAGGCTTTGGGAAGTGCTGATAGCACTGCTTAGAGATGGAGTGCTATAGAGAGGCTGTGGCTCCAGAATCAGCTCACTGCTCGAGCTGTTTGCACCAGGAATGACGAGGACAAAATTAATGGTGTAAAATACTGCAAAATGGGTCACTCAGTTTCTGAATATGATGAAATACAAAATGCCAACTGAGGAGTGGTTCCTAGTCATCAGAAAGCTTACTAACCCGGAGACAGAAGGAATGATTGATGTCATAACAAGAGTTATAAGAGCATGTTTGAAGTTCCATGAACACAGTGAGACTCAGTCACGAAGGATATCTGTCATTAGACAGACAATTTGAAGGTCTGCTCCCCATCATGCATGGATGACACAAGGAAAAATGTTTCAGGTTACCCAACTACTTGCTGTGTCCCTGGCTAACCACCCAGCCTGCAGTAGATCACCGGGTGCTGACAGCTGAACTGAGGGCAGCAAACAGCCCAGCCTCCAGGCAGAACCCGTGGCGGGCGAGGAAACCTCCACGTACGAGACTGGAGTGAGGTAGCTCCTCGATGCTCAGAGCTGAAGCAAGATGTGATCAATAGGCTCCTTCAGGAAGACACTTCTGCAGATTTTCAGCAGTGCAGAAAGAAAACTAAGCTCTTTAGCTATACTAAAACAACTGATAAACTCCTCTACCAGGATGTAGTCTTTTTGGTTATGCACAGAAAAAAAATCATCTGTCAAAGTATGTTTAGGTGGTGTGTACTTTGAAGTCATCAGCAGTTAGTGAGGATCTCACTCAAATCCTAGATAAACTGGGAGACTGCACACTTTGCTGAAGAAACTGATAAAGCCCTTTTCCTCCAGGAGTTTAAATGAGCCGCAGCTCAAGACGTTCTCCTGCCAGTAAAGATTTACACCTACATACACTAGTCTTATTTGGGGAAACATCAACCAAGAAGTGAAAAAACCCCTTTTTGTATCCTGTATGTGGAGTTGGCCATCAGTTTTCTTTCCCTGGATCACAGGAAAATGACTGGGCATCTACCAGGTGTGAGATGAAGAAGAGTCTGATGTGGACCTGCCATAATTAACAAATTCATGCAAGATGAGGTTCAATAGTCTAATTCACAACCGTGTCTCAGAGACCCTGGAGACCGCCCTACGATCAAGTCCTCTTAATGAAAACGCCTGCGCCCAAGGAGACAATGCAAACCAGCAGACTATTCAAATACAATACTTCCCAAAGCACTTTTGGAGTTGACCCAGCTCTTCAGCAGGAATAACAGATGTTTCAAAACCTTATTTTCAGGGCATTGGCCAGTCTAAACCAACCCAGTGCTTGACTGGTTGTCCAAGCTCCCATTCATCTTCCCAGCCACTTATTTCCTCCTTCGCCTCTGCATTGAGGTTTGTGTGGATAAAAACTAACCCACCAAAACCCTGCTAGATCAGAGACGCAGATGAGCCCCATGCACCAGCTCAGCCAGGTGAGCGAAGAGCCCCAGGGAAGGAGCACAGCTCAGCCCAGAGCAGTGTCAGCTGCCGGCAACGCGGCCTCCGAGCAGGACCTGTGCATCCTTCTGCCTGCAGCTTCTAATGGTGGGCCACTATAGGCAGGGTGCTGCAGCCTTGTCCAAGAGCTATCCAACAGATGAGGAAGGAGCATTTTTGTAACTGTGCAATAGGGCTCAGCGAGGTTTCTTATGATGCCCTTCTTGCATTAGCATGAAAAAGATTACTTCTCCGGCCATGGG
Source organism: Psophia crepitans (assembly GCA_013399095.1). NCBI lineage: Eukaryota > Metazoa > Chordata > Aves > Gruiformes > Psophiidae > Psophia > Psophia crepitans. The sequence continues at coordinate 121,773 of VWZZ01002588.1, forward strand.
AAAATTACACTGCCAAGCATCCTATTGTCACTTGCTGGAAGAAGCGTTTAGGTATTTCAGCAATGTTTGTGACAACATCTGCCAGGCACAAGTCAACTCTGTCCCTTTTAATGATTCATTTTCATGAATTGTACATCTATTTTAAATGCACTGCAGTTACTTCAGAGGCAGTAGTAATGAAAACATTTTGGATGTCTTACACTAGGACGGTAAACATGCGATGCAGACCATTGCAGGCACCCAGGGTAAGTGCCTTATCAGAGCTCTAATGTGCTTTCTTGGAAAATGATCCAGATTATTTATGGTATAATTAAAGGTATGGTATAATTATTTTGTGATTCTTCACTTGCCATGAGAATCTTTTTGATTAGTAAATAAGCAGTGCTTAAGTGCTATTATGTAAAAATATATTTATCATGAGACAGAGAGGGTGTCATCATTAAGTACACAATTACAAATCTATAATTATAGGAAAAACTATGTAGGCAATGTCTAGAGACACAGACGTCTTCAAAAAGCACCGTTATAGTTTGTGCTCTCAGGAGGCACAAGCAGCTGAAATGTGTACCTTTGAGTGCCTGGCAAAGCACCGCGTGCCCGTCAGGAGCTGGGGATGGCCCCTGGCACACGAACATGGTTCAGCTCCCTGTGACACCCACCTTCTCCATCAGTCCTGTCCCTGATTTAACTTGGAGCTGCCACCCAGCCCTGAGCCAGCTGAGCGTGGAGAAGTGGCTACGAGCCACCTCCCCTTCTGCTCTTCTCAGTGGCACTGGCTGGAAATTAAACTGTGAAATGGGTTTAAAACAGAACAGCAGAAAGTGAGGACATGTCTTCTAGGAGAGCTCGCCTTGCAGATGGTGCAGCGATTTACATTTTACACCAGGGAAACAAAATTGGCGAAAACTGCTTCTTCTCAAGGCTGGTCGCATTCCCGGACAACTTTGCCCTCATTCTGGAGAGCCATAAGTCACCGCAAGGCATGCAAAGCCGAAAATCAAGCTCTGCTGTTTAAATTCTCAGGGTCACATTTTTTTCCTCTGTAAGGTGGGCTTTGAAGGTGAGCCGTAGAGCACGGGACAGGTACTTGAGATAAAAATGCCAGGGGCCAGACAGTCTTTCACCATATGACACTGAAAAGCTTCTCTGCTCCCTTTTGCCACGCACACTTTGGTACTTGTTTAGTGCGTGCTATTAGCGTGGCTGTGTATTACCTGCTTCGGCCCTTTACACCTGAAAATTGGACTTCGGGCACTTTTAATAAAACGGTATTCACATGCTGAAACATAGGCATGAGAGGATTTCCATCTAAAAGACACTAGCTGCTCTCCTAAGTCTTCCAGAGATTTCTGATACTTCTGATTAACATTTTGTCCATCCAGCCCTGCTGTTTGCAAAGACGAGGGGATAAAGGCCATAAATAAAGTCTGCGGTGCGTGATCTGCATTTTGAGCTGGAAGCTATTGCTCTGGCACAAAGAATCATTCCGACTTCTCTAGATAATATTGCAGAGCGCCACGCGTGTGACTAATGGTAACAAATGTGCTCCCTCCCCTGATTTTGTAGAGCACAGAATTTATGTGAGCATTCACGTAGAATTGGAAATGATTGATTTCTATGCAAACTTTCTAACTGGGCTTCTCCAATTAGTCCTGAAAGAGGTATTGAATATTTGTTCTCGTGTCACGAGTGTTCAGTTCAGATATAAAATTTTCAAATGTTTATTGAGAATAAATTCTCATTTACTGTCTACTTCTCAAGGCTAATCTAGCAGAGCTGCTCTGCAGGTTCTGAAGAATAAACCTCACTTAAGGTAAAGCTGCAGAAATGTCACTCCGAGGGGAGCACCTCATGTACAGCTGGAGATGTGTGTTCCCAGCAACGAACAGCCAGAGACTGCTTGTTTTGTAGGCCAGCCTCTTCCAAAACACTTGGCCTTTGCCTTTATATCCATCATATATGACACTTTCCAAGGAATGGACATCAGACCAAATGTCCAATAAATATTTAAAATTAAGACAAGCAGCGCTGCCAAAGCATGGGTGGGATTAGCAGCCGTCGCAGGAGCAGCATCTCTACCCCAGTGGAGCTGTGAGAACAGAGGACGAACAGGGGAGTCAAGGACTTCATCTGCAAAGGTGCTGCAATAAATTTCTGTTACCTGCCTGCATCTTTCCCCAAGGAGAAATCTGTAGCACTGCAGGTCTCCACATGTCAGTGCCAGGAAGGCTTTCACCCTCGTCACCGGGTCCTCTGCCAGCGTGCTGGTTTTAGCTGGGATGGAGTTAATTTGCTTCACAGTAGCTGGTATGGGGCTGTGGTTTGGATTTGTGCTGAAGACAGTGCTGGTAACACAGGGATGTTTTAGCTATTGCTGAGCAGTGCTTACACAGAGCCAAGGCCCTTTCTGCCTCTCACCCCACCCCACCAGTGAGTAGGCTGGGGGTGCACAAGGAGTTGGGAGGGGACAGAGCTGGGACAGCTGACCCCAACTGACCCAAGGGATATCCCACACCATATGGCATCATGCTCAGCATATAAAGCCGGGGGAAGAAGGAAGAGGAGGACGTTCGGAATGATGGTGTTTGTCTTCCCAAGTCACCGTTACGCATGACGGAGCCCTGCTGTCCTGGGGGTGGCTGAACCCCTGCCTGCCTTGGGAAGTGGGGAATGAATTCCTTGTTTTGCTCTGCTTGAGTGCACAGCTTTTGCTTTACCTGTTAAACTGTCTTTATCTCAGCCCACCAGTTTTCTCATTTTTACTCTTCTGATTCTCTCCCCCATCTCGATGTGGGTGGAATGAGCGAGTGGCTGCATGGGGCTGGGCTGCCGGCTGGAGTTCAACCACGACAGCCAGCCAAACAGTGCGTGATGAGTGACCCCAACAGCCTGGGGAGGGGCTGCATGGTCCGGTCTTCCCAGCTACCTACTACAGTTCCCTGGTGTCTTGCTAGAGCTGGGGAAGAGCATTACTTCATCATCTGAAATGCCAAGCAAATATGCTTTCATTTGATTCAGTGTTGATCGTAATATTGATTAAAGTTGGAAGATAGCCTGTGCTTCTCTGTGCATACAGGCAAGACATATTTGGATGAAGAGGAGTCATTTGCAGCTACCCAGGGGAGAATAATTCTAGCTATAAGTGATACTTGCCAAAACACATTATCTGGAATTATAGACAAAGGGCATAAATTAATATCATGATTACCTTTTTAAAAAACTAATAAGTTATCCAGGGCTTGCAGTGAGGATTCCTTTACGCATAGTCAGTGCAAATGAGCTCAGAGATATACAGTCCTTGGCCAAGTCCTTATAAGTAAGGAATGTCCCTGAAGTCTAATTGTAGGGTATGCCTTAACAATTGAGATTTTTTCTTTTTTTTTTTTCTTTCTAGGGCTATGTTTAGGAGTATGTAAGAAGCAGAACTGAATTCTCTTGCTCTCATTTTAAGTGAGAACAAATTTGGTGGAGTTACTACTGATGTATGCTAATACAAGGTGCTGGAAATGATGGGTGGATAAGAGACAGGTTTCTTCCACATAATAGTAACAAACAAAGCAAGTACATTCTCAGTACTGATCTTATGGGAATACATATTAACTCTGACATTGCACTATAAATTATGAAGTGGTTTTCACCACACATTTTCACAAGTTTTTTAAGGGGGTTTAAGGTAACACAGAGAAGTCTAAGGGCTATTATACTCTAAAATAGTTAAAGACTCATGACATTTGTTTGGATGCACAAACAGCACCATATAGTAGAGGTTATCCTTCTTCCAAGGGAGGAATAAGGTGAAAGTTAAAGTTATTGGCTATTGCCTACCTGTTTTACCAACTATCAGACATGTTTGGACCTCATCAGTACTGGGGCAGATCCTGATGAATTCAACTTTATCTTAGGTAAGTTAAAATTATGTGAGTGCCAGGTCAGTCTCAGCATACAGATTCTTCTGGGTGGGTTCAGCCTGGCTGGCAAAGGTCTGGGGCTGGGAAGAGAGGGGCTTAGCAATAACATCTGGAGACATGAAGCGGGATTGATCCCACCCCATTCAAGCTCCAGAAGCTGCATGTTGGTATTCCTAAAGCAGCTCTGATTCCCAGCTGTGAAACCAGGTGATGCAGATTGTCTCTGTTCATTTGCTTGGGGCCAGGTCCTTCTGGGGCCACATCAGCTACACATCACCCCAGCCCTGAGTCTCTCTTGGGTGCAGTGTGATATATCTGTGGACCTAAAACCATCATTATTCTTTTGCATTTGAGTTTTGTTGTTTTGGGTTTTTTTTCATTGAAAGGCTTTGAAATAGCATGAGAACTGTGCTGCTGCCTGCCCACTCCTGTTGCTATAGCTCAGCACCACCAGTATGTATTGCATGCTATGGGGTACCAGGAGACATGCAGCACATCTGAGGTAGCAAATTCCATTCAGATAGGACAGCACTGGAGAAGAGAAGGAGGTAGCATGAGTCAGATCTGCTGCAGTCTTGTTATCTCTGTGACCAGGAAGCTGTTCCTGCAGGGAATTATCCAGAAACCATGTCCAGATTGTCCAGGAAAGAGCTGGCAGGGTGGTACAAAGCAGAGCCTGGGAGCAAGCCAGCAAGTTAAGGAACATGGCTGATGGGGATTCAGTGCTTGTCTTTGTCAGGGCCCTCCTTTATTTAGCAGTGCAGACATATCTTCAAGTCAAATCTTTATTGCTAAAACAAATAGTGCCAGGGAACATCTCCAGGTGTGAAAGCATGGTTACTCCCAGGACTAGGTGCTAGCCTAGTGCCCAGCACAACCCAAGAGACACTCGGATCAGCAGCCTCTCCAACCAGGCACTCTGCATGTAGCTACTGGTTTTTTGGGGAGGCAAAGTGGATTTAATATGAAGAGTCAAACCACACCAGTTAGAGAATCAAAGAATGGTTTGGGTTGGAAGGGATCTTAAAGATCATCTAGGTCCAACCCCTCCACTAGACCAGGTTGCCCAAAGCCTCATCCAACCTGGCCTTGAACACTTCCAGGGATGGGGAAGCTTCTCTGGGAAACCTGTTCCAGCATCTCACCACCTTCACAGTGAACAATTTCTTCCTAATATCTAATGTAAATCTCCCCTCTTTTAGTTTAAACCCATTCCTCCTTGTCCTATCACTCCATGCCCTTGTAAACAGCCCCTCTCCAGCTTTCCTGTAAGCCCCTTTACAGAATCACAGAATCTTAGAGGTTGGAAGGGACCTTGAAAGATCATCTAGTCCAACCCTCCTGCCAAGGCAGGACCACCTAGAGTACATCACACAGGAACATGTCCAGTCAGGTTTTGAATGTCTCCAGAGAAGGAGAAGTACTAGAAGGTTGCTCTAAGGTCTCCCCGGAGCCTTCTCTTCTCCAGGCTGAACGACCCCAACTTTCTCAGCCTGTCCTCATAGGAGAGGTGCTCCAGTCCTCTGATCATCTTCGTGGCCCTCCTCTGGACTCAATCCAACAGGTCCATGTCCTTCTTGTACTGGGCATGCCAGAGCTGGATGCAGTACTCCACTTGGCATCAAAGATGGGATGATTCTGAGGACATTTAATTTGCTAGCACGATGCACTCTCAAATGAATCAGTCCTTATGAAGTAAGTACCTAAGTCTTTGACAGTCTTTAAAGAAGACATTGCCCATCTAAGTTTAGGTGCCTAAACAGCATAGAACTGGTCCTACAGTTATAAATAATATGCATTTTAAATAATTGTGCGTCAAGCCTAACATATTTTAAGTTATTATGTTTAAAGTGTTAAGATTTTTAATAGCTTTAAAGTTTGCAATTCCTTTTAAAGTTGTAAAATAATTACCTATATATATGTACATGTATATAGGTACATAATTGCAAATATTTTTATATATATATATGCACATATATGCAGTATTATTGTTATCATGGATAGTTAAGTATCTGAGTAAGCACTTACGAAGCAGATTGTAAAGATACCCAGTTGGCAAGTACATGATCTACCCAAATATCTGAATGTCTTCGGGGTTCTGTTAGATTATACACAAATAAAAAAAGAAAGGAGCTCTGTGTACTGAAAGAACCAACAGACTTTGTTACTTCCTATATGTTGGGTACTGACAGTGTGCTCATCTCTGAAATCTCCAAGAACCTTATCAATGAAGGACTGCAGTCAGATCCCAGTACTCTATATGGGAAGTGAGTCACAGGGCTAATATTAAGACACCATCCTGAATGGGATTTTTTTTTTTAATGTGAGGAATGCTAGGCATCATTATTTCTTGTTTTCTGTGTTTCTTAGCTAGTATTCACCTGTTCTTCACAGCTTGTTTCTCTGACACAATTTTTGAACAGTAACTAAGACTTTAAAATGAGTTTACGCTTTAGAAACAAGCAAGTGATGTATTCATACAGATTTCATTTGTCTTTAAATATGCAGAACCATTCAACATGGTCTTTTTACATGTCAGCATGGGGTACGTCTCCTGTTTATTTTAATTTCTTAATTAGTTTAATATGTTCTTCTGGAAATGAAGATACACAGTCATCTGATTTTTTCCTGTCAGACAAAGCCTGAAAATCCCTTAGAATTTCCTTAGTTGGTTTCTCTTCATTTTAATGACATGTAATTTAAATAGCATCTGAAGTAAAGGTATGCAATTGGCTGGGTGCAGGTCATGACTCATAAGCCTTTCATAAACACCAGGGAAGGAGCAGCTATTCTGACTGCTATTGCATATATTTTGGGCTTTAAAAACCCCATCTACCATGTCAGTTAATAGTAACTATTTCAGCCAAAAATAACTGTCACTTTTTCATTTTTAATTACTGCATCTGTTATCCAATTTAATCTTGGCACAATAAGACAATGGGACATTACCAAAAATAACCCCACAAATTATTTCCATGCTCATGAAGAAACTGCCAGTGCATAGCAAGAACGCAGACCCACAGAAGGGTTTGCAGCGGTAAACAATGCTTTTTCATGTGCATTAACATTTTGAGTGAATTACCAGGTGCTTCACTAACTAACTATGCCTTTCTGGCATCCCTAATCTGACGCAGTCACCAGCACTGCTCTGGTCCATGAGGGGAGGTGGGATAGGAGCTGGTGATGTGCCTGGCAAGTTATGATGGCAGCGCTGGCACCCTCCACTAACGAGAGGCACTAACGGCACTGACGGGATTGCCCAGCCCTTGTCCGGCTCTCCAGCAGGTAATGGTTCCATTTTTGGAAGGGATCATATCCTCAAGTGCAAAAGGCGCATTCAGATGATGCTGCGTTGCATGGACATGGAGATGGGCTGGAAAGGCTGATGGTCAGGCAGGCACCACCAAGAGTCCAACCTGCCTCAAAGTCCACCCAGTCACTGACCATGAAAGGGTGCAGGCAACAGTCCCCTTCTCCCATCTGCTGTGGGAGAGCCCCAGGAGAACTGGTAGATACAGAGAGAGAAATGCAAACTCTTGGGTTGGCATCACAGACGCACCTAGTAGCCTGTGGTAAGGCAACATTGAAATGATATGTGTGCAAGCACAGCACAGACATGCCCCACTGCAGACAGACGGTGTATATGGTGTCCTGCCTGTGGTCGAGTTGGTGGTGAAAACAAATGGCATAGTTTTAGCACAGGGCTAGGCTGGAGAGAGAATTCATAATGAAAAGCATCAGTTCAGGGGGCTCCTCTGATTTCTCTACAGTCCTGCTATTGAAGCCCTTTCTGTTCAAGGGAAATTTAGGAAACCTTTTCCTTTGGTTTTCAGCACTACAAGATACAGCAGAGTAGGTGGGAAGGGTAACGGCTGTTGTTCCTGGCAACTTGAAACGTATTTTGACAGAACAACTAGCAAGAGTATTGTAAAATTTTCTAAGTACAGTTTAGTTGATCAGTAGTTGCTGGGTCCTCCTTGGGGTTTTATGTCATTTTAAATGAAAAAAAAAATCCTTGAATAATTTATAGCACTTACCTTTTGTTTTCATCTGCCTTGAGATTTTTGGAAGTTAATAAAATCAACCTGCATATGTCAGTAATTCTGCTTACAGAAAGCTAGGCTGTACGTTCACATTTCTAGCTTAATATCGTAAGATTACCATCTTGTATTGCTCATTATCCATCCTAAGCATTTTCTTTTTGCAGGAAACTTCAAATAAGTTCACAGATTTATCTGCACATATCAAATATATAAGATAAAATGTTTATTTTCCCTCCTTTTAGAATAATAAAGTCTGTAGGGAATGCTGGAAGCTGTTTTTCTGAAATATAGCAGAGCAGAAGCAATGGGGGGGAGAGAAAGCAAAACACTGAGAGCATGGGGAGGGAGGGAGAGAGACTGAGCTTCGTTCAAATAATTGACTCCCAGTGGTAAAAAAAAAAAAATACAAACCAGAACCCTCTTGCTGACAATTTAGTAATAAAAGCTTTGAGAGACTTGTGCCTTCATGTAATCTTGATGTAGGTCCCTGTCTGCTGCAGCTGAATTGTATGACCATATTCTTCACACGAGCAACACAGCCGTATCTTTTGCTGAGTAGTGAACTGTAATAAGTTGATGTTGGGTGTGAATGGGCTGCTGTAAGGTGGCCACATCACGAGAAAATAAAGCATCCATGAGCAACCAAGGCTAGTATGTCTGACCCAGTCTTGCTTTTGTAAACATTCTCCAAAAAATTCTTCTCTTGAGTTACAGCAATTTGAAAGCTGCATTTTCTATTCATCAAATGAAATTATCAGAAGGAAACTACTTCAGATAAATACATCACTTGAAATGCTGATGAGTGCATTTCTGGCATTCAGGGAGCGTTTCAATCAACAGTGAAAAACATACCCATTTTGGGTATATTACAGGAGAGATTACAAAATTCTTCTACCATGTCATACCAAGAAGGCAACTAATAGATATTGGATCATCTTTGAGAGTATCAGCAATGTTATGGACCAGAGATTAACTGGAAAAACATATTTAATAAATGCTAGAAGCTGTGTCTGTTTCAAGAGAACATCTTTAAAAAAATGAAGATGCATTATGGAACGAGATGCTCAAAAAACTCATTAGTTTTGAGCTAAACTGATCACCTGCTACACCATACAGGTGCAATTCATTCTGTGAAGCAGGAAACCTCCTTGTTTTCTTGTTCAGGTGAGGCTATGGCAGGGCTGGAGACCAGCACCCTACAGAAGTCCTGGGCCAGGGGCTGGTGGCCCTGGGCTGGGCTGAAATCGGGTCCTGGGCCACAGTCAGGGTGTGGGGAGGCCCCAGTGGGGCGGGCAGGGACACGAGTGCCCTCAGGGCTCAGAGTCTCTGCCTGTCACCACGAGATTGTAAAAATAGGATAGAAAACATGATCTTCTGCCTTTAGCATATAATAAGCAGTGACCGCCCTTACTTCCAGGACACGGGGAAGCACAGAGGATTATGGAGGATTTTGCAGTGATGCTACCTGGCTACCTCTATGTTCCGTCACTAGGCGATCCCTTTTTATGTTCTTACATTTCGTTGGTACAACTTCACAATTCTGTTCCTGCCTAAATCTGCTCTTCGCTGTGTCCCGTTGTTTCCTTTCTTCCTTCTGGCTGGACAGTTTGATCCATGACTCTGACAGTTCAAGCTAGAGGATCCTTTGTAGCATCCAAGTTGAAAGCCTTTGCCAGGCTTTATCCACCCCTGTAAATTGGTGGGGGTTTTTTATTTGCTTGGTAGTCTATTTAAGAAGGATTTTTCATGTGGTGCTTTTCCAGAGCTGCAGAAGGGTTACTAATCCTAACCTACTTCCTACGTGGAAAAGCAAAAAGACTTGAAAGCTACAAGTTGCTTATGTGGCCTTTGGGGGAAACCAGGCAAGGGGGTCCTTCTGCTACAAGCCAGCTTCTCAAAGCCTTGTCAATGATTCTGGGAAAAGCCAAAGCTTAGAAAAGAAAAGCATTAATAAACAGCAGAGGAAGCAGGGGATTCTTGATGTAATGAAATCACTGATTTAGTTAACAGACATTTTTCTTGATGACATTTCCCACATTTTGTCCAAAGTGAAATAAATTAATCTAGAAGAGATGACTTATTAAAAAAAAACCCTAATGATCTGAGGCATAAGAAAACAATTATTTTTACTTTAAAATGTCAAAAGAAATTCTGCACTCAAAATCCCAAATTTCCATTAAAGCGCTAAGCCTCTGTTGTATCCTTATCAAAGACCTACAGTATAAATATCCTGACTGCTTAAAGGGTGGCATTTATTGTGCTGGGAGCAGGGCTATGGAGGACGTAAATACACAGCCCATTACCATTTCTGTCGTAGTGGAACAACACCGAATGGTGCAAACATAGACACGTACAGTATCTATTTTCTGCTCTTTTCATCTCCTCAGCTTCTACATAGATTCTGTCACAAATGAGTAATATTTGCTAGACTGGGTGAGCCCAGAAATACAGATACCTTACTTTTTGCATTATGTTTCATTCCACCTGCAATTTTTCTTGCTTTCATTTTTTTTTTATGAGTTGTTTGACTGAATGCCATTTTGGCTTGCACCTCTGAACGCACAGGCACATTTTTCCTCCAACCCAATGTCACTGCTCACCCAACCAGCCAGCTTGTCTGGGGTGAAGCAGTTCCATCACATCACAAGTGTTTGCACAAATCACGCTGTTCTCAGCAGCAGTTAACGTCAAGAGAAACACAAAAGGGAGTGTTGAAGTGTCTTGTCACGGGCTGAGCTGATGGACAAAGTTTTTAATAAAATACTTCATTTTCTCAGAAAACGACAACTGTTGAAACTTCAGACTTGTGTTTCTTTAAATTGCAGAGAAGTTCCACATGTTACAATGTGTGATAGCTCCAGTAAAAGAGCTGTATAATACTACTGTTAACATAAAATAAAGAGTGGTGTTACAAGATACAGGTGTGACCAAGCTCTAGCACGACTAATACCAAGAGATTTAAATTAGGTTTTAGAGGCAGCCAGACTAGATGACTCCATCTGAGTGCTAAGCCACATCTTCCTGTTCATCCGGTCATTACCTATTTTAACAAAAGATTGCTTTCAGAGCTTAGGTAGAGGAGAAGGAAATTAAAGGCAATAAAAGGAGAGGAGGAAAGGCAACATGAGGAAAGGACTGATATCAAAATGCTGATTGTCAGTCCATGCAGGTGTATCAACATGAGTACAGTCATTCATCTTTTAGGCCACTGGGTCAAATCAAGTAAAATTATTCCACCATGTTGCGTGTCCCAGAACTAAAACTAAAGATAATTTTAAGATTTCTCAGACAGATCCCATAGACAGTTTTTTGAGGCACTTACTACAAGGTCTATGAAATCTTCTCATTCTGTACAAACATGCTTAAAGGAACCCTTTTCTTCTGCAGAAACATGTTTGTAGTCTTAGATACCCACCGGTTTGTCCAAAAAGTACTTGTAAAAACAAAATTCAGAGAATCTTGGAACTAGTCAAGTGTGGGATGTGAAAACTTTGTAAGCCAGTAACTACTCTGGTTGCCACTGAGACCCCCAAGTGGCCCAAGCACCTGTGGGATAAAATTCACCACAGGGACCAGAACGCAGTAATTGGAGTGACCCTCTCCTTCTCTTGCACACCCAGCGGCAGCCAAATTTTTGTACAAATACGCACTGTGTGCAGCTACTCAGGGAAAGGGGCAAAATGCAGCACACCCAGGTTTTGAAAGCATTGAGTGAGCAGGGCGAAACATCAGCACCACAGGGGAAAGGGGAGGGGGCAGCATCTGAGTGTGCTCTGCAAGATCTGCATTGCCAGAATACTGGAGTCAGCTCAGAAACTGAATTTTAGAAGGATTGGGTAAACCCGAGAGCTGCCAGTGACAAATTACATCCTTTTAGAACAAAATGCCCAGCTACGAGGCGCCAAGTCAAACACTAAGTGATCTGCTTTAAAGCGTTTGTGGTAGAACAAGCTCTTAGGAGGAGATGCTGAGCAAGTAGGGAGGGAATATGAGGGAATGGAAGGAACACGTTTCTGTCAAACACAAAGGTATAATTAGTTTGTGTCCGTTACAGCAGTCTTGAGTTGAGTGATTAACCCATGTTAAAAATTATGATGTGTAAATGGATGGCTCTACAGCCCTGCTGCTGTAGCACGCACATGAACAACACCAAGTACCAAGGTCAGCAGGAAGAAGTTTGTTTCCGCGGTCTTCTTAAGAGAAGACCTTCACTAGAATAATAACAAATAGCCTTCCTTCCCACATAATACTTCTTAGAAATCTGATCCCACCCTTCAATTTGTTTATGTTTTACAAGATGACATGTAGCCTTTGACTCTAACTGGAAGAGATGCACTTCACTACAGATCAAAGAAAAGCTGGTTTCAGAGCGCTTATTTTAGATTTGCAAGCACAGGCTCAACTAGAGCAAACCAAGAGCAGGAAGAGTGGCTTTTAGCCAGCCTTGTAGCAGGTATCTTATCCAGAGTATTCAGCTGAGCATCAAAATCAGGCAATGCGTACCACCAATAGAATGAAGGCAGCCAGATGTCCACAGTGACCCAGACAGATGGTCTTAGAAATAGAATCACAAAATTATAGAATCACAGAATGGTTTGGGTTGGAAAGGACCTCAAAGATCATCTAGTTCCAAACTCCCTGCCAGGGGCAGGGACACCCTCCACTAGACCAGGCTGCCCAAAGCCCCATCCAACCTGGCCTTGAACACTGCCAGTGATGGGGCATCCACAGCTTCTCTGGGCAACCTGTGCCAGTGCCTCACCACCCTCACAGTCAAGAATTTCTTCCTAACATCTAATCTATATCTACTCTCCTTCAGTTCAATGCCATTCCCCTTTGCCCTATC
>VWZZ01002588.1:134617-154991 GCA_013399095.1 Psophia crepitans
TACTGGGGGCCCCAGAGCTGGACACAGTACTCCAGGTGGGGTCTCATGAGAGTGGAAGTAGAGGGAGAGAACCAACTCCCTCGACCTGCTGGTCATGCTTCTTACGATGCAGCCAAGGATATGGTTGGTTTTCTGAGCTGCAAGCGCACATCGATGGCTCATGTTGGGCTTCCTATTCACCAACACCCCCAAGTCCTTCTCCTCAGGGCTGCTCTCAATCCAAATAACGTCTGTATCTTTCAAAAATCCAGAATTTCCTGTAGTTCACTTAAACAAGGGTGACTAGGTCCCTGACCAAAGCTGATCTGATTTCTTAGGTTTGCAGGAAAGAGATCGTCATTCCCAAATGCATGTTGCCCTTCAGGATATTTCTCTCCTCTTCCATCCAACTCTTACAGTAAAATGACACTTTCAAACTTTGTAATAATCCAGAATCACACTCACTGACCCGAGTGCCCTGAACGTCCCCAAGGAGGGATCACTTTGTCCCTGGTGACCATACCAGAGGCCACCAAGACCAGATTTCCATCTCATTCCCTGGTGAAAGTGTGAAACCCCCGTAACTGCTCACAGAAGGAATGGACTCATTTTCCCAAAATGAAGGCTATCTATGCAAGTAGATGCTCTTCCTGACCTATTTCTCCTGTCAGTTTACTGTCTATCATCATATGTCCAAGCCAGTGCCTGGGGTCATGGCTGCGTTATTCCCATCTCAGCCAGTGGACAACACGAAGCAGCCTTTAGAAATAGAAGCAGCCCAAGTGCCAACATCAACACAGACTTATTTCATCAGTCTGTATAAGCCGTCTGACGCTATTTATAGCTCACTTTGGCAAGACCTACAGACAACGGGCATGCTGGCAAGGGGAAGTAATTTAAAAACTGTCTCCCTCTTTCACCCAGCAATCCTGCTCCAGGAAAGCCCCTGAACTGCTCCCCTGCCCCCATGAGACAAAGCAGCGCGGTCCCCAGGGCACTGGGATGAAGGGCAGGAGGGACTTTCAGCCGTGGCACAGCCTTTTCACACACCCTCCCCACGGCCCAGGGAGAGGACGGTGCCTCCTCCCATCCCCGTCAGGCCCTCGCAGGAGGTACCCCCAGGGACGTGAGCCCCAGTACAGGGCTGATGGGTGACGCCTTCTGCACCTTGAGGGGGAATCAGGATGCTCAGCAGGTAAACGCTTGTTAGCAAGAACATTAAAATGAAAAACAAACTTGTCTCTCCATCCTTATTGCAAAGATTAGGAAAGAGAGATATAAAATCAGGTCTCTCAGATACAGCTCCCCGCCTTATTCACGCATTCTCGTCAAACCCGATTCTATTTTCCTCCACTTCATGCTTTTAAAAATAGCTCTGGGAATGTGGCTCTTAAGCATTGTAGAGACGATGAGATGATACAATACAGGGCAACTTTTTTCACTGGTTTCTCGATGATTAAAATAGAAGATCCAAAGTGCTGCTTACTGTAATTTTAATCTCCCACACAAAGACTATTTATCTCTCTTCCCCCAAAGTAAATTATAGGTTTTGTTACTAAAATAGTGAATCAATTTGTAGATGTCCCGGAGTCATTGACAACTTTGCAATCTTCTAACCCAGTTAGGCTTATTTAGTGTATATATATAGGCTCCCAGTTACTAGATGGTGTTTATACATGAATTCATATTTCTGGCAAGTCTTTTTGTTATTTAATATTAGAAATACAATTTTTAGAATTACCCAAGTCTTCATTTGGGATCTTGATGCTGTAGGCAAATTCTTTACTATTTTTAGGAAGGTGTGCTGTGTAGAAGAAGAATACTTTGGCAAAGTTTTGGCATATGCTATAGTAAAGAGAAGTTATAGTTTTGAAAGAGAAATAAAAATGAAAATACAGTTAGTTTTAGTTAAAGAACATAGAGTTTCTCTTTGCAGTATGATTGGTACTAGATTTAAGGATCACATGAGAACTTGTGATAAAATAGATAAATAAGAATTAGATATGGTTTGAGCCAGATACAGCGATATCCTGTGAATCCTTACAGGTGAGCCTTCAGCAAATTCATTCTGATGGATGGTCACAACACTAACAGTGAATCTCTAGGACTTTGTTGATCACTAAGTGTGTTGTCATCAGCTTCAGTTACAATCATTTGTCTCTGGTCCGGTGGATCAAAATCTGAGTGATCTTAGCTATGAAAAACGTGCATGCCTTCAGCTGTTTAGAGACTCTAATCAAAGTTTGAGTCAGAGTATACCCTTTTGTTTCAAATCCCATGGGATCAGGAAGGTCTTTCTCCCTGAACTGCGTAGTCACGATTACGTGTGAGTGGCAGATATACTCGCAACAGCTTCTCAGCTGCTGATACATCTAATGTGTCAACGGGGGAAATAAACACAAGGATTAAGAAGAAAGTTAAACTGTCCCTTAAGATTAATTTCAAGGGACTTGATATTTATGAAACAATTCATTTTAACAAAACCAAAGCTTTTGGAAAGCAGTTCAGTAATCAGCTGTCCTGTCTCCCTGGATTCTGACCACAAGAACATGACAGACTTATTTTCTTTGCATCTTGTTTAATTAAGGTGCCTCCGGAGGAGCAGTGGTGGTGGCAGCAGGAACCACCCCTGACACTCACTGAATTCCAATAAGCGTCTTCTGTCCTCCTGCAGACAGACTTTACTTGACAAGCTCTTTCTGGCTGACTAATGTGCCTTAGGTCATGTTTATGGTTAGCAGAGCTACTTGTAGAACAGATATGACTTATTACAACATGTGCCACTTGTAATGAAAATCTCATACTCTCCAGGAGAGGAAAAAAAAGAAGAAATAAGCAACAGCTTTATAAAGGAACATCTTTCAAGATGTTCTGTTTAGGCAATAGCTAATTTCAAGTATACCAGCATTTTATTTTCATTCAGACAGAAGATGATTACTTTTTGAGGCAGGATTGCTTTGTGTTTGATAAATGCTATAATAAAATGCAGTAAGTTTCTAATAGTAATAGACTATAGAAATGCTGGGTATTGAAAAGCAACACAGCCCTGTTTGCAATGAACTGAAAAACTGAAATGACAGAGTCAGTGCTAAGGTCTCAGCTTTTTCCTTATTATCTGTGTTGCACAGTAATAGGTGAGGTGAAGAATGAAAAATGTCATTGTTTGAATCAGGAGCTCTGAGAGCTGTGGCTTTCATCAGTAGGTCACTTACCTGCTCTCGGGTTTTAAATTGTCAGCAATTACTTTAAGTTTCCGTGAAGGAAAATTGCCCCAGATAATCACAGAAAAGGAAAACTTTACATTTGCTAACACTGCATTGTACAGTTTTGCGAGTTTCTTGTACTCATTTTGACTGGACATCAGATTTACGTTATCCTTGTACAGCTATTAAAATAATAATTGGATGAGCATCCTCTTCTTCACCAGTAGCTGTACACTGGGCTAAATAAAATCTTCAGTTAGACATTAAGTTTCCCCCCAAGGGTTGTCCCATTGCCTCCGCTACTGCCTGGCACTGAAATTCCTCATCCCCACCCTGTGACCGCCTGCTGCCCCTTGCCCTTGGCCACAGCCCCTGTGAGCACAAGCAGAGCCATCTCCACCTCTCCCCGCCGCCGAGTCGCAGCGATCGCCACGTCTCCCCGCCGCCTTTCCAAGCAGAAACACAGGCGTTTGCACCTCGCTGTGCACGGCTGTGAACCTGGTGTGCCCAAGGTGCTCCCAACCGCCTGCAGCGTGCGCTGTGGGGCTGGTCTGTGCAGTGCATGAAGGTTTCCGGCTGTTTTACAGCTGGTTTTCCAAGTGGGCTGTAAAGCACCTGGAAAGTTTACCTAATTTTTTTCAAATCCTCTTATCTATATGTAAGCATGACTTCCAACTGGGGAAAGATGATGTTACTAGGAAAATTTAGATGTGCTGTCTCCTCGTTCATCTGGGCTCCTGCACGAACACCAGTCCCTTCCAAAAACATTTAAATTTCTCATCTACAGCTTGACCTGTGAGGTGAGTGGTGGTAACCGGCAGATGCAGCTGCCCATACAGCAGCTACGGGGATAGCTCCTGTACCCAGCTATGTGCTTTTACCAGGAGGCACCCAGCACGCTCTGAGGGCAGCAGCTCAGGAGCTATTGCAGCATTTTTAGGCGATCATTGTAAGAAATCTGTGCCAGAGCTTATAATCATGATGAGTTTTTAACAGGGAAAGGTTGGATAACAAATGTTAGAGGAGAGGAGGAGCACGGAAGGGAGCAGGACACGTTTCTCCTCTTTGGCTGCCACCAGCAGCTCCAACATCTGGTTCAAACCATGGGACTGCCAGACTCCTGTTACTTCTCCTTTTATATCTCCCACTTCTACAAATAGATAGTAGCAAACATGAGTCTGTCTCTAAGTAGGTCTCCTTTTCTTGTAAATATTCAGGGTCTGATGTGTTCTCGTTACTGACTTATTCCCCCCGTCTTTTTAATTGCTGTTACATAGTGCCCTCACTCTGTGGCAGGCTGGTGTGCTTTGGAGCTCAGCTCTTCTGCTCCTCCCTTGGCCGCAGGATACTGGAGGTGTCACCCACTTCTGTGATGCTCTGCCATTCTTTAGCAACCACATCAAAGGTGCAAAGAGCAACTTTACTACCTACGACAGCCTTTTTCACCCGTCTTCTGCTTTATTATACATATGCAGTGTCTCCAGTTGCAAGGACTTATTTGCACGGATATTTATACGATATTTATAGGACATTTTATATTTGACTTCATTACAGTATTAAAAAGAATTTTCATTGCCCATTTTTGACATCATTTCAACAAGTCCAAATTCAAGCTTTGAAGATGCAATGGCATCTTGGCAATGTTCATTAGGCATTTTAACATTCTTTATAGTTGTTCTTCTAACAAGCCTGAATAGCCTGGGCACTCATTCGTTACTTTAAGTACTTTAACTTCTAACAGTCAAATCGTGATTTACTGTCCGCCATCACTACAACGGGTGTGCCATACTACTAAATACAGATTTCATTCTTGAAACTGCTCATTAACTAGAGTACTTGCTAGCAGTGTTATATCTGAAAAGTAGGAATAATAATCCAGAATAACTATATTTTTCTGTTAAAAAAAATCCGTGACAGCTTTGTTTCTGATAAATCTGGAATTCCCAACAGAAGCTGCTGCTTTTTAGTAGCTTCATTCACCTATAGACGTGACCAAATGCTTGCCTGAACCTTTCCAATGGTTTGTTGTACTCCTCACCATCCTCAGCTGCTGTAGAGCCGTGGTATGAGCCCTAGAGTCATGTATGAAACACCACCACCTCCATATGACTTGTTTCCAGGTGTTGGTTTTGCCCCAGTTCCAGTAGCAGATTGTGTTCTTGACCACTGCTTAGCTACAATGGTGCAGTATGCCAGATCAGAAGCTATCATAAAAAAGCCAAAGGAGTAATTTCCCAAAGTCTGGGTGAGGGGGAAGCAAATTGGGCATATGTCTAGAAAAGCCAAAGTCTGGGCTCAGCTCTTCAGAACTTCCACGAAGTATTGCAATGAATGCCTTGACTTCTGGAGCACCACCACTCGCTCCTGTGAAGGACCTCTTCAGAGAGGAGGAAGCAACCATTTTACTAAAAATTTGGAAACTCGAACAATTGCTGTTGATAAATACTTAGTACCCTGGCTTCTCCTCTTCGTTTACTCACTTGGAGTTTTTCATTGTCTAGAAAAGTATTTATGTTTTACTTGCAAATGATTTAAATTGAACAATAAAAGGAAGGTTTAATAGGAGCTGCAGGAATTAGAGGACATTGACTCTCGCTGTCCAAGAGGGGAGTAATACCAATCTGTGCTCTGTGAGTGGAGCCAAAACGTAAAGGTTAATTTTTACAACACTGTTTTAAAGCAAAGTCTCTTTTATCATTAATGATAGTAGATTAATCTTCAGTTTAATGTTTTTCCTTCTCTAAGGACCTGCATTTTTCTACAAAGAAAGGAAACTATCCAACACATTTCCTTCAAAAACACTGGTTATAATTCTTCATTGGGTTATGTAGACTGGAAATATATTTATCCAAAGTGATTTTTAAGTATTGAAAATTAAATATAGAAAGAGAGGACAAGGCTAGTTCTATGTAATTATCACTTCTCTTTATAAAAAAGCTTTTTTTTGCCTTAAGATTCAGAGGAAAAATATAGGCAACACACACAAAATTGGAAAAATATCCTTATACAATAAGAGGAAAGCCAATGAGACAAGTTTGCCACATATCACAGATGAAACACAAAAGAAGAAAGCAATTGGAAATGGAAGAAAAAAGTCACTCACAAGTGCCACTTGACCACTAATGCCAGTTGCACTCATGCATTTTGAAGAACATCAAGCTGTAATGGGCCACCAGAAAACCTGTCTCACCAGCAGAAACCAGTGCAAGGTCTTTTAATCTTTTAACAGGGACACATGTGCACAGAAAGCAGTGAAGAGTGAATTTTATTCTGCGGCCACATGTTCAGTAAAGAATATCCTTCTGTGCTTTACCTCACCCAGTCTCCACTCCCTTCAGTGGGAAACTACACAGCAAAAAAACAGAGCAGAGCAAGAGCATTACAAGTTCAACTGGGATACTTCGGTTTTCCATATCCATTTCACTTCCAATAAAATTACACTTGGTGTACCTCAAGGTACAAGAAATAAAGGAAGCATGAGGGAAATTGTCCTGTCATTTGATTTTAAATCTCAGGACTTCTGGAGCTTGACTCGTAATACTTAAGTGCTAGTGATTGGCAGGTCTGCATTTGTGCCTTTGAAAACATCTTCCACAGGTGATTTAGGGACACAGTTTATATTAGCTCAAATAAAAATCAAAGAGTTTGTAAGTTCAGAAAACATCAAAAAGCAACCTTTGGCTTTTGGGTTGCTAAAGAGCCACCCATTTCCAGGTTGAGTCGATGCTCACGTTGCTACCTCAGGCAGGGAAGCCAGGCTGGGCTAACAACTGACGTGTAATTTCAGGGCCGTCTTTAACGCTTCTTGAGGGTGCAGCAATACAGTCAGCTGAGCTCGGTCGCTTTGTAACCATTACCTCAGGCAAAAGGGCTTGTAGCTCATCCTAGCTAAAAAGGATCAATCACTGGAGTGGCTCTTCTACAGCTATGAAAATCAAGACAAGTGAAACAAGGAAGAACATCCAAGCAAAAAGAGGAACAGCTTACAGCAGGAGGAGTGGGTTCATCCACGGTGGAGAGGGATAAAACTGGAGTCTGAGGGGCCAGGGTAAAGTAGGATTGCCATTACCATGGAATTTATTCCTGGCCCAAGCTCCCTCCAAACACGTACACCATGACTTTTGTCTTTCTTCTCCATATGACGCACCAGGCACACCCCTCACTTTGTTCTCTTATTTGTTATCAAAATACTGAAGTCCTAATACAGGTTCAAAGAAAAAGATCAAACTTATAAAGGTATCTAGGACTATAAAAATGCAGATGAGCACCTGCACAACTAGATCCTACTTTTTCAGATTCGGTACGCAGCTGCTTTGTGCCTTACACAAGCTGGCAACAGAAAATGGTTAAAAAAAAAATCTTTTCAGCTTTGCATTTCCCTGTACTTGTTTCATTGTAGTAAATGTCAAATGGTAGCTTTGCAAAAAAGTAGCCACTGCTGTGAGTTTTACTTTATTTCTCATTATGCCCTCTACTGAATATACCAAATCCAAAAATCTTTAATGTCTTTATGCCTGTTCTTTCAGATTGGAAGTTTGAGAGCATGCAGCTGAAGTGTTGCAAGAGGGCATGATTATTTCTTTAGTGTGTAGTTCCTGTTGATTTAGATCCTCTAGACAGTTTCCTTGGAGAATGCAGTATTGAAATGAAAATAGATCCATCTCATGAAGTTGTACTTACTACAATTTCAATTAACTTAGTGTGCGGATAATGGAAAAGAGATTGAGATTGTAATTACCTTCTTCAACTCTGCCTTGGAAGTATATGTTCAGATTACCAAAGAAATTGTCAATATCTATACACTTGCAGAGTAACATGAAAAGTTAAATCTGATACCAAATTATCCTGCTTACTTTATGCTAGATTTAATGAGAAAATAAAGTATTGAATGTATTCTGTCAACACGTACTGCTGTCTGCATTTTTAACTTCAGAGTATAGGTCCATTTGGCTCAAGTACTACTCACTACTCATCTAAACGAGTACACTTCTTTAACTTAATAAAGATCCCCAAATCAATTTTTCATCTAAGAACCAATAAAGCCAAGTCCAGGAAAGAGGATCTTGCATTGTGAAAGAAAACACAAAAAGGGATGAAGAACATTTATCACAAGATCCATCACAGAAAAAATTACCAGCAATCTTTTAAAGCCCTTTACAAAAGTAAAAGTGTTGACTACAAGCTCACTTCGACATGCTGGTTTTTGTCAAGTAACTGCAGACTATCAAGACATCATAACTGACTTTAAAGGCTTTTCGTATTTGTTTGCTTATTCTCTGACAAAATGATGGGCAAGAAAATTTAAGAGCATCATGTACTCTATTATGTGTGACTTAAACAGCAAGGTAGAATCTTCGCAGGTGTTTAACATCTTTGACTCAGATTCAGTCGCAAACAACTTACATTAACTGATCTTTGCCATAATTGTATGCTAAGGTTTATAGAAGCCTTAATTGCTAGTAGGATTGACATTTATTTTCCAGAAAGGCTCTTTATTCACAAAAAAGTTTTAACTAAAACTAGGATTTGAAAGTGCAAGAGGAATGTGTTCACCGATTTTGGTGGTGGTGGTGTTCATTTGATTTAGAAATCAAAGGCTTCCTGCAAAGTTAGCTGATCTGATAGCTTATTAAAACAAAGCCTAAAGCCCTCTAGCAGGCTCATTCCATGGGTTAGAGTACTTGGAGCCTCATCAGGGCAACCGCAGTTTGGTTTAGTCAACCTGAGAAAAAGGAGAGAGGGTCTCCTTCCAGAGCCACCCCATCCTCATAGTCTGAATACCTTTATTTCAAACCGGACAGAAATGGAAAATTCTTGTGCTCAGACTCCACAAAGAAATCTTGTCTCAAGGCAAACAGAGCCAACCTCTCAATACAACAGCAAGCTACCCAAGTTAGCCCTGGCTTTACACACCAAGACAGTAGTCAATCAACTAATTTGCCTCCACAAGCAATTAACTTCAAGCTCTACCCAAAACAGGCAAATCATAAACTGCTTGGCCAAACTAAAACTTCACATGTCCTAACACAGCTTGCTTCTCCCTGGTTATTCCTACAAAGCGATGTGTGTACCTCCAGCCACTTCACTGAAAAAGATGAAAGCAGTTGTTATGGGAATTGTTAATATATTTATTTTGGACTGACTTTTCTATTAGCGTGACTTTAGAAGTCAAAAAGCAACGCATCACCTACAAGGTAACCAGCACGCTCTTCAAACTAAGGGTATCCATACAAGGTGCCACAGAGCTTGTTTTGGCTAAACAGAGTAAGGTACACCAGCGTAAGTAGATGATACCTCTTCCCTCTTAAAAAAAGGACTCGAAAGTGCTGTGCAGTCTTCAGTTCTGCATACTTCTTTACACACTGAAAAAAAGGTCAAAGAACAACAATCTGAAGAGCAAGTCTTCATGTCTCTGTAGGTCAGTAGGTTAAGAGGCTGTTGGGTGGTGATTTGCACACACCAGTATAAATGGTGCATATCCACGCACGTAAAAGAGGAAAATGGGGAGAATTGTCTTTGGACAGATGTAGCATACAGCTTGCAACTAGAGAAAAAAGTTTCTGAAAAGGAATTAATCTCTGAAAAAGCTTGTCAAAGAATATGGCAAATTCATCACTACTTGATGGTTTTAAATAGAGTATATTTCCAGAAGATGTGCTCCATTTCAGCTACAAAATACTGAACTCTACAGGATTTGCTTTCATAATGTGTAAACTAATTCCCTCCTCAGTGGAAGTTCCCAAATAGTTCTGTGGCCTCCTGTCAGGCAAACAGCCAGATCAGGCGATTGTAATGCTACCTCCTCCGCCACCCCCTCCAAAACTTCAGCAGTGCATAGTTTATAAGCAAGAAAGAAGGGTGGAGGGAAATTGCTAGTATATATATTGAAGGCGAACTTCAAGCTCCTCTCAGACAACAGATGGCTCCAAAATCCCAAATATATTTTCTTCTTAAGAAAAGTACAAGCACTTAATTTCTTTTTGGGTTTAAGGAAACCATCATTCTTTCCTGTTTCAGAAAAGAATGCAGAAAACTCCACCTTAGTAATAATTAATTGAACAAAACTCATTGGTATGGAAGCATATGCGCACTGGTACATTTTAGCAAGGACACATACAACTCTACTATAGCCAGCAAATAAATTCCGTTTCCTTTGACATGGTCCTGGTTCTTTTCTTGGGGGACGTGGATATGGAAGGTAACTCCACAAGGCTTCTTAAGACTTTAAAGCAAGTTAACATGTTATATTGGGCTGAAAGTTTTCAAATTTAGCGAGGAGAATGGCTGCCAGGAAAATCAGCCACGGGTCTCTCTGGCCTAAATCTTGGATGTGAGACTTCCCTAGCTCACGTGAGTGCCCTGCCCAAACAGGCTGTGCTCTAGAGTTTTGACAAGATGAATTCCCACCTTCACAACTATCTCAGTGGACTACTAACATAAAATAATCCTCTCAGTAATGAAAAGTATATAGTGCTATGGCAGCACAGAAGTGCACAGAGCAGCAAGTAAGGAATCCTATATGCAACAAAGAAAGCATTAGGTATAGAACACCCACGCCGCTCTTCGCCAGCACTGTAGTCATGATGTGCTTACTCCTACCCACTAACAGTGTTGTGGCATTTGCTCAGCATTGACCCAGAGCGTGAAGCGCAATCGCTGAAATCGGCGATATTCCTGACTGTGTCTCCTTTGTTCTTTTGAAGCTTGTTATTTAAATTTCAATTCAGCCTGGCAATGCTTTGTTTGAGAGTTGATGGCAATGCGGGAAAATGCAGCATGATTTATGTGTATTGAACTTGCAGGTCTGAAGTGGTGCCCTAAAATTAGAGACTCTTGTCAGCAATAATCACCATAACCGTTCCTTTTGCACTGTATATTCACCAGATTATTTCTATGACAATACTGTTTGGAGGGTTGACATGAAGATGTGGAAATCTAATATCATTAGAGAAGATCTGAAGGTAGCTAAAGGACATGAACTTTTGCAATTACACCTTTGAAAAGGTGCACACTGCTACCGTTAATACATGTTCATACCAACTTGAATCAAATGCACGGGATATTTAATTTACACCTACTTAAATCCAGGATATAAAGCACGTGGGAAGATACTGGTTTAAAGGTGTTTGTTTTTTAAGATACAACAGATTTTGCCTTCTGGGCAACTAACAATACGAAAATGAAAGCACCTCTGTCTGACACACAGCTGCAATACAAGTAAGCTCGTCACATTTCTTGAACACAGTTAAGAAAGGGTTTTATTTACAGATCCACAGCTAAGTACCAAAACATCTTTCAATAAATCAATTCGCTCCCAAATTTCAGCCAGATCATTCCCACCATGATCAGGCCAGCTCTAGCAACAAGCAGCTTCTCCTTCCAGCCAGAGAAGACATTGCCACTCCCACATGGCAAACATCTCTCCTCTATCACCACATACTTTAGCAAGCCCCAGTGCACTGCTAAATACAGCGGTGACCCAAAACCCCCAAGCCCCCCACTCATTTCTGCTCCTGGCAGCGTTGCACACTCCCAGCTATGGCAGCACTGGCACGGCAATTACCTGTACACACCTTTTCCCTCTTGCTTCCTGCTCCTCGTATCCCAGCTGTTCCTGAAGCTGAAGGGACACCATGAGGTCCTGAGCACGTTCTGAGATTAAGCACAAAAACTTGCAAATTAAAGGCATTTTTAGCTACACATTGCTAACGAGGTTAGCACTTCTGTCTCATGGAGAGATTCTTTTTGTTTGCAAAATGGTGTTTGTTAGTAAAACCAGTCATCTGCATCCATCTAAAGCATACTTTTAAGAAAGTTTTTCTAGAAAATATGCCTCAGCTGACATACAACTGTGACTGAACCAAAAATTAAAAGCCTATCCTATCTAACAAGAGATAAGCAATGAAAGCAAAGCTTTTCAGGGGAAAAAAAAGTTAGGATGGTGAATATAGACAAAGAATTTGAGAAAATTGGAAGCCGCCATTTTCAAGGACTCTGACTTTACACTTTGTCGTTACACAAAACCTAGATGATGCACTTACAATGCAGTATGTCAACTACTATGGGGCTAACAGACATCTGAGCATTTGTATTTCGTATGTGCATCATCTAACTAAAAAGAGTATTTCAGAAAATCACCATGCGTCCATCTCAAAAGTATAATAACTTTGCTTTCCTCCATTTGTCCTCCATTTTTTTTTCCTTTTTAATCAGCAATGAATAGAATGAGTATGTGAAGAATGCTGTGAAATTCAGTAATAAACCAGAAGGAAATCTGCTGGCTTTCTAAGCAACTATGCTGTTTAAAAAAATGACATCATTTCAACAGTAAGCTTTCAAGTTTCATTGTGTTCTCTCTGACCAGACACGAAAATTCCAGAAATACCAAAAATGTCAAAATAAGACACTTGAAAGATGTGCAAAACTTTCTCTTCTTCTAAAACTTAATATACATTTAAAATTACATACAAGGGTATTTAGCTAAACCAGTAACTAAAACCAGCAACCAGCCATGACAGAACTTGACATTTTCTAATTCTCAGACATAGTTTTGCTAAACCCCCCACCTCCAAGCAGCATTGCACTGAGCAGCTGGTCACCTCAGCGAGATGGCACAAGGCTGCCACCTTGTGAAAGAAAAAATCAGATCAGCATTAACAGGACAAAAATCAATTGTCCCCCGAGACCATAGAATAGTTCTCCCTACAATATTTTTAATCAAAAATCCATCTGATTTATCTGCTCACAAGAAAAGTAACAGATAAAAACTAGTTCAGTATGCACATACTGCTTCTGGTGTAAAAGTCACGCTGATTTTAAACATGAACAAGTGTTGTCAGAGAACTTAATGAAATACAGAATGATCATGAAGAACAGAAAACACAGGTCACAGCATATAGGATTAGCAAACAAACTTCCTATCTTCCCAAACAACAACCTATTTTTAACTAAAAGAAAAGCCCAATGTGTTCAACTGTTTGTCTTTTCTTCTTTTCCTACCTCAAAACAATTCAGCCATGCTGTGGCTGTTCAGCTATTTTTATTATTCTGGCAGTTATTGAAAAATCATCATCTTTCTGGCTGAGAAAACTGAACCTGAGCCTTTATTTTTAAACAGCAATTATAAACATGTTAGCTACGCTATATTTGTTTTCATCTTGGACATTTAAAGAAATGGGTTTTTTTCTAAATGGATAGCTGATTGATAACATTTACAATAAATTATCAGTTTAATGCTGTTGTAATTTCATTGCCAGCTAATGCCTGCTGAGGAATTAAAATAAAGTAAGCGATTATGGTTCTACTGAAACTAGAAGACCTTAGCAACATAAACCAGGCTAAACACAGCCCTTTCTGTGCGTCCTTTAAGACTAATAGCTAATAAACTACAGACAACTACAATGGAAGTATTTCAGAAGCAAAATACTAAAACTGATTTTCCAAAAGACACTTGCTCCGACATTATATGTTTATGTTTAACTAATTCTTACACCTAAATTTAAACAATGCTGCTGCTGCTACTGGTATTTGTCAAATTTCTAAGAGATGTTGATGGAATTTGGAGACCTTTCTTTATGGCTGATGATGATATAATTACAACCATCTCGCTTTCTGAGACTGAATCAGACTAACATTGAATATTACCTGCAAACTCCCTGTGGTTCATCAGCCACAGTGAAAACATAGCTTTACTCTAAAAATAAATTCTCCTTCCATGTTTTAGTAATTCATGTGCTTTCCTCTTTAATTTAAACTTGTATCAACTCAGCCTGCTTTTAAATTACCAAAATACATTGAGAATAATTGTACCCTTTAATTAAAATATGTAAGTACACTGATAAATCCCATGATAAAATATTATGCCATCTTATAATACTGGTTTCAAAAACCCCGACAGTTCACAGACATCTCTCTACATGTAATTTTTCTAGTCCCTTGTGATGTGGAGCTCATTTAGAAGGTATTGTACTCTAAATTTTGGGGGAAATTTTGCATTAGCCTTTCTTTACAAAAGAAATACATTAAAATTGTGTATATTCAAACTCAGTTCTTTTCACCTGAAACATGGCTGCTACCTCTGTTAAGAGCAAGTAGGAAGCATAAAGTTTCTTGACAGTGCTGTTAACCGCATCAGCATCAATAGACGACACAAATCACCTGCAGCCTCCATTAAGCACAGGAATTTTTGCATCTTGTCAAGCGCATGAACACCTGCTCCTCCACATAAAGCCAGAAAAAACCCCAGATCTAGAAGACAACCGAGGATACTAGCCAGAGCCCCATCCCTGCCCGTGTTACCATTTCAACTCAGTACTAAAATTTGAGGACACAAATGAAATTGTACTAAACCAGGCATAAGCTGTTTATGTTTTTACTGGCATGGTATACAAAACCAAAATTGGGAGCAGAAGGTATGTGAGACTTCCCCCCCAAATGTGTCATCCTGACCATACTGGATTCTTGAAAAGCAACCCGTTTTGGATTTCTCTTGTCCAAACAGGGAGCGATCAAAAATGGCTTTCCCCGTTGTACAGACACTATCAACAAATTACCTTACTGGCAACAGGCCAAGAAGCAAACGGCGACCTGGCAAATGTCTGAACTTCAATAGAAATAAACCTTCTCATTGAAGAGTGGCTTTAAAGTTTCCTTAGAACAAACAGGGCTGCAGAAACATTTGGCAGGCAAATCTGAGCTAACCACACTCTGCGTAGTGTCAGTACAGGGAAGGGATCAGAGGCAGGACATTGATCTGCATATTGTAAAAAGGAAAAAGAAAATAACAGTACCGCTGCGAGTAGTAACTCCACAGTACCGACCTTTTGAGAAACAATTCCATTTCAGAGGGACTGGAGTGGCAATAATACGGTATGTTTGCACAGATTTGGCTGTAGAATTTTCATTACAGCATAAGGACAATCTTAAAGATGCTGCCCAGTACGTGAAGTTTTGGATCCCCAGCACCACATAATTTAGTTATATTTATAAAGGTGCTTAACAGTTAACTTTCAGCGAATAAATATTTTTTAGTCTAATTAAAGTCATTTACTGACAGGAACCATTACAGCCTTCTTTTATTCTGATGAAAATGCACTAGACGCTTTAAAAAAAAAAACTTATATATATATATACACACATTGTATTTTACCTTTGTAAAACAAAATACATACTCCCTAGTTCCACTAGATTTGGATATATATGGAAAACATTTAAAAGAACAATTCGGTAATGCCATTAGTATTTCTTTAAGATTACATGTCAAAGATCTCAGAAACACTCAGTTCAACTTGGAAGTGCACTCATATTCTACTTCAGTAGAAACCTGTGAACACAGACCCTCAGGACATAAAAGCCTGATTATTTCAAAGGCCATTCATTAGACCGCATTCCACTGTGTAACGACACACTTCAGTCTGGCATACATAAATTACTCCCTTTCTAATAGGTCACATTATCAACTGCAATTTATCTTTTGTTGTACAGTAACATTTATTCCCCCAAAGAAGGTACATGCACATAACCTCCACTATATTTTCTAAATATCAGTTTGAAATACAATTTTCCAAATGCTCTAATGATTTAAGAACCTACATTCTTTTTGCAAAACTAATGTAAGCGCTTATCGACAAAAAATCATGAAAATTCAGTGTGATGTAGCAGGTTTTGAAAACATTACCTTTTAGCAGTGTACAGCAAACCTAGATGGAAGTGGCCTGATCCAAGGAGTAAATATGCACCCAGAGGTAACAAAAAGGTTAAACACTTAAACCCTTTGTTTTAAAGAGAAACCTCTGAAACACACGCTGTCATACCTTCAAGTATATATTATATAATACTTTATTGCAATGAAAAATGACTGTAAACATCTCCCTTATTTCACATTAATTACAGAAAGGTGTTCTTAATTTTCCCCTCATACTGCATTTGTTAATCCCAGGAACTCATAAATACAATACATGGAGTATCTTCACACTACCACAAATCAGATCTCACATTCAGTTCCAAGAAATAAGCATGCAGCTTACTTCCCCCATTCCAACTGGGGAAAAAAGTCCTCACATAATGCAAAACCTGTTGCTTCATTCCAGAGTCCACAGTCCTGAAACAGAACTGGGTTTTCCTAAAGTATGAAAGTATCAGCAGGGAAAAAAAAAAAGTCACCACATAAACCTCTGGATTTCATCACTATTCGGCCATTGGAATGTTCTGTTTAGAAAAAGATACAAAGTTACTGCATTCACAACAATATAAAAAGCCAGCTCCAGAAGTTGCCTACACAAAGATGGAAATGGAATATTGAGCCTATATATTAAGAATGGCAAAATAAAGTAACGAAATTCTAGCAATTTTTGAGGAACGGTGACTGCTAATAAACATACAAAATACATTAAGATCCAGAATATTGATTTTGATTTCAGTGTATCAGCAAAACTCCAGCCAGCAAATATATAGACTGGAACTAATAAATATTTTACAAGGTCATGTCTTTGGAAGACTCTTCTCCACACATAGAACGTATAATGTCTGTTATCCGCTAGTAAATACTTATGGACATAGGTAAATTTCCAGATCAGTAACAAAGAGATGACAGAGATTAAGCTGTACCGCACAGGATGCTTTCCTAACGACAGAAGGAACTTCCTGATTTTAGTAGGGGTCAATAAATGAGGGAATGAAAAAAAGGCAGTAAAGGACAGAAAATAGAACAGCTGAGGAAAGTGCAGACAGGCTTCGTGGCTACTTCTGTCACCAACAACTATTCCACCATTGACGAAGACAAAACCAAAGAACGCAGCTACTAATATGATATATGGCCAAGTTAAAGCAGTAAGTGTAACTAAGTTTTTAGGTGATATGAGATATTTAATAAGAAACTGCGATATTCTGATCAAATCTGACAACGATCCTTTCCTGGAAGAAATCTTTTCGTCTTTCTTTTTCTGTAACTCTGTCTTCCAGGCTTCATTCAGCTTCTCTGCAACAACATTTCCAGCACAAAAAACTGTCCACACAATATTCGTTTGACGAAACATGAAGCCACAAAATCCAAGGAGAGCTGAAGTTTTATGGTTACCATAAAGGCACATTAAATAGGCAAAGAGAGTAAAAAATACTGATCCTGGGTCCGTATAATAAAGGAATGTAAAAAAATAAAGGGTGGGAAACATTGCAAGAGTTAATGTAGACAAGACTCTCTGGAAAGCAGACATAGCCTAGAGAAGAAGCAGAAAAATGTGGTTAGAAATGTCCAATAAAAGTAAAATAAAATTAAAAAAAAAAACAACCAACAAATAAAGAGTATCATTCTTGAGAATTCCATTAACACAGTGTATCACCTCTTATGGTCTTCGGTTCCATTATGGCACAAGCACGCGCGCTGTGTTTTTGTTAACCTCCTGCTATGTTAACACAGAGTGTTGGACTATGCAATGTTAACAGACACATGAAAGAATGGAACATCATCGCAGGTGAGTTAAAAATATGGCAACGAAAATACACCAACTTCTTTCTCATGTCAGGTATTCACGTATTTGTGACACTACAATCATTGTGGGGATATAACTGCTCCCACACCTAGGTTAAAAGAGCTGCACTAACGGGCAAAACTTTCTTCATAGTAAAGGAATCCTTCAGTTATCAGGGAACAGGAACAAGTTCCCCCTGGTTAAAAGTGAAACTAAAGAACTTCATTAAGGTGAAGTATTTTGAATAGGCCATTAACCACTTGAAGAATTTACCTACTGCAGCGGTGGATGCTCCACCACTTTAAACATACAATATTCTTGTACCCAAGTTGAATTGCTATAGTCTGGACAGGTCGACATCTAGACAGGTAAAAACTGGCTGGTTTACTGGCCACGCTCCATCCAAAGGTGAGTGCAACAACCAGAGTATCGCAGGTATCTATACTGGGACCTATCCTGTTGAACATCTTTATTGATGACTTGAAGGCAGTGAGACTACAGTCTCATCAAGTCTGGAGATGATGCTAAACTGGGGGGACCAGGCAATACACTATAGAGCAGAGTTGCCATTCAGAGTGACCTAGACAGGCTGGAGAAATGGGGCAACAAAAATATTAAGGAATTCAACAGAGACAAATGCAAATGCATGCACCTGGAAATGAAGAAATCCTCACAACGATACGGGCTGGGCACTTAGCTACAGGAGCTGCTGCTCTGTGGAAAGGGACCTGGGGGTCTTGGCACATAGCAACACAAACACGAGCCAGCAGCATGCCCTGGCACTAAGGAACAGCAACAGCCTCCAAGGCTGCGTTAGCAAGAGCATAGCAGCAGATCAAGGGAAACAACTGTCCTCTTCATTCTATTGTTAGGCTGCACCTAGAATACCACGTCCAGTTTTGTGCCCTGTTATACAAAAAAGGCACCAGTAAACTGGAGCTATGGTAGAGGGCCACCAAGACAGGTGAGGGCTGAAGCACAGAATCATAGAATCATTAAGGTCGGAAGAGACCTCAAGGATCCTCTAGTCCAACTGTCTCCCCACCATCTATTACCCACTAAACCATGTCCCTAAGTACCACATCCAACCTTTCCTTAAACAACCCCACTACCCTACACTATTCCTGATACAAGCCTTCTTGGCCACCCGAGCACACTGCCAGCTGAGAGTAGAGCACCTGCCCTGAGAGTAGAGGCTGAGGGAACTGGCCTCATTCAGCCTGGAAAACAGACGGCTTGGGGGGACAGAACGGCAGCCTACCAATACCTGAGGATGTCATCAGGTAAAGGGAGCCAGGCTCCCTGAAGTGGTACACAGTGGGAGGACAAGACAGTCATAAACTGAATTGAGAGGTTCAGACTGGATGCAAGAAAAACCTTCTTCATAAGAAGGTTGCCCTGAGACATTGTGCAGTCTCTCTCCATCCTTGGAGAGTTTTCCAGGCCTGATTTCAGGGCTGGCCTGCTCAGAGCTGGAGGGTGGACTTCCTAACATCCCTTCCAATCTGAATCATTCTCCAGTTCTTTCCAACTAGAATTATTCCCTGGTTTTAAATATCAACATCAAACCTGGTATCTTTCTGAAGAACACAGTTTAAAGGCAGCTCATGGGGCTTCACTCAGGATTCACTGCTTAAAGTTTTGTGGAGAGTCTTAAGCAATTCCAACTAGATAGGCATTCAGACCTTTGGATTTTAAGTCTATATGTGTACTAACTTTAACTTTTATTTCAACAGGACTACTTCTAGTTATGCACAAATTTTTAGAGGATTGCATCCTGAGAGAGAAAAAAAAGAAATAAAAAAAAAATTAAGGGAATGTGTCTCCTTGGCCAAATTGGTAGTAATACTTGCAGTTATATAAAACTAAGGACAGCTCACATATGTAGTGAAGCGAACATACGCAGAGCGATCAAAATTTCTTGTACAAATGCATAGAATCATTCTTTGACCATACCTTATTCTTCTGATGGATCTTGGACAGAAGTAAATACAGTAAATAGAAGTTCCCAGCACTGAAAAGCAGGTTAATAAACCTGAGCATGCCCACAGAGCACACCACGCTGCCCGTCCACCCGAAGAGCCACGCCGCCGGCTTCACTACTCCCACCGAGACCAGGTACAAGCCTGGCAGCGTGGTGATCATGGGGTCCCACTGCAAAGCAGAGAGAAACAGGGTTACGGAGAACACAGAAAGGGGACCAGAGACGCGCGACGGGTAGGATACACCATCCCCACCCACGGCCCGCTTTGTCAGCTTCCACGTTTAGCTCATTTCTGGCATTACTAGGTGGAAATTTTTGAACACTTTGTCTCCTGCCTGGCTGCACCAACAAGTGACAGGAAGCAGGAACCAGCGTTTTGGACAGCGATGACCACAAACGATTTCCCTTTCAAAGAGCCCACGGCACGTTTATAGAACTCCCCGATCCTGACTGGAAAACGCGAGCCGGGCCGGCTGCCGCGCAGCACCTGCAGGAAGCGGCCGTGGCAGTAGGCCTGCGCCTGGGGGACGTGGAAAGCCTCGTCCATGTAGGGCCCGCGCTGGCGGCGGTTGATGGCCGCGAAGAGCAGGCACGACAGCAGAAAGGCGCCGCTCATGACAGCGGAGAAGCCGTAGGCCTCGGACCGCTCCATGCCGCCGCGCTGGCCGGGAAGGGGCCGCCCTTCCGGGGAGGGCCGGGCGCGGGGAGGAGGGGCCGGGCAGCGCGGGGCCGCGGCGGTGAGG
>VWZZ01002588.1:155014-165372 GCA_013399095.1 Psophia crepitans
CCTCGGGCCGTGGAGCCCGGGCGCGTGGGTTTCCCCCTTCTGGGGTGCGTTGAAAACCGTATGTGAATGTCTGCGTGTTAATAGAATTGTGTGTCGCACACGAGACACAAGGGTGCGGCTCTGTGTAACCGTTTCTCCGGCAAACGCTGCGGGGCTGGTGCTGCCGAGCTCCGGGGGCGGCCGCGCCATCGCGGCGGGATGGATTTCACGCACCGGCTGGAGCTGTTCCCGGGCTGCGCCGTCACGCTGCTCCTCTTCGAGCGCCTGAGAAACGCCGCCGCCCTAAGGCAAAAGGCCATGGAAGGGTCCATCGAAGGAGCGTTAATAAACCCCGCAATGGTGAGTGGGTGCCTGCGTTGTGCTGTTGGTACCGTGTTACGGTTTGGAAGGCAGCGGGGAGATCCTGCTCTGGGGGAGGGCTGTGAAAAACGACCCTGGCTTGGAATCGCCGGCACGGGAGTGGCTCTGAGCTTCGCGTTCCCCGCGCCAGTGCCCGCCCCTGGGTTTCGTTGCGGTGTCGCAGCCTGAGGGGCGGGCTGGGGGCCCTGGCCGCAGCGGCTGGCGTCCCGGTTCCCTTCCCGGCCTGCCTGGTGCAGCTGCTTACATCTACTTCCCTCTGTAAAACGTGGTACTAATTGCCCAATGCTGTCAAAAATCTACTATTTGTAGCTTTTGTTCTCATTTAAACCCATAACTAGTTGGGTTTTTTTTTTTTGTTAGAATTAGCAAAGCAGTAGTTAAGGGGGAAAAAGAATCGAATCTGGCAATTTACTGATAGAAGATTTATCAATGTGATTTTTTTTAAAGATTTCAGTAAACTGATGGAGAGCGCGTAATCTTTATGTCAAGTATTACTCCACGCAGGAAGTAATCACATTGACT
This sequence comes from Psophia crepitans, assembly GCA_013399095.1. Lineage (NCBI taxonomy): Eukaryota > Metazoa > Chordata > Aves > Gruiformes > Psophiidae > Psophia > Psophia crepitans. The sequence goes on from VWZZ01002588.1 coordinate 155,897, forward strand.
TTGGAAGAGCAAGAATTGCTGAAATGCCAGAATACTGCTTTGCTCCTCTCTATGATTGCAGACTTAGGCTATCAAAATTAAGTGGTCAGGATGTTTTCAGAGTTCAGAATAGTATGCTAAATTTCTGTTCAACTGCTTCTCTTGTGTTTTACAGATTGTAGATCCTTTTCAAATTCTTGTGGCGGCCAACAAAGCAGTTCATCTACGCAAGATAGGTAAAATGAAGACCAGAACTCTCTACGCAGAAATTATTTTCAGCCTTTCACCAAACAACAATGTAAGATTTACTGAACAAATGTCTTTTTTCCAGAGAAAGTTGCTAAGATCCATGTGGCCAAACTAAATATACCTATTCAGTTAACTGTTTACCTAGCTACTAATAGAAGTTACTGTTATTTTTTAATAATGCTAATATGTTATCTCTTGTAGCTTGTTAGAATTCCATTCATGTAAAACATGCGTCAATTTATAGTCTTGGTTTATTTGACCCAGTAACTGAAAAGGTTTTTTATATGTAGTGAGCAAGTGACTCATAATATTTTGATATTCATCTTTTCTTAGATTTCAGATGCATTTAAAAAGTTTGGCATTTCGGACACTGACACGGCAGTACTTATTGTTCTGGTTGCGGATGGAGAAAAAACTCTAAATCTGGAAGATATAGTATCTCAGGTAGAAGGCCAACAGGTTTCGCTAGATAAACTCCCCCAACTAACAGACACTGCCAAAATTAAAAAGGTATGTAGCCAAAAAAGATGGCTGACGTAGAGAAAAGGGATAGTGTATTTAGTTTTCTGATGAAATACCAGTGCGCATAATTAACTTAGGGTCTGTGTTTCTTTAGCACAACTGGAAACTTGTTTTAAGTGAACCTCTATTATTTCTTTCTTGTCATTTTTTTACTTGAAAAAAAGTTCTAGTTGTCACACCCTGACATCACAAATTTTAAGTCTTCAAACTCTTAACATTGTCAGGAAGTTGGAACATAAAAATAAACTCCAGATTGCTGCCTACCATTGAGGCACTTTTGCTTCCTGTTTTCTTAGGCAAATATCCATTTAATTAAAAATAAATTTTCAGTCCTGAACAGTTTCATAATCTTAAGCACATAAATAGTCCCAGCATGGGCGGCTAAAATAAAAATGTGTTGATTAGCTGCTAGAAGCTGTGTTAGGGCATGTGTACTCTTAACAGATTACCATATGCTACATAGGTATCTCACAGCATATGCGTTTCACTTGATAAAACTCAGGTAACTTAAATCATGTTGATCGTGTCCATCAAAGTAATGATGGGAGATATGATTAAAATTGGACAAGTCATAGCATATAACGTGTGAAGCTAAAAGTGCTGCTCTCATTCAGTTTCTTAGCTTTCCTTCATGTCTTGCTTGGTTCCTCAATCCCCATTTTGTCTCACAGTCACGACAAGATAGGAATTTCCAATGTAAAAAGTGGGGGAGAGGGGGAAATCTTTCCTTGTTTATCTATTTTTAGAAGATATGTCATCAATGTTTCTTTCCTTATACAGTTTTTATGTTTTTCTTGTTCTTTTTTTTTTTTGCAGATGTACAAAGTTACTCCACAGGAAGAAAAGATCGGCACCTTATTGGATAGTATTGTTTGTAGAATGTCAACAAAAGATGTTTTATGAAAATGTGGAAATAAATATTTTTTAAAGGAAAAAGACAGCTTTTTAAGATGTAAAAACACTTCATTGCAATTTGCATTTTAGAGAAGGTAGCACGGTACTAAGTAGTTTGATGACATCTGAACTTTAAATGAGCAAGCTTGGATATGGGGGTGATCTGAGCTGTGTTCGAAGCACAGAGAGCAGTTCGGCCGTGCAGAGCAGAATTTGCCGTTGGCATTTCTGTCCATTTTCTAAAAAAGAAAAAACATCACTTTTGCCAGTACTTTAAGTTGGTCATAAACAGAACGCTTGGAAATACTTTTTTCTTTCATTAAATGCTTTGCTAGGCCCAAATATGATTCAAACATCGGAAATAATTTTTATCAACCCTCCCCGATGTGATTTGTTTTGGCACCTCAATGGATGATATCCTTTTAACAATGCTAGTGCTGGAAAAGGCGTCTCTATAGCATGAGGTATTGCTGATGGACTAGAAAAAGGAAAGTTACCATAAACTGTCAGCAGTGCCTCCCTCTTTCTGCTGATGGGATGGAGTTGCTGCCCAGCCTTTGGGAACAGGAAGGGCCAGGAGAGGCACCGTGGCAGGCAGTGGCGGATGCAGTGCGGAGCAGGGGCGTCAGAGATGTGTAGAACAATGAATAAATTCAGTACAGATGATGCTGTGGTGGTGTTGGCACCTGATGTTCTTATGTCATCAGATGCAGCTTACTGCTGAGGTATGGATGTGCTGCTGTGGTACTTCAGTGTTGGTGTTAAAGAATAACGAGAGGTGCTTTCACTTTATAACACTGGATCCCGTGTGGCGATGCTGACTTCCTAGGGCCTGGTTCCAGGTGCAGAATTCACAGAGGAATTTGCACCATAGATTTATTCACTTAAATTGTTGATACAAGTTCTGTAGCATTCTGAAAAGATCATTGAACTCACTTTGTTTCATTGAGCCGGTGTTGGGAAAGGCCCTCAAAGGAACTAGAAAGAATAGTGATTTCCAGTAGTCACCAGATCAAAAACCACTGCATGAGTATCATTTAATCACATGCCGGCATCCTGCTTCAGAAAACTTACTGTCCTAATTAGATAGAAATCCATGCTGTTTGGTATTGTTACGCTGCATCATTTTTCTGGGATGTGTATAAAACTGTATAGCTGTCTGTGGTTTTGGGTTTTTCTCTATGGTTCTCTGAGGTATTACGATTTGTGTACTTATATTTGGAAGAGTATGCCCCAGGTTCTTACACGTAGTGTTGGGGAAAACAATATATTTGGGTGGAAAGGCAAGTTCGAGTTAAGAGTTGAAATGTTATCCACTACAGTAAACAGACAGCAAACTGACATTATTAGGGAGAAGTGGCTGTGCTGATTTCTTGATCTAAAGATGGTTTTACAGAATGTATTATCCTCTCTAAAGGGGACAGAGGCAGTGGTAAAAGATGAAGCTTGGAAGGGCTGCAGTCTTTTAAAATAAGACATGCGTAACAATAGTGTGAGAATGACCGCAGAAAATAAGACTTGTTTTCCTTTTCTGACAGTCCAGTTGGTACATGGAGTATATCATCAGGTTTGCTGGCCGGACTGCAGACGTTGATTTTCATAGCTTAAAATAACAGCAGACAGGTATGCTTAAACCAGAACCTTTTCTGAATGTGGGTAAAACATCGGTCTGGTCTGTTTAATATCAAAGAAATACTAATACAAAGATCACTGCATAACAATTGATACACACGTTCCAAACTTGGGTTTCCAGTTTCTGATTCTTGGCAGTCTTATTTCATTGGTGTAGAAACACTAAACAGTTTGTTACTGTTGACATGAGTTAAATTATGAAACTGGAATTTACTGTGAGACCTGAATAAGCTGTTTTCCTGGGTGAATTTAGTGGAAATGATTCTGGGAGGTGTAGCTCCATAGCATCGTTCAGTCAGGCAGATGATTTGAGTTTGTTGGCAGTGAGAGACTTTGCCACTGCCCTGCAAGAGCACAGTGTTCCTCTAGTCCTACAGGTATTATCGAACTAAATCCAATTATTTGCAAAAACTGGTAATAAATGTAGATTTTGTTGGCCTTGCAAAGTGACACTTGTGTTTCTGGACACAATAAATTTGGATCTATAATTTAACTGTTAATCAAACATTCCTGCTTTCCACCAAGGCAAAAGTTTGAGGAAAAAACGTATCATAGAATGGTTTGGGTTGGAAGGGACCCTTTATGTTACACTTTATCGCTTAAGGTATTAGTTGAGGCATCCAAGCCAGTCCAGATATCCAAGCCAGCTTAAAATATTATTCAATGATACATCTAAGTCAGTGTAATAATGAACCAACATTTTCTGTAAGGAGTCTGTGAAAGGTTCTCCTTCCCTGCTTTGTGCTGGCTCATCAAGTGTGGTGTCCTACCCTTTGCCTGCCCTTTTTTCTGGTGGTAGCTGAAACTCCCAATGCCAGTACATGTAGTTCAAGAAAATAGATTATTTTGTCAATCAAGATGGAGATTTTCAACGCACTTACTGTTCTACTGCTGTCTCCTCTGAACTTTCCTACCTTATCTCCTCTATTGTAAGGTGAAGCATTTCCAACACCGTATTTGGATCTCCAGTGCCTCAGAGGCAGGATTATACCTGCAGGATTATAAAGTTGGGATTGATGATGCTCCCATGATAGTGTGGTGAGGTGGTACCTTAACAAGGGTGTTTGTCTGAGTAGAGTAACACTGATGGGAGTGCTGCATGGCTACAGGAACACAGATTCCTGCACCCACACTGTTGAGAGCTGGCACAGGTGTGGGCTCCCCAGCTCAAGAAAGACACAGACCTGCTGGGGAGAGTCCAGCAGAGGGCTACAAGGATGATGAGGGGTCTGGAGCATCTCTTGTATGAGGAAAGGCTGAGAGAGCTGGGGCTGTTCAGCCTGGAGAAGAGAAGGCTGAGATAAATATCTACAGGGCGGGTGCCAAGAGGATGGGGCCAGACTCTTCTCAGTGGTGCCCAGTGACAGGACAAGGGGCAACGGACACCAACTGGAACACAGGAAGTTCCATCTGAACATGAGGAAAAACTTCTTTATTGTGAGGGAGACGGAGCCCTGGGACAGGCTGCCCAGAGAGGCTGTGGAGTCTCCTTCTCTGGAGATATTCAAAACCCGCCTGGACGCGATCCTGTGCAACCTGCTCTGGGTGATCCTGCTCTAGCAGGGGGTTGGGCTAGATGATCTTCAGAGGTCCCTTCCAACCCCTGCCATTCTGGGATTCTGTGTCTCTGGTGCTATGCTGTGCTTTGTAAACACTCCTTGAGGCGTTTTGTTTAAGTCTTTGCAGAAATATTTCAGTTTACCTACCCAAGTTTAAGCGTGGACTATTGTTCCCACCAGGCACTGCCTCTTCGAGCTGCCAGGCTGTTGACCTGAGTTCATCAGGAGGAGGCAACCATAAAGTTAACAGAGTTTAACGGAGACTGCCCACTGGCTGGATTTCCGGAAAGCTTGCAGGTTTTTGAAGTGGAGTTACGTCCCTGAAAAAGTGGGAGTACGGAATGTCCCCCATCAAGGATGGGCTGGTGGAGGTAGAGGTTCCTACTGCCATGGGGTATTAATGAATCATGGAAAAGCAAGCAGTAGTTCAAGAGGAATTAAATAGATTGGTACAAGATCAAAAACTGAGCTAGTTCCTTCTGGAACAACGGATGCTTACAACTACAGTTTATTTCATGGGTTTATTCCTGAGTTTCCAAAGGTATTACTCTAAGTTGAAAATATGCAGATGCAAGCCCCATCCTCCATGTAAACTCTCTTCAGCAACTGAGATGAGAGTTCGACTTGTTCAGAGGTTTTCCTTCGCCTGCAGGACAGCTGGCTTTATTGGGTTTTCTTCCCTACGTTGCTGTGATGTTGGCACATTACTTGCCTGTTTATGGTATATTTTTACCATGGATGGGGACAGTTAATCTTAGCAGAAGTAGAGACTGGACAACTTAAGATCAAATGGAAAGCTGGGGTGGGTATATAAAACATTGACTAATAAATACCTTAGTCGAACTCTTCTTGCTAGCATACTGTGCTTAAGTTTTGTATACATGCAAAGGGTAATATAAACATGCTCACAGTGCAAACAGTTACACATTATTAACAGGGTCACATTCTGTACATTAGATTCTTCCTATTAGATTGCTTCACAGGTTCAGTTCCACACGTAGCAACAGTTTAAGCAGTTTCAAATAAAGTGTAATATGCTGGAACCATTTTTTTTTACCTCTTGGGTAGGGATAACTGACATAAATATTCCTTTAAATATTTGACAAAGAAAGTGTATTGCTGCTATGAGGATGAATCCTTTCTTGACCAGGCTCCCCAAATTGCCATTAGAAGGATCACCACAATCACTGTGTAAAGGGTGTGGACTGTAGCAAGATCATCTCCGTACCCGTGCTTGAACCCAGAGGTGCTGTGCCAGTTCTCACTTTTGCTCCCATTGGTTTTCTGTCTGTGAGCACGGAGGGAATGTATCCTGCCATAACAAAAAGCAACATTAAGATTAAAAATTATTCTTTCTTATTAACAGTTCAGTGGTGTTTATAATGAAGCCCGGAGTGTGCATTGTATCATTGACTAGATTTGGGAAAGAGCTCTTCAAACTATAAGGGGCTAATAAGGTAATTTCCATAATTGGGAATGCAAAACATTTACCAGCCATTTGGTATTTCTCTCCCGCTGACAGGCAGAGAGACTGGGTACGGACTTGTTAGGGACGCACGGTGCTGTTACTCCTTGCTGTTGATACAGATCAGTTGTATGAGAAAAAACATATCCTTTCATTTTGCAATATTATGAAAGTGGCAGGGTTTAAAAAAATTTACCAGTTTCCACAGCTTTAATCCATGGGAATAAGCACAGCATGTGCTACATGAGCTTCCCATCCTGCTCTGATAATGTGCTTCTATCTCTGCTTCTCAGAGGGGAATTCCCTCGGCAACCTGTGTCAAGCTGTTCATTAGCCAAAGATAACCAGTCAGGAGTAACTACACAGAGAGTATCCACAGGATTCTCTGGAGTAACATTTTACACTGCGCTGCCACCTTTCCCAAATGGTTTGATAGCAGAAGCGTCAGCCTGTGGAAACTGACCTCCAGTTCCTGTTACCACCACTGAAAATTGCCTAAGTCCCAGTGAGCATGTTTGTTGGTTTTGGTTGGTTGTTTTTTTTTTTAGAGAAAAAAAATGTTGAATGTCCACAGTTCCATCTGAGCTGGAATGCCAAAAGGTCAATCAGCTTGTGATTTTCATCTAGCTTAGGAAGGGGTCTGAGAAGCACTAGATGTATTCTAGCTCTGGTTCATACGTGTTCCTGCTGTTACTATCACAGAAGAGTAGGAGTTACCAAAAATGTTACCACAGATACAGCTTATGAGTAAAGAGCTTTTAAACACAAATTATATACTTATGCACACTTGGAAGAGAGTTGTCAAAACCAATCTGTTAAAAATAAAAGACTAGGAACTGCAATCTGCAGAAGGGAATTCATCAATAAAACAAGTTCTGCAGCTGAGATTTTACAGAAAGTAGTTGTAGAATCAGAAATACACATTTAACATTCACATCAGGACAAGGGCTACCTTCTGTCTTGTGTGACTGCAGATCAAGTAACACAGTTCATGGTCATCTGGCAGCATCACCTTAAGACCATGAGAGGAATATTCTGTTGGTAGTTTGCCTTCCTGTTCCTACCTGGGGAATGCAATACGTGTAGCTTACCTTCTGGAAGCATTCATGGCGTCTTGGTGATTGAGTTCCCAATGCGTCAGATTCCTTCTTGCAGAGAGAAAAAAGACCTTTTTATCCTCTTGTTTCCTTGCACAAAAGAGGAAAATCTTCACTCCGTACCAACAAGAAGAATCTTTCTTCCAAGCTCACCGATTTGACCAGCGCTAGCTAACCTTGGAGCACTTGATGTGTGTCAAAGTTCTCAAATTGCTGGGTTTCTAAAGCTGATTCTGACACAGTTCTTCAAGAAATTCCCTGGAGCAGCTCACAAGGCAAGTGATGAATAATCCCAATGACTGGCTTCTTTTAGCTGCTGGGATCCCTTCTTATAAACAGTAGCTTGCTGCTAAACTGTTGCCAAATTCATAGCGACACAAGTAATGCACAGATGGAGGCTGCTGGTGATGAAAAATGCAGGATGAGCTGTAACTTAGAACTACTTTCTATTAGATCACAGGCTATTTTTGGGTAAAACTTAGTTCCTTTCTACAACTGTAATTTGGTTTAACCTCCCTGGAGTGAAATTTCAAGGCACCATCACTTAGATGTGCTCTAATCAAGTATTTTTTATGAAAAAATAGGTGCCTTCTTTAATAATCTATTGACTTTCATAAAGAAATCATATTCAATAAGCAGTATATCTCCACAAAATAAAGTATTTGGACATTTAGGGTTAGTATCAAAGTCACATAGATCCCATTCTTTCCTGACTACCTGGAGTCATGAATTAACAAGAGGCTGTGCCAATGCAGAAGGTCTCCCAAAAATTGGGCATTGCATGATTAGCTGGGTTAACGGTGGCTTTAGTATAATAAATCCAATGATCTAGCAACTGTTTGTAGGGCTCATGAATACACAAAAGTAAGTCATAGCTTAGAAAAACAGGCCAAAGTCCTTCTTTCCCAAAACAAAATGTGAACATCATCTTGCATCATTTTTAAACTGCCAAAAAAAGTTCTTTCTCATTTAACTGTTACTTTAAGCTAATTGCCACATATAATTACTGGTAAGATGAATCTGAACTTGTAGCTCTGGTGCATTTCTAAAGGCTTTTGCCTTTCCTTCACATAACATTTATGTGTTTATATAAATAAAATTGGTTGCTTTAGTTTTAGTAAAACAATTAGCTATTTCCAAATATGTCTTGGAATATCACTTACACTCCAGAAAATTGCAGCTGAGCTTGTTTACTCGTACTCTCAGTGGTCTTTAAACTCTTTTCCGTAAATAACAACTATAAAAAGAGCTATTTTAATTTGATCGACACTGTGACCGTTTTACGGAAACCGATTGAGTCTCCATTTCCTTTAAACTAACTCGTTACAAGACTAGTACGTCAGTGTGCATTTCAATGGAAGCGCACGTGCTGTTTACTTCCAGTCGCTATGTGGGTAAAACTGTGTCACTGGAACTAGTGGAGCTGCTGTGGACGTGATATCGTTCCTCATCATTAGTAATAAATACAGAAAACCAGAAATGTTACAATGATTTGGAGGAAGAAATTCAGATACTGGTAAAGAGTTATTGACTTGAATAGTTTTTTTCAGATCTGATCCTGAGAATATAGGCAGTTACAGCTTTTGGATTCTGTTTTCTTAAATAGCACATACAGAGTGGTATATGTGAAGTCCTGCCTGACCAACCTCATCTCTTTCTATGACCAGGTGACCCGCCTGGTGGATGAGGGAAAGGCTGTTGATGTAGTCTACCTAGACTTCAGCAAAGCCTTTGACATGGTCTCCCACAGCATTCTCCTGGAGAAGCTGGCGGCCCATGGTCTGGACAGGTACACTCTTCGCTGGGTTCATAATTGGCTGGATGGCCGGGCCCAGAGAGTGGTGGTGAATGGAGTCAAATCCAACTGGCGACCAGTCGTGAGTGGTGTGCCCCAGGGGTCGGTGCTGGGGCCCATCCTGTTCAACATCTTTGTTGATGATTTGGATGAGGGAATTGAGTGCACCCTCAGTAAGTTTGCAGACGACACCAAGTTGGGGGGAAGTGTCGATCTGCCGGAGGGTAGGATGGCTCTGCAGAGGGACCTGGACAGGTTGGATCGCTGGGCTGAGGCCAACGGGA
>VWZZ01002588.1:165527-181756 GCA_013399095.1 Psophia crepitans
GGTCTGGAGCACAGGTCTTATGAGGAGCGGCTGAAGGAACTGGGCTTGTTTCGTCTGGAGAAGAGGAGGCTCAGGGCAGACCTTATTGCCCTCTACAACTACCTGAAAGGGAGTTGTGGTGAGCTGGGGGTTGGCCTCTTCTCGCAGATAACTAGTGACAGGACAAGGGGAAATGGCTGCAAGTTGCGCCAGGGAAGGTTCAGGTTGGAGATGAGGAGAAATTTCTTCTCTGAAAGGGTGGTCGGGCATTGGAACGGGTTGCCCAGGGAGGTGGTGGAGTCACCATCCCTGAGGGTGTTTAAGGAAAGGTTGGATATGGTACTTAGGGACGTGGTTTAGTGGGTAATAGGTGGTGGGGGGATGGTTGGACTAGATGATCCTTGAGGTCACTTCCAACCTTAATGATTCTATTCTATTCTATTCTATTCTATTCTATAAGCTGTACACTTAATTTTTCCTGCATGTTTTCAGTTCTTTTACATTTTTTCTACTTCAATCCTAAGAGCTGTAGCACTTACAGCTTATTTGCCCCTTTCCCCATTATTTTCATCTTGGTTTTCTGTTTCTTACTGATGCTTTCACTTTTTGACTGAACCAAGCAGAAGGAGGTATGTGCAAGCCTCATCTCAGAAGTGTGAGGTTGTTGGGTTTTGCTCATGTAATACACTCTTGAGATCTCCCAACTTTTATTCTCCTATGATAATTTTCTTTGTGGAAAACTATCCTTTATACTATGTGTGGCCCACTTTTGTTAATACAGCCATGGACCCTTGCTCAACTTACTGAAAAAAAATAAAATTGCTGTTGAACTACTAGTGAGACATTCTATAGGTTAAAGCAATGTAAGAGAAAAACAATAAAAATGTAAAACTGAAATTGTTACATCAGTAATTCAGGGCCCTCAGAGAACAACACTGAAGAGAACAGGTATAAAATCCTGACATACAAAGCTGGAGGGCAGAAACTCTGTAATAATGAGGATGGGCCTGTTTTACGAGCAATAAAGCCTGATGCTTCCCCACCTGACTGACCACTGCCAGCCAGGAGGAACTCATGGGTGATGAGGAGGGAGGGAAGGTGGGAGGTGAGCATTTCAATACTCAGCCTAGTAGCATATTTGTCCCAGCCAGTTAGCGTGCACATTAGCCGATACATGGGATACTTACCATATACTCAGGTTGCATGTACACACTGCTTGCAAGTCCATGACAGATACCAAAATATAAGTGCCCACATAGAGAAAGGGTTACAAAATATTTTGTCTACATGAAAGTCTTCAAGCCATGATTAACCCTTCTTGTTCAGCTGCTAAATTCTAGTCCAGTGATTTAGTCATCCCATAATACTCAGAACAGAATTCATCACTCGACTGCAATTTCTGAGGCAATGCATGCATTAGGAGAAAACTCTTAGCACTGCATACCATTGAAGGGCAGAAGAAATGTGGAAGAGTGGTGTTTCCCTGGTTTCTTACTGACACGGGCCCACTGTTAAAACCAGTCAGCTCAATTAGCTTTCAGTACCTGGGACTGACGTCCAGGAATCTTGCTGCTCCTTAGGTCAGCTTAGGAACAGGTACATCTCTCGTCCCTTGAAGTTGGGTTCCTTAGCCCTGTGTGCAGTAAGCCAATCTTAATCACAGAGACGAGATACTGTTTATGCTAGGTAGCGTCCCCCAAAGCCAGCTCACCGGTTACAGTCCCGTTGTACATTTATAGAGCCCACGGTGTTAGTTCTGCCTACTATTCACACCTTCTAAACTGCAACTGGTGAACTCTTTGCTCGCTTTGATTTAAAGGCACAGTGCTTTCTGAATTCACTACACATGTTCAGCGAGTAGGGATCTCTATCTGGGGAGGAGGTGTTTTTAGCACTGGAGGTGTGGTTTTCCTGTTATGAGACAGTTCACTCTAAGGACACCAGTTAGAGGGCTTTTGCTGAGTTTTGGCTTTCAAGGACGTACATCTCCTCATCTGTAACAAGTGTTCCTCTGTTCAAGATTCCTTTGTTACATCTTATCTAAGCATACCTCATTCTAATTAAATACACTTGACCGTTCCAAGGACGGTCCTCCTGTTCTCAAAACCCTAGTTATCTTAAACAATGAACATTAATGAATACACAGCTCAGAACACACTGCCCAAATGTTAATTCCTTCCACATTTCAGACAACACATATACTTTTTGGTGCTAGCTATTAGGGTAATCATATCTAGCAAAGGTGTGGAGGAAGCAAAAGGCGACTGCCCGCACCCTACTCCACAGCCAGCACGCCTGGGCCAGGCCTCACCCTGAGGCTCCGCACCTCGGCAGGGCCCTGAGACTCAGTCCTTCAGTACCGCCCAGACACTCCAGGCAGCTTCCTTCCTTCCCTCTCCCCTTCCCGCCGCCACCACGGCTGCCGAGGTCAGCCAGGCAACCCCGGCTCCGGGGGAGGAAACAGCAAGGCTGGAAGCCGCGCTAAGGAGCAGAAAGCGCCACAGGAGCGGCCTGGCCTGTGAGGCCGAGCAGGGCAGGAGGGGGCCGCAGCCCCAGACATGGCTGCCAGCGACCATCCAGCCACGGCCCTGGGCGCTGTGAGTCTCCAGAGGGCCAGCGCTCGCTGTACCACGCCGGGAGTAATTACGTGTATTTAACCGGCTGCAAACCGGTACGGTAAGCGGATGAGGCCCCGCGGCGGGGAGCGGCCCCCTCAGCCACAGCGGCCGTTGGGGAGCGGCGGCCAACTACAGGCCCCAGAATGCCGTGGGGGGCGGGGCGCGTGTATCCTTCGAACCTGCCAACGGGGGCGCGCGGGGCGCGTCACGTGAGCGGGACGCCATTTCAAACGCCCGGGCGGCATCTCCGCACCGCTGTGTGCTCGGTGGCCCCACGGAGGTGAGTGGGGCGGCCTCGGCGGCGGGCGGCCTCGGCGGCTACCGCCGCTTCCCCTGCGCCGCGGTGTCCGGAGGCCCTCCCCCGAGGCCCTTGCTTTTGTGGGGGGGCCCTACGCGAGCTCGCCTGAGTTGGGGCGGTGGGAGGTCAGCGGGAGACCCGGGCGGCTCCTCGCCCCTCGCGGGGCTCCGTGGGGCTTGTGAGCGGCTCTCCCCCTCTGGGTGTGCGCGGAGGGTCCCCTCCGCACCAGTGGGCTCTGCTGAGCTGCCCCGTGAGAGACCAGTCCCGGTAGGCGTGAATCCCTTCGGCCTGGCCGCGTCGTCTGAGGCTCTGCTCCCCGGGGGCCTCCTGGCCGGCCTCGGCAAAGCCGGAGCCGGTTGCGTTCAGGCAGGGGCGAGACTACCTTTGCTCTGAGGGAGCCCCTATTTATTTGACGGGTTTCCGTCCGCAGGCAAAAGGCGCCGTCCTGAGCACCGCGCGCGTTTGTGCTGTGGAACAGAGGTGTGCTGAGGCTTGGTTACGCCAGGCTCCAATTAGTGCTGTATAAGGTATTGTTAGCGTGCGGGGTGGCAGCGTTCTGCTGCAGCTGTCCGGCTGTGCTCTCCATTGCAGCTGTACTCACAAGGAGTTTAGTTGCTGAACACAGAGTTTGTGTTAAGGAATTTCAGAATTCCTAAGCGTTGAGGCTGTGTGTGAAGGCTTTGTACAGAGGTTGCAACGCTTGACTGTGTATTCATCTCAGATAACCGATAGCATGTTTCAAGAGAGGGCGGTGAGATGTGTGGCATCCCATAAACAGCATTTGAGTGCTTGACCCCAAACACAACATGTAGGAGTCTTCAAAGTGAATGTTCACCTCCTTGCTAATTTGGCAGTATCATAAAATTCTGTGACCTTGTTGTTATTTTTTTTTAACCTGCTGCATAGCTAATTCTGTGTTTTTCAGACACTATGGAGGAAGGAAAAGAAATGGCAGCACATCACTCAAGTCATGCGATTGAAGAAAAACTGGGTATTTGCTTGAGCCATGGTAGGTGGAGAACATGTCAGGGTAGCCTCTATTGGGTGTATCCCTTATTAAAAGTTAAGACAGTTTGGATCAGTGGACCTCCTGCATCTGCTTTATATCTTGTTCTGTGTGCTTGTTTCCTTGTACAGGCTGCTGTTGCCAGTTTCGGGCTCACAGGCCTCCTCAGAAGCTTGTGGAGCACTGGTGCTAGAGCATGTGTAGTTGTGACATGATGTCATCAACCTCTCTTTCAGATATCTAATCTGAGCTCCTCCCTTTTCCTTATCTGTCTGCTGTGAATTCATTTAATATTTAGTGTACATTTTAGCTAACAGCAAAACTAATCTGCCTCCTGTTACTGTCCTGTGGTGGTCTGAACCAGAAGAGAACTGACTGATAGGACAACTGCATTGTCATATAGCTCTAGATTATATATTCTCACTCTTCATTGGACGCTGCTGATACAGTTTCCCACAGCCAGATTGCATGTTCCTATTATGGATGCTTAGAAATTACCATTTGAGACATTTCACGACATTTAGGCATCTATCAGATTTATGATCATATTCACAGCTGTACCTTCAATTTCTTTGACCTAAAGCATATTTTTATTGTTTTAATTATTTAAACTTGGTAGCTAAAGCTTTCTTTGCCATCTGAGGTCAGCTTCACCAAATTGTCAAAGCACAATGCAGTAATCTTTATTGCAAATCCCAACTGTGACAAAATCTGTGTTGTTACAGTTTCAGACTTTCCTCTTCTGACTGATGAAAAGTTTGATTTTGACCTTTCACTCTCTCCAGAAAGGTAAGTGAAGGGTGTACAGGTAAATGCACCTTTAAAACGGACACACTTAAGGTGCTGGGCTGACTAATTTTTCTTCATAGTGGAAATGAAGTTTTTATTGGACCTTTGGGACACAAAGAAAAATGTATTGCTGTCAATATTGAAGCAAAACAAAGTGCTGAAAACAAGAGAGCACCTTCTGATGATAAACTCATGTGGAGCCCACTTACCGGAGAGAAGTTTGTGGAAATTTTCAAAGAAGCTCATTTGTTAGCACTGCAAATAGAGACTGGAAGCAAGAACAAACAGACTAAAATAAGCCAATCGGAAGAACAGGAAGCCAGAATTGTAGAAAAATTTGTGGAGGACTCAAAGTCAAAATTGAAAATACTGAGAAACCAAAATATAGACAAAAGTCCCAGGGCTGTTAAAAGGGAGACGTACTGTGTGTGGGATAGCCCAGCATGTCAGCTGCCACCTTGTTTTCAGAAGGAATCGGATAAACTTTTGTCAGATGACAAAACACATGCTCTTCATACTCCTCCAAACAGCAGCCCTGTTAAAATTCATGTATCTCCTACAAAAATGGCCAGTTCTCCTCTGACACAAGAACAGAAAACTGAGGAAACAAGTACGAAGGAAACCGGCAAACTGCCAATGGCAAAACCTTCATCCACTCCTGGAAAAAGCGATTTATTGACTGTTGAAAAGGTAAAGACCAGCTTTTGGGCAGCATTTTCTTTAAACGTGGCCTTTATATATTTTAGGAATGTTTAAACTGTCTACAAACTTTTATTTTTAAAAGTGAACTTTAATCTTCTGATGTTTTTTTACCTCATAAGATCCTTAGGCAGGAAACATTTCTATATATAAAAAAGAAAAGGCAAGGCAGATACTATGCTGTAGTAGCCGACTGGTTTATTATGACAACGTGGGGCATCTGCAGGCAAATTTCTTTTCCATTGTATTCTGATTTTATGAATACTATCATTCCTGGCTTCTATTTAAACACTGTTTTGTTGCTAGCAAAATTACTGTACTGTTCTTAATGACTTAATGTGCAAAATGGTTTTGTTTACCGTTAACCCTTGTCAATGGAGGTGTGTGGTGGGGAACCCCACAATTATTTTGATAGGACAGGAAAATCTTTTAACTCTAATTCTGCCTACAACTTGTCTTGATCATAAAAAGCACTGATTACATTTAGGATGTGGCTACGGGAATGACTGAAAATGTATTCCAGGATAGGAAGGAAACAGTTGTGCTAATGACCTTTTGTGCATAAATCCCAGTATCTAGATACTGTCTTCTGGAGGTCACTTCCAACCTTAATGATTCTATTCTATTCTATTGCTCTGCACCTTATGGTCCAGGCTCCAGTATGGACTGCAAATTTTACTGAAAATGCGATGTTGGCTCCTTGGGAACCATCACCTACAGAAAATGAGATCCTTTGATTCCTTTGTGGGTATAAGTCTCCTCTTGATTTTGGGTGCTATAAGAAAAGGCACAGTCTTAATGCTTTACCTAGCCAAACTGTACCCCACTGTCTGAATAGACAGTACAGATGATGCAGTCTACTGTTGCAATGTTGTCTTTTTTGGAAAGCTAGAGTAAAGCAGAAGAGTATGAATTAGATGGGGATCTCGTAGCTGTAAGGAGCAGCTGTTACAGTATGTAGGTGAACATGATTGTATGAAATCTGTGCTGATGAATTGTTGTTGCAGAACTGTCTGTTGCAGAACAGTGGTTCAAGAATGTTACAGTGCTTAGCAAATACACTCACTAGACTAACTTTAAACTACATTAGTCTAGAGACTAAGGACTTGACTGGCTCTAGAGGCTTCTTCATTGCCTGTTGTCTTGGTTTCTTAACAAAATTTGTGTTTAAAAAAACCCAGCCAACCAAACAAAAAAAAACTTATAGTCGTTTCTAGAAACACTAATAGCTTTTAAAATGTTGCATTGAAATTTGCAGCCCCAACCAGGAAAACATACTAGCATTTCTACAAAAAGAGACTTGAACGGCATGGGATCATCTGAAGATCTAACTTCTGATAAATCTAGTGCTGCTTCAGATGTCTTTGAGTCTTTGTTCAGCGGCAGCTCCTCAGCGCAAGACAAAAAAGCCCTTCCTGCACCAAGTAAGGTAATGGCAAGCATTCTTAATATGAGAGTAACTTTTATGATGTTTTGATAAAAAGAAAATGAATAGTTCACTTTCTAATTTAGAGCTTTATTGCATATTGCAGATATAATAAACTGTTTCTAAGAAAATTCACTTTTTAAACTATAATCTGAGGAAGGAGTTTCTCTAAAATTCACAAATAGAAAACTATAATATCAAGAAAAAGCATGTCAAAATAATGTGCTAAATAGTGGAGTTTAATCTTTTCATTTGAATAAACTATATTCTCTGATTCAGCCTGCCTTAAAGAAGATAACACATCTGAAACTTCCTGGTGTTGCCAGTAGTCTCGCAAGAAAGGCTACCTCTTCTTTGTCATCAGTTTCCAGCATGAACTCAAGTCTGAATTCAAGTTTACCCATTTCTCCCATAGGAAAAAATGGTAATCATTCTTACTACAGATTTGTGCCACAAATTAATTTTGAAGTAGCTAAGCATGTCTTGGACTGTGGATTTGGATATGTTTTAGTGGTGTCCAGTACATACAAGCAGTAAGAAAGGCTTTGAGTGGAGAATAAAATTTTGTAGCCTAGCCCAGTAAGTCCCTGTGGACTAATGATAAATCTTACACTTCTCTCATTTGTAAAAACTAGATTCATGTAAGCCTGATGCCTACATGTGAGGGTCTGACGCAGCTGGAAAGTAAGCAATGCCTCAGGAAACCTGTTCTTTTTGTACATGATCGTCTCTATTGTAGCCAAGTACATGAGCTTCTGAATGCTATAAGCTTGTCTAACTTGAATTAAAAAACCAAGCCAACACTAAACAACTGAAACACAGAAAGTGGCACGCCTAGTTCCAAGTTTCTGTAAGTCTAAAGAGGATGAGCTTTACTCAAGCAGACTTTAAAAATAAACAACTCTGGGGAGTAACTCATTACATCCAAGAGGCTTATATTGAACTATAGTATATATTATACTGTAATAAGGCATCAATTTAACCCTTTCAGTAAGCCTCAAAGTATCAGGAAAATAGTCTTCTAAAAGTACTGACTGATGCAAGCACCACCATTCCTGTAGATCTATCAGGATACCAAGTTACTGCAGTTTTTTTTCTACTTTGTTTCTGGATGGATAATATACTATTTAATAAGAATTATTTTCGATGATAGAATTGTCAAGATTCATCCTCTTAATGAAAGCAACCTACAGACTAAAAGTAAGAACCATAGAGAAGACTGACCAAAGCACTTTGGGGTAGTTGAGCGTGTTAACCAGTGTAACGTGAACTGTTACCTTCTTGAATGCCTGCTTAAGGAACAGAGCCAACTATGCTGGGAGAAAATGATGAAAATGTAACTTGAATCTGCAAGGTGTTTTGACATTCCTTGAAGAATATTCTTTGGCTTGATTGCAGTAATTCAGGAATTTGGTGAGGAGACTTTCTAAACAAGACAAAATTGCTGGAGAATTCAGGCAGTAAGTTTTCAGTAGTTGCAAGTGTTCTCTATAAACTTGAGTTGCTTGAACATATATTTAAATGCTGTAAATTACTCATTTTCTTTCCTGTGTGAGCATAATTATTCTGGTTAGTCAAGAAATTACAAATAAGTGATGATTCAGAAGTATAATTTAGCTTTCTATTTCAGGAAAATCAAGTATGTCTTCAAAAGCCAGTGTGAGTGGCTCTAAGCTTTCATCTAGTACAAACAGGCTGGCCTTCGTCAGACCTACCAGCATGTCATCTCTGCAGGCTGCCAACGCGGAGAAATCCAGAAAGCAAGTGAGATCAGCTAGTACTCCCAAAGTACCTAGTGCTGTAAGCTTGACTAAATCTTCAGCTTCTGCAACATCATCTGAGGCTGTAGGCAGTGGAATTCAGAGGCTGAGCTCTGTTCCCAATCTGCAGAAGCTATGTCAGCAGGATAAAGATGGAAGTGCAACAAAAGGAAGCCTGTGTCCAAAGCCCAGAGCTAGAGTTTTGTCTGTTCCTACAAGTCAAACGAAGGTTCCAGTGAAGATGGAAGGTAAGCATGTACGTGGCATGACCTGTCTTCTAGCTAGGCTATTAAAAGCAAATGGTACCTTGAACGCTTGTTGTTTGTTTCATTACATAAGAATGTGGCTAGTAATTAAGAAATCTTTTATCTTTAGATACACCGCCAAACAGATCAGCACCAAAAGCAACATCATCTCTTGGATTAACGTTTTATGGCACACCTAGAAGGTAGGGCTTAACTGAAAATTGAATGTACTGAGGCATACTTCTAAGAATGCAACATGGCTGGGTGTTGCAACAGTCTTTAAAGTTCTAACTTCATTGTCTAGTCCCTTGAGACCATTCAGGTTAGCTGTGTTAATGTGTATTGGGACTTTAAAAACCCCAAAATTAAACTAAACACTGCTACCACCCCTTCAGAAAAGGAGGGTTTTCTTTGCAGTGCTAAATAGTTGTTCATTTAAAAAAAACTCTTATGAAGTAAAACCCTTGCTATGCTGTGATTATCAACTTTATAATGATTACTGTTTCCTTGCTGACCAAAGGGAAACTGATTTCTATTGATTTGTAGAATAGTTTGAATAAAACTGTTTCTAGATGCTTTTGGCTAATGTGTGTTCCTTTTTTAGTGCCCTGGCAGTCAGCACACCTGTGAAAGCCTCAGAAGATGGGCTCTTTCAGGGTTCTTGTTTTCCTGCGAGATCTATCTCCATGACTCCTGCCAGTCTGAAACGGTCTGGTTTACCTACACCTGTTCGTCGTATCTCAGGACTTCCAGTAGCGACTCCTAAAACTGCACCAAGAATGGCATTATCTCCACATCCTGCATCTTGTCGCCAAAGTTCCAACTTTTCTACCAAGAAGACTCTTACAGCTGGGTAAGGCAGAAACCTCCGTATATGAAAGGAGTATAGCAAGCAAGCTGCTGCTAAATAAATTTTAATGATGAGTTTCAAGGACTTGTAAATGTTAGAATGAAGCATTTGAACATAGATGCTGTATAGGCCTAATAAAGATTTATATCTTGTGACTAGTAGGATACTATAGGCGATACGGAGATGATGAAATATCTAACCTTAAAAAATCATCATCTCTAACTTTCTCTTAGTCGTTTTTGAGCTAGCAGACAACTTAAGACTCTTATCTGTTGCTCTGACTGAAAACAGATTTGACGTTGGCGTTATTTTGTTATTTTGTTCTGATAAAGGGAAGTAGCTGGTTAAAGTATGTGTTACTCCAAGTTCACTTTATACTGTTGCTAACACTTCGGTAAAATGACACTTGGTTAAAGCATTAGTCAAAAAGCCAAGTATTTAGTTGACTGAACTTTAGTTTCTGAGCAGGTTTACCTATGTTTCACTTGAAATAATTGCTTGCGGAGTGGGTGAATTCTACACAGTTGTTAATTATGTTTGTTTCCTGTGAAAAGAATCAGAGTCATAGAGTGATTTGGGTTGGAAGGGACCACAAGGATCATCTAGTTCCAGCCCCCCTGCCATGGGCAGGGACACCCTCCACTACACCAGGTTGCCCAAAGCCCCATCCAGCCTGGCCTTGAACACTGCCAGGGATGGGGCCTCCACAACTTCCCTGGGCAACCTGTTCCAGTGCCTCACCACCCTCACAGTCAAGAATTCCTTCCTAATGTCCAATCTAAATCCCCCCTCTTTTAGTTTATACCTATTACCCCTTGTCCTATCACTACACTCCCTAAGAAACAGCCCCTCTCCAGCTTTCCTGTAGGTCCCCTTTAGGTATTGAAAGGCCACAATTAGGTCTCCCTGGAGCCTTCGTATCTCCAGGCTGAACAAGCCCAGCTCCCTCAGCCTGTCCTCATAGCAGAGGTGCTCCAGCCCTCTGATCAGCTTTGTGGCCCTCCTCTGGACTTGCTCTAGCAGCTCCATGTCTTTCCTGTACGGAGGATTTCAGAGTTGGATGCAGTACTCCAGGTGGGGTCTCACAAGAGCAGAGTAGAGGGGGAGAATCACCTCCCTTGATCTGCTGGCCACACTATTTCTGATGCAGCCCAGGACACGGGTGGCTTTCTGGGCTGCCAGCGCACTTTGCCGGCTCATGTTGAGTTTGTCATCAGCCAGCACCCCCAAGTCCTTCTCAGGGCTGCTCTCAATCCATTCTCTGCCCAGCCTCTAGCTGTGCTTGGGATTGCGCTGACCCACGTTCAGGATCTTGCACTTGTCCTTGTTGAACTTCATACAGTTTTCACAGGCCCACCTCTTCAGTCTGTCAAGGTTCCTCTGGATGGCATCCCTTCCATCCAGAGTGTTGACCGTACCACACAGCTTGGTGTTGTCGGCAAACTTGCTGAGGGTGCACTCGATCCCACTGTCCATGTTGCTGACAGAGATATTTGTTAAACAGCGCTGGTCCCAGTACTGACCCCTGAGGGACGCCACTCATCACTGATGTGCACTTGGACATGGAGCCATTGAGCACAACTCTCTGGGTGTGGCCATCCAGCCAATTCCTTATCAAGCGAGTGGTCCATCCATCAAATTCATGTCTCTCCAGTTTAGAGACAAGGATGTCGTGCGGGACAGCGTCAAAAGCTTTGCACAAGTCTGGGTGAACAATGTCAGTTGCCCTTCCCTTGTCCACTGACGCTGTGACCCCATTGTGGAAGGCCACCAAATTTGTCAATGTTGGTGCCTTCATACTCTCAGCCCATCATCTTCTCATAAGTGCCATATATATGGATGCAGGCTTGGTTGGTCGTTGGTGGACATGAACAGTATTAACGCAGGAGTAATTCATGGCTAGCAAACTCTTCCTGTATGTCATGTTACTTAGGCTAAATGTCCCAAACAGTCTTTTCTTTCAAGGAAACAATTACTCTCTACAATGATTTTTATATTACAATCCATGGTCCTCCAGCTGGTATCAGGGCTTCCTCTCAGCAGGGACTAAAGGGAGTTGCTCAGTGATGTGCAATATCAGTACTTGTTTGCTAGTTGTTTCTTCAAAGTCTAAAAAATGGAAATCCCATATGTGAAGCTTAGGCTACATGTATATGTCAATTTAAGGTTAAATTCTTCCTCATACTGAAGTCATTAGCTCTTTTGTTTTGCATGAGCAGGCTATAAATTTATTGCAGCATGAAATATCTTGTATTTTGCAGGTAATTATCATACTTTTGGATGAAAGTATGGGATGCCTTGGGGTAAAAAAGGAGAAAATGAGGCTAGGGCATTGGCTTTTCTGTCTTTAGAAGCTCATGCTGATTAAAGAACTCTATTATTGTCAATGCTTTTTTCCCTAGTTCCAAACAAACAAAAGAGAATAAGATGCAGATATCTTCTTCAGAAGATGATGTATCTCCTCCACCTGTGCTACCTCTTGCACTTAACTTCTCACCAGAAAAAACTGCTACAGATGTGGTAGAAAATGAATTTAAAGATGCTGAAATACAAAGTCAGATGGCTGAGGAGAAACAGACAGAGGTAAGAAGTGATAATACATTTTTCTACAGAACTACTAAGTGAACTGCTTGAAAATAAATTATTTCAAGATAAGGGATAAGTAGGAAACCACTTCAGTACAAGTGAAGTTCAAATGGATTAACTCTAAGCCTGTGCACCCTCTAGTGCTTATTTTTAGCACTGAACATCTCTTTAGTGCCTCTGCTAAGCTTGTTCCCATCTCAAAGCTGAATGGTCAAATACTTGTGGATTTCATATTAAACTTCCTTTTAAGTGCTATGAAATCCTTGTGGATTGGATTACAAAAGCGGTGTCACAGGGCAGTTCCTGCCTTTATTGCAGCTGTAAAGCTCTTCTCAAAAAAAAATAAAAAAAATTGCACAGGTGTAGCTAAACTCCCATCACCTACAGCACTGCAAATGTGCATACAATGAGTGAGAATTAAATCCCAAAGCCTGTGTAGCAGTAAACTTAGTGAACTGTCAGGTACTTAGTACAGTGAACAATTTTCCCTTTTCCCACGAATCTACTGGCTTCATGTTGAAAGCTGGCACTCCACAGGCTTAATGCCTGAACTGGTAGTTCTGAAACACTAACCTGCCAAAGTGGCTATTGATTTCCAAATATTCAGGTGTAGAAAAATCTGTGGATTAATTTAATGTTATTGCATCAGTACTTTCCTTGTTAGCTTACTTGATGACATGAAGTATCTTGGAGAATTGCCTAGCATGTGTATAGAGTAGTTAAACTGGACAAAAGCGTAAGTGAAGTCTGGAGCTCTACAGAATAGTTTATATGGCTAAATAACATTACACAATAATTGTAATCAAGTCACTTAGATATTGAGAGCTATGACTCTTCTGTTTTAATTTTGATTTAACTTTGCTTTTAAGTTAAGAATTGCTTTATGCCCCAAGGAGCTGTTTCGCTTTGTCTCGCTGCATGTTCCCTATTTGTGGTGCTAGCCATTAGCAGAGCAAGAGCTAACGTTTTTACACTGTGTGCAAAGAATCCTGCATAAAAAAATACCCAATCTGTAAATTAAGCCTGTTCTGTGATTATTGCAGCTGCATAAGCTAAATTGACTGCCTAAATATTTATGAAGGAAACGTAGAACAGAGGGGAAAACCTGAGCTATCTTTTTTTTTTTAAGGCCTTACTGGTAGATATTGGAGTAGACAAACCTCTCCTATACACTTTGGAATCTGAAAGTAGACCTCTGATAGACCTTTCCAATACTCCTGAAGTGAATAAGATTACTCCTCTAAAACCTGCATTCTCGGGGCAGGTAAAGGTAAGTTTTATATTCAAGAGTGAATATGCTAGCAGGAAAATGTCAGCTTGGCTGCATGTATTTATCTGCATAATACTGTAAGAATTGTTTAATATTAGTTCAATATGTTCAACACAATACTACATACTAAGGTGTTCTTAAGTAAAGAAAACATAGTGTTTGATTTTAAACAATGTGCTCTCAACTAGAGCTCAATGAGCAATCTGCAAATAGGGAAAGGAGGAGGATGGAGGAAGAACTTAATGCTTAAAGCAATTGCTTCAGAACAGTTTCATTCTTTAACAGGAAGTGAATGCTGCCTTCACTAGCATAGACATGCTGACTGTTTTCCTTTTCTTGCAAATTTTCAGTTCTCTGCAGCAGCTCATTTTCTGGTCAGGCTTCCCAGGGTGGTGGAGTCACTGTCCCTGGAGGTGTTCAAAAAGCATGTATGTGGCACTTCAGGACGTGGTGTAGTAGGGGTGGTGGTGTTGGGTTGACGGTTGGACTTGATGATCTTAGAGGTATTTTCCAACCTTAAAGACTATATTTTTCAGCAAAATAGCAAGACTGTCTCTTCTGTATTAACTCCTCTCCTAATTCCCTCCTCAGTTGAAGATATGGATTGGTTTCTACTCTAAATTTGACAAGCATTTCTGGGCAAGTGTCTCTTGTACACTGCTGGCTTGAAGGTAGAGGTCTTTAGATATTGTCAGATGTATGGTGGTGACTATGAGGATGAACTTTGATATTAAATGTAGGTAGGATCAACTTAATACTTTGTCCTTCAAAATATCTCAAAAGAGGATCAGGGAAGTCTGACTGCTGGGAGCATATTCAGAGGAGTTCAGAAGTGCTCTGCCCTGCCTGGATGACAGTGTCACTTGAACACACATAATAGTGGAACTTAGGCTTTTAGAGTGAGTGATAACTGCCTTGTGAGGAGCTTGTACTTGTCTAAGAATGGACCAGATGTTTAAAAACCTGAACCTGAAAGCTTGAGTGTGGTACTTGTGTCTGTCTTCTGGGAACTAATAGGGATCCTAAACACAATGTACTTGAGAAGACTCTGGTAACAGAGACTATTGCTGCTAGTGGTTATGTACCAACAGCTGACTAAATAGCTAAGTCTTATTGTTTTTTCTTTCAGCTAATTGATTTGAGTTCACCTCTTATCACTCTGAGTCCTGATATAAACAAGGAAAATCTGGATTCCCCTCTACTCAAGTTCTGAACTCAAGCTGAAATGAAGAATTGTGGCCTCTGTGATTTTTTTAAAGTGTCTAGATGTTACTCTTCACTCTTCCTGTTTGAAGATGGCTACAGATTATTTGATGAACACAATAGAATTCTAACAGTCTTGATATAGTCAAACTAAGTCT
The DNA here is from genome assembly GCA_013399095.1 of Psophia crepitans. Classification (NCBI taxonomy): domain Eukaryota; kingdom Metazoa; phylum Chordata; class Aves; order Gruiformes; family Psophiidae; genus Psophia; species Psophia crepitans. The sequence continues at coordinate 180,415 of VWZZ01002588.1, forward strand.
GATAAATGGTTCTGTTCTTGGAAGTGCTGCAGTGGATGTATTTAAACTGTGTTGCTCTAACGCAAAAATGGATATTCTCTGCATTTCTACCAATTGTCCTTTGATTCCTTATCCCCTATGTGCAATGAGAATTTAATATAAAATAAATGAGTTGTTTAATAAAAGGTTGCTGTTTTGTACAACCATTTGTTACAGGCTTTAGTTAGACTGTTTTACTGTTTCACTGTCAGGTGTCAAGATGTAGGTAAAGCTAGTGGACTTTCAGGGTGGTTTTCCATACAAAAGTGGAGCAAGTTTGGAAAGCAATGTTTTACTGTTGCATTTACTAAAATTTTATTTAAGCCAATGCTGTGCAGTTAAAAGCAATAATTAAAGGTTAGTTGAAGACCCAGTTTAAACAGGAGGAGACATAAGTTTGGTTGTATATTTCTAAATTGAAACTGAGGGAGGTAGTTAAAAAAAACCCCAAAAAACAAAACCAACCCAACAAAACCTATGAACATTTTTCTTACAGGTGATGTATTTGCAGTTTGAGAGAGAAACCCATTCATCTCCTGTACTTCAAGGGCTGGCAGGAGAGCCAAGCATTCTGTGTGCCCCTTCAGCTACATCTTGTGAATGTTTCTGCAGGTGGCAGATGTAAATCCTGGTGTTGAGCATGACCATGACCACTCCTGAGCAGCAGGACACCCAACTGTGGTCCTAAAGCAGGCAGCTGGCCAGCTGAGTGCTGCTGGGGTTCACCGCCTGTGTTAACTACCCGAACTAGTCATCGGAGTTCAGGCACTGAGTGACTGTTTGAGGTGTTTTCAACTAAGCCCAGTTCCAGCCTTCAGGGTACAAGCTGGAACAGCTGGAGAAGCAGGGTGGGCCTGGGATGTCTGCCTGGGGCACAGAGCTGGGGCAGATGGCACTGCTCTGTGGCAGCAGCTGGAGCCAGGTGCTGTAACCTTTGGCTGTTAACTGAGAAGGGGTGTGAAGCCATCAAAAGGAGACTAATGCTTTCTGGGCCTTCTGCTGTCCCGTTCCCTCTGAGGCCTGGTGCCTGTGGGCTCCTGCTTCGTGTGGGTGTTTGGGGGTTCTGGGTGGCCCTAACGGCGGGGGAGGGTTGTGGGCCAGAAAACTTCTGCTATTCCCACCTTTTTGGTTCGTTTAATACGGGGTTGTCTCCCCTGCCCTGCCCCTCCTGCGGCCAGTAGCCTGAGCCCCCTTTCCCTGGGGGAGAGGTGCAGGCCGGCTGCGTGGCACTGCACAGGGAAAGCCACCGCCAGCGCTCCCAGGTACGTGCCTCTGCAAGCGGGCGGGCGGTAAATCAAGTGCCCGCGCTGCTTGTGGGGCCGCA
>VWZZ01002588.1:181777-194666 GCA_013399095.1 Psophia crepitans
AGCGCCGTGGCCGCCCTACTGCTGCGCCGCCGAGGTGGGTGATCGCGGCGGCGCCGGGTGCTGCGGGGGCCGCGCCTCCTCTCCCCTCCTCTCTGCCTTCCAGCCCGGCCGCGCCGAGTCCGGCCGGCGCCTCCCCGCGCTCAGCCGGCGGTGGAAGAACCGGGCGCCTGGGGGGCGGCAGAGGCGAGCGGTGAGGAGGGATGGGGGAGCTCCGAGGTACGAAGGGCCATCGCGGCAGTCGCCAGCAGAGCCGTTTTACGCGAGCTGTTTGCTGAGGGGAAAACGGCCGGGCGGTGACCGGGGCGCCCGGGGGGCGTTTGGCGCGGGGCTGCTCGCCTCTTCTGAGGGAAACCGGCACTGGGGTCTTTCCGAACGCAGGTTTTGGGTCCAGGCTGCAAGAGTTTTGCTTTATAAGTCATTTTCATCTCCATTTCACAGGCTACGAGGTGACGGGCGTGTTCATGAAGAACTGGGACCCCCTGGACGAGCAGGGCGCTTGCTCCGTTGACAGAGATTGCGAGGATGCCTACCGCGTTTGTCAGAAGCTCGATGTTCCTTTTCACCAGGTTTCCTACGTGAAAGAGTACTGGAATGAAGTGTTCAGGTACAAACACGTTTACGATAGATGGTCTTTCGGTGTGTTAGTGCAGTTCTGTGTTGCTGTGAAAAGTGGGGCTGGGCAGATCATGGGCGCTGGGAATTCATTGCTGTGTTATCTGTGCTAAGAGAGAGTACTGAAGCCTGTTAGATATCAGAGGAATTACGTTTTCTTTCATTCGCATTTAATATCAGAGTTTATATGTTGGTTTTAATATAGTTTTTACTTTTGAAAAGAATAGATTTCTTCTTAGTTATAGGTGTGTAACAATTGCTTTGCCGTGGCTGTTTCTTCCGCTTCCCACAGACTGGCCCAACCTTATTGCAACTCAGAAAAAAATGATTTAATGGGGTGTTGTCTGCATGTGTAATTTATGCAGTGCAGTTTACATGAATATATACTGAATCCTGTTTTCCACAAAGTGATCGTGATCATGATCATGAAACTTTTGTGCAGTCAGTGAAGAAGATAGCCCTGTCCTGGAAAAGTTCAGTCCATTTTTCCCTCCTGATGTGAGAGAATGAATAAATGTTATCAGAACTCTTGAGGGGTGTGGGGTGTCTGTAAATGCCACTGAATTGAAGATCAGCTTTTCTTTGCTTCTCATCATGTATTAGTATGCTGTTGCCAACCAATCTGTTGTTGCAAGTGTCTTCGTTTGTGTCTGAATCCTTTCTTCTTTACTGTCTTTACTTCTTTACTGTCATCACTGACCTTGGATTTCCTCCACTTCTGGAGTCTCTCTTTAAAGGGTGATTCATCAAAACCCACTTTTTATCAAGAGAACTATTCCAGGTCTTGTCTTTCTCATGGTTTGTGCAAAGTCTGTTTGAGATGTCTACATCAGGGAGATTCCGTAGGTTTCCCTCTTTAGCCTTTTCTCAGGTTCTGTACTTTACTTGAAGTTCCAAACCGACGTGAGCCTGGCTTTATGCTGAGTCTTTAATCAAACCTCAGCGTCCTCATGCAGTATTTCCAGAGGCGTATTGTGTTACCATAAAGGTACAGCGCTGACCCAGCAAGAGGGAGGCAGCGCTGGGTAGGCCCAGGTGATTTAATTACTGGTATGAATTGTTGGATTCAGAACTGTTAAAAAGGAGTTAGGATAAAAGGTGTGTTGTTTTACTTTCTATTTATGAGTGAAATGTATAGCACGGTAAGGAAGAACCAATTCTGCTTCAGATGGTGAAAAGGAAAAACAAATAGCAGGGTTGCTGGTGTTCTTTTAAATCTAGTCTGCCCTCAGTTCCTCTTGAATTCAGTGACTGCTGAGGACAAGCACAATAATGCCGTCGTCAGGCCTTTTGATATCTCACTGCATCGCTGTGTGCTGGTTTAATTTCGTTATTCATTATTCCAGTGTTTTCAAGCAAATGATGCTAAACACTTTAATTACGCAACAAGGTAAAACAGCAGCATGACTTTGAGAAACTGCTTGAATTTCTTGAAGGAAAAAAAGAGATAAGAAAAAATTTCAATAAAATTAAGCCCCATGAGTGCTTCTGGCGACATTATTGCAGATTAAGTTATTGTCCATTCAGCTGAGACTCAGTAACTCCTGCTGTTTGGGCCACTACACTGTCACTTTAAAAAATTAAACAGGTTGTTTAATTCTGAACGTATTTTGTAAGAGATGAGTAGGATGCACATCGTGGGCAGCCACATCTGCCCTGAGGGAATATGAGTTTAATAAAACATGATTACAAGATTATGAGTGATCACTTGACCATGTCCTCAGTGCACTTTGAACAAAATCTTTTGAGCATTGTTTTTTGCAGGTTAAAATCTAATAAGTACTTTATTTCTTACGTAAAATGCGTAATATGACTGGCTTACAAGTTCTCATGTTTAAACAGATCGTTCAGTCTTGGTTAGTATTCTGTAGAGTTAATAATGTTGATATACATTTGAATCTTTATTTTACAGTGACCTCTTAAAAGAGTATGAATTGGGAAGGACTCCTAATCCTGATATTGTGTGTAACAAGCACATCAAGTTCAACTACTTCCTTCATTATGCTATGGATAACCTTGGTAAGGCATTTTCAAGTGTGTCAGTACAGAGTGTGCCGTGGAAATGCTTAAAGGATACAAACTCTTGAAAAGGTGGGGAAAAACATGAGTTCATATGCATGCCTAATTCACATCTCTCTGTGGCAATATTTCAAAATTTGCAGAGTATTTGGTTTTAAGTTTGCTTTTACATATAAATTCATAGGATGGTTCTTTACAGGTCATCTGGTCCAACCCTCCTGCCATAAGCAGGGACATCTTCCACTAGACCAGGTTGCTCATAATGTAGTAACAGATTTCATTCAAGAACATACATCGACCTGACCATTAAGTTCTACATTTTTCTGTGGTCCTTAAAGTACAAAAGCACAAGTGCTGGCACGCTGATGAACTGTTTACATTATTTAAATAGCAGGAGTAGGATTATTGTCAGTGTAAGACTTCTCTATAGGCTTTCTTCGTTCATTGCTTTCTGTTTTTCTTACTGGACGTTTATAATACTGTTCTAAACTCTGAATTTCAAGTATGTGCCTTTGTGTTTTGTGTGTTTGGTGTTTGTTTTTCTTGATAGGAGCAGATGCGATTGCTACTGGGCATTATGCTAGGACCTCACTAGAGGATGAAGAAGTGTTTCAACAGAAACATGTTAAAAGACCACAGAGGCTTTTCAGAAACCGTTTTGAAGTTAGAAATAGTAAGTGCTTTCTTCATTTCATATTTCATTCAAGATAAGAAACATACATTTAGACTGTATTTGGTGTCACAGAATCGGGGAGGTTTGTTACCTTGCACACAATGTTTGTCATTTAAACCCCAGCATTTGTAGAAGGTTGGTTGTGCAAAACAGAGGATTTAAGTTACTGAAAATGACCCTGACCAGTAAAGTATTGCATTTTCTATTTTGAAAGTTCTAATCCAAGTGCAGAGGTAAGAACAAACATTTTGGTAGTAATCAACATTCTGGAGGAGCTGTAATGTGGATTAAGGAGACAGGTTATCTTCTATGGGAGTATTTCAATATACTAGAAGTATTTCAATACTTTAATATAATAGAAGTATTTCAAGAAATCTTTACTGAGTATTTTCATGGCTTACGTAAAAGTTTCTTTTTTAATGTTTCTTCTATTTTGGGGAATGTATTCTTTGGCTGTTCATATCATACAGATTGAACTCATCATGAGGATATGCTTAAGTGCAATTTTAGAATTAAGGCTTTGAAACAATCAAGTTAATCACATACTTTATACAGTAATTGGACTACATATTATTTTACTGGAAAAAATCAGGTTCTCGTTCAGTAATTCAACTATTCTGCCTTATTTCTCTGTTCTCCTATAGAAGCCTGGTTTTACCAGTTACATGAAGGTTCTGCCTGCACTGCAACTGAAAAGTGCAAATGCAGCATGTGCAGGCATCTTTAAGGTGACAATTCTCAGGTCACAAAGGCACTAGTGGCAGCAGTGCAAGTTTTACTCTTCACTTCAACAGTCTGCTTGTGGCTGTACATAATCAATCAGAGGTTGATCTCAGCACCACAGCCGTTCTCTTGTTACCAGTCCCAAAGCCAGCTTGATGCATGCTGGTTGGGGTATGTCTTTGCATGGCACGATCACAGCTTGGATGGCAATGCAGAGATATCCCAAATAACTCTGCCCTGGGCTGTAACGCAGTAAAGTAACTCAGATAAATCTCTGGTGTGTGATGAGAACCATGCTATACACAAAGGGAAAGAAACTTGCAAACTACCACTATGCCAAGCTGCCGTGGTGATGGTTTTGTGTTACAGCTTCTCTGCTTTCAATTGTTTGTTCTGGACTTAAAGGGGTTTATTTGTTTCTTTGTTTTAATTCTATTCCTGTAACGTTGAAAGGGCCCCAGCAGGACCAGCGATCTCTACTTGTGACAGGCTGTGACTCACAGCTGTAGTATTTTGTGATGTTCTAAACAGGCTTCCTGCCCTGTTACTGAGATTTTGTATTACGAAGTTGTGACCAAACTCTTGGCCTGTAGTTAGTGGTTGTTTGAGTCACGAAACACATAAGTAGAGTTTGTACAACAGTAGCTCCTAAAGACAGTGGGCAACAGAACGCGACTGAAAAGCTATACCAATTTGATTTCATCTGGGCAAGCAGGAGACTTCATCTACTTTAAAGAAAAAAAGTCAAACTCTCCTCCCTGAGCATTGGGAGTAACGCTGCTATTCATTGAAATCATTTATTTATAGCAGTGTCATTTCAGGGCAAAACTGAACATCTTTTTGGAGACCAGTACACTAAGATATTTGAATCTTCAGTCTGTCTTTCACATGAAATGGGAAAGTTGTTTTCATATTGTTGATGTTCTTGCCAATGACACATGCAGTGTTGTAAGGCAGTGTAAGACTTTGTAAGATTCTGCATTGTACAGTCAGAATCTTTCTAGATCTTTTTAGTGGTGAGAAGATACCCAAACGTTATCAATTAGATTTTTGAAAAAACTGAAAAATACTATCCTTAGCATGTCTTTGGAAATAATTAAAACTAGAATGTTGATTGTCAAACAAAATACTAAAGGAAGTTGAACTACTAAAGGAGGTTATGTTGAGATGCTTTATGTGTTCTGCACTTTGCAGCTGTGAAACTCCTTCAAGGGGCTGACCTGTTTAAGGACCAGACCTTCTTTCTAAGTCAGATCTCACAGGATGCTTTGAGGAAAACCATTTTCCCTTTAGGGGATTTAACAAAAGCTTTTGTAAAGAAGATAGCGGCGGAACATGGCCTTCATCATGTGCTAAAGAAAAAAGAGGCATGGTAACACTTAAACTCTTTTGATTTGTATTTCTCTCTAAAATAGACTTTCCTGAACTTCTTGAACTTCGATCCGTGATAACTCGTCCGTTTCTGAGCACCGTAGTAGAATAGGTTGGGAAGCAGCTTCATAACTGTCTACTTGCTTAAAAGTGCTTTTATGAGTTTGTGGTTAGTTGTGTATTTTAGCTTGCAGATAATTTATCTACCCTTGTATCTCAGAAGAACTAAGGTGACGGTGAGTGTGTTAGGATGCTGTGAGTGTTAAGGAAAGCATTCTCTAGTACGGCAGGTGAGAAGCCTTTGATCTTTATTTTCTGTAGCTTTTAAAGGCTTCCTCCCTAGAATTGTTTTCCAGTATATCTTTATAGATATTGGATCATACTGTTTTTCCAGTTACTCTTTTAAAACGAGAAGTTCTGTTTCTCTGAGAGCTAACACTTTGTGAGTTCATCCTAAAAAAATGTAATGCAGGCAGCAGTTGTATTGCTGATGCTGTCTTGATCGCTTTTAATGTTTGTATTCGCCCACTGTAAATGGATGTTTGAAGGATGTAGGCAGTAACTGAAAGGAAAAGAAAAGCCTATTTGGTTTTCAAAGTTTTTTTTCAAGAGATATACCATTACTGTAGAATTTGTTTTACTTTTATGCTTTAGTCTGAAAGAGACTTCTGTTTTTAATATACATACGGTGACCATGTCACTAAGGTTATACTATGGTGACCATAGTCACTAAGGTTAATGTATCTATTTATTGACTGTGTGTTCTATTTCCTGTTACTTCTCTTTTTTCTGTGCTTATGGCTCTGATTCTGTATAGTTTACCTATGTTGGAGCAGATGATGTGGGTTTGTTTATTTTATGAGATGCCTAGCATAGTTTGGGATGCATGGGGGGGATCCATCTTGGACAGATTATTAATAGACATAATTTCAAATGTTTTTCTCTGCTTTTATGGATTCAATACGACGTTTCCTTTTCAGAGTATGGGAATCTGTTTCATTGGTGAAAGAAACTTTGAAAATTTCCTTCTTGAGGTGAGTAACATTAAATCTACGACAACCTTTATGTTCTCCTCAGCTTTTCAGTGGTAATTTATAACACGGTCTGCAGAAGAATCTCCCGCAGCTTGTGGCCCACACTAAGTAGCAATGTCCCACCTCCCTTTGCAGTCCCAAGCCTACCCAGAAGGTAATGCCAACAGCCTTTAGGAAGCGTCTCGCTCCTCCACCAGCGAACAGTCATGTTCTGTAGCAAAAGGAGTGCGTGAACTTGCACTCCTGTGCCTGCCAGGTTCTGACAAATGGTTGGGATGTGAGAGGGGCAAACAGCTGAATCTTGCTGTCCCCTGGCGTAGGGGAGGATGGGGGAGTGAAGCACCGAAATATTGCCGGTAGGGACTGCCCTTCCTGCTTTCTCTCTAAAGCAGCATCAGGAGGCAGTAAGCTGCTTGGACAGAGTTCGCTTCTTGAAAAGCTACTTTCCAACTTCAAGAGAATGTAGCAACAGAACCTGAAATACACTGTGAGGGTTTTTGGGGCCATCTTGTGACTTAAACAATCTCTTCCTGTTTGGTAGTATTTAGAACCTCAGCCAGGTAACTTTGTTTCCGTTGAAGATAAGAAGGTGATGGGAACACACAAAGGTAATTGGCTAACCCACCTTAATAGCTGCTTTTAGATACATGGAACAATACTGCTTACGTTTGGAGAGACAAATTTTGTGAAATTCCAAACCAGTCTACAGGTTTTTCCCAGTTTGATAACTAATAATCGTAAACTTGCTCTATAGCATAATAGAGCCTTGAATTACAAGTGATTCCGGGTTTTGTTTCATGTTGCAAGAAAGTAAATGATAATTATTAGGGTTATTCTGTTGATACTAAGTGGTTGTTAATTTAATACTGAGAGACCATTGTTCATTTAATTCTTTCAGAATGACTGTACTTTGGTTTCAGATTCTTTAGTACCTAAACTTTGCAGAAAAAATACGCCTTACGCCTCAGTGATGCACAGTAGGATGTCACCAAACCGGGGCAGCTTACCTTTTCCTTTCCTGCTGTGTGTGCTTCCTTTGCTGTTCTCAATGCTAGCTGCCGGAACTGAGTTCCTCTCCCCAGTAATTTGTGGAGGTAGGATGTTCTACTAGTACACAAAACTAAGGGAAACTGGTAAGACTGAGTGGTAGCAAAACCAGAAATTGAAGCTGAATAAAGAAACATTTGTCTTTATAAACCCTAAGAATAGCACAATTGAACCGGATTAATTTGAAATCATGTGCTTCAGGTGCAGATGAAAACTCCCAAGTAGATGTTAGTTTAGTCTGTGATTGGCACATTTCTCTCAGACAACTTGATTCATTAGTCTTTGTTTAGTGGTGAAGTTTTGGGGAAATGATTTTAACGTACTTTTCTGCAAGTCCAAGATAGAAAGTTGCTACCAGCATTACGTTTTCATATTTTTTAGGTTGGTTCCTCTACACAATAGGCCAGAGGGCTAGACTAGCAGGCCTGAAGGATGCTTGGTTCGTTGTAGACAAAGATGTCCACACTGGTGATGTCTTTGTGGTGAGTTAATTAACACCAGTATTGCAAATGAGTATTGCAAGTGCTTTATGACTGCTGCTGTATGGAATGTGATCGTAACCTGGGCAGAATTCTTGGCTTTCCTCTTGGGGAAAGCAAGAACCAACTGGTGCAGCATCAGCAGACTTAAAACACCTTGTCCAAACTGGCTTTTCTTGAGAAGAAAATTGGTTTAGATTTTGGCATAGAACTTTTCCAGACAAAGGGCAAATACTGAAAAGAATCAGACAATCTACTGAGCTCTCATTTTCTACTGTAAAAATTGAGGATTTTTTATTGTAGTTACAACACAGTATATAAAATGTGTATTACCTTGGTTTACTGTGCATTGCTACTTTCTTTTTCTAGTAAAAGACGGAGTAGCCAGTAATACAGTTTTATAATTTTGAAAACTGTGTCAGAGTATTTATAATACTGTGAATCAATCATTGGTGTCTTAATGACTAATCATATGAGATGACTTGGAGCTCTGCAGCTTGCTGGCATATGTAATGTTTCTTGCTGTTCATGCAGTTGTTATTCTTACTTGATACTGATGTGATTATAATGAGGTGTTCTGCTACTTGTTGATGTGCCTGCAGGCGAAAAATCATGAGAGTTGAAAGAAAACGGGCAGAACCACTAAGAAAAAAATGTGCCCTACAGTAAAGTTGTGTGTGTGCAGTGCCTTTGCTGGGGAGGTGTTGGGTTGAGAAACTGGAGAAGAGGGGGGTAGCATCTTGCTGAGGTAGGATAAGGAGGGCAGTAGATACCTGAACTGAGCTTGAAGAAGGCAAAAATATGATTGGAGGGAGAAATAGAAGATGTGACATGACTCTGAGATGTGGAAGACTGACAGATAATTCAGGCTTGCTTTAGCCTATTTTTTGCATTAAAGACTTCTACCTGGAAGCTGATAAAGTGCTAATAAATGCTTGCTTTCTTACTTACTTTCCCTTTGTGTTGATTTGGCTTCTATACATTATGCTTTGCTTTACAAGTTACATGCTCTCTCAAAAACACACACAAAAAAAGCATTAAGTAAACTTTGTATCTTAAGGCACCATCAACAGATCACCCCGCTCTGTACAGAGACCTGTTGCGGACAAACCGAGTGCACTGGATAGCAGAGGAACCTCCTGCAGAGCTCGTTAGAGAGAAGATGATGGAATGTCATTTCAGGTTTCGGCACCAGATGGCACTGGGTAATCAAACTCTGCTTTGGTTTATTTGGTTTGTGGAACTGTGGTAGTGTGCTCAGTGTAGTTTTGCAGAAATAGGTTAAGTTTTGGCCTGCCTTTCTCTTTGCGTAGTGTCTTTATAGAACAGTTCTGTGTAAAGTATCCCGACTGACATCTGTTTAATCTAGTGATGAAGGTTTTGCTTTTTTTTAATGTGAACGTAAGGATTAACGGCAGATGTTTGTCCATTTTCTGCTCTAGTGCCTTGTGTGCTGACTCTAAACCAGGATGGGAGTGTGTGGGTGACGCTAGTGAAGCCAGCAAGAGCTATCACACCTGGGCAGGTAAGTTATTACAAGTGATTTTCTTTCCTTTTTTTGTGTTTTGACATAGAGTAGTGTTTCTGTTAGCTGGAGCAAAAGAGGTGGTTTATTTGCATGTGAGAGGAGTTAGCTCTATTTTGGCTATTCATCAGCTATTTTGGAGGAGGTTGTTTCTATTTTTAAATGGTCTGTTGTTATCCATATAGTCTGTGAAACTGGCTTACAAGTTTTAGAAATACAGTTGATTACCAGAGAGGTTTTTTATGTATGTGTAGAAATGGAATCTGTTCTTTTCTTCAAGAAATAGATTTTAAAGGCTTTAGTTTGTTAGTTGGCTGCTTAATACGGCTCTAGTGTTCAAGTATGTTTAGTGAGGATCTGTGTCAGTGAATGTCATTGTCCCGGAGCAGTATGAGAAGAGGTACTGTGTGGCGATGCCTTTTAACACCGCGAATATAAAGATTCTCCGCGTCAAAAACCAATTCTCAAACATTTTCTACATGCCCTCTCCGAGCATATGTTCTACCCTCCTTTTCCTTCCTCAAAGTTTGGGGGCCTGTGGGACACACCAGGAGGGAAGTTGTCTGAGAACTATTTGTAATGAGAGAGGGATGCATGTAAGAGGAGAGAGCTGCCCTGAGAAGACACCAGACAGAGCTGATGATAGGGATGAGAAGCCCCTGACTGCCAAGAGCTGCTGAGCCTGTCACCAGGCTGTGTACCGCAAAGTAATGAGACATGGCCCAGAGGTCCATGCTCCTCCTCTCCTGCAGGAATCTGCTGAGCATGCCAGGGAGCCCCAGTGGCTGCCTTCCAGATGGCCTGCTCCAGTAGTCCTTGGTCCCCTTCCTGCTTTGCTGTAGCCTGGGCACTGTTGTCTGGGGGCGGTCAATGAAGATGCAGATGATGATATGCATGCCATCCCCTTTGAGAGAGGGACTTTCCAGCACAATCCATTCCACCGCAGTAACTGGAGAGTTTTGAGATAATCTTGTAGAAGTTCATGATGAAATTTCCACTGACATGTTTATAGTTACACTCATGTGAGCCAACAGATCCTTCACATTCTTTTATTCTTTTTTTTTTTAAAGATTTAGTCAGAACAAATGAATACACTCACTGTCCAGCAGGCCTTGCACAGCCTGCAGTTGCTCACCACACTGTTTGCAGCTGCTGAAAAGACTCTTCCTGTGTTTACCTCCTAGTTTGCCGTGTTCTACAAGGGTGATGAGTGCTTGGGCAGCGGGAAGATCCTAAGGATAGGCCCATCTGTGTATACCATGCAACAGGGCAAAAACCGAGAGGAGGGTCCAAAGAAGGAGGAGATTGACAAGATAGAACCAGCAACGTAACACATGGGTTTGTTTACTGAAGAACTTTGGAGAATTTGCTGCCTGAGAATAATAAAACCAATAATAAATGTATTTTTTGTTGATCAGTATGTTCTAAAGGTCAGTAGACCATCAAGTTCCAGCTTTCGACTGTAAGCACTGATTTCAAACTCAAGCCAGTCTGGTACAGTTTTGCTGGACTGGATGGTGATGTTTATATTAATACATATCAAGGGATGTCTTGAAGTTGTTCTGTAATAGCAGTTACACGTACAAGAATTTTAATATAAAAATCATGTCTGAAACCATAAATCTATCTTTTATGCCAACATGAAATACTTTTTTTTCTTACTTGAAGATACCTGTCCCTAGGTAAAGTACCTATGTTGTTTTACAGTAAATGTACATTTGTGCTTTGAACTCTGGGAAGGGAATGAATTATAAGTTCAGCATTTTGAATGAACTCTGAGCAACAGATATTTATTTTTAATTTTATATAGTTTTATAAGAAATGCTTTAGATTCTTAAACTGTATTAAGTAGTGGTTTCAGTTATTTATGTAATTCAGAATTACAAATCTAGGAGCTTTGAAAACAGTCTTGATAAACTTTTTAAACTATTTCTTTGTTAACTGCTGAGGGCAGAGGCTGTTTGGTTTGTCTCCTGGGGAAGAGAATGCATTGTTGTGCTTCAGAACAACGCAGATTCTCATGCATTTCCTTGTTATGCAGCTAACTAAATATTGACCTGATAATAATTGGGTCTTGCCGTGTGTCAACATGGAGTGGTACTAGGAAGAGCTGAACGCCCTGTCCAAACTATCTATGATTATAATACATTGTCTAAGCTTATAATAGAACTTTATCTCAGCAAGTCAACAAAAGTGAATTCCTGTCTTTCATCACAGTAGTAGAAGGTAACTGTCCCTACGGCTGTGCAGGAGCAGGACTTTCCAGATGGGCGTAGCGTTTTGAGATTTGCGTCTAATTTGGGTGGTAGGAAAGCTGCACCTTGACTAGATTTTTTCAGCAGATCTGAAGGCTTGGATTACATGTACATCCTTTTCTGTTATCTCAGTATCTCTTTTCTGCAGAGACTACCTTCTACTTTTCTTATAGAGTGTGGAAGTAAAAGGAGAAGACACTCTTCAGTGTCTACCTACTAGTCTGGCAAAGTTAAACACACAATTCAGGGAGTCCTACAGAAAAAACCCTAGATGTTTAAAATCTTAGGTATTTATTTGACATTACAGTAGACCTGCCTGAGAGGGGAAAAAAGCCATCCTTTTTCACTAGTGCCAAAATCAATTCAGTGTAAAAATCTGTCTTCAGAGTATCTATCCATGGACAGCTTAACTGTAAAGACTATTCATGCTTCGTGTCAGCTCCTGATTTGAGTTAAGTTAGTTGTGTTACGGGTCCTGGTCATGACTTTTATGTAGTTTTTCTGATGTTTTCCTTATCTTCCCTGAAACTTTGGTTTTTGCAAAATGTGAAATTAATTGCTAAGCAGTTAATCCTCCACATTGTCCTCATCTGAGTTTTCCAGTAAATGTCCCAATTAAAATCTTCACACGTTTTGTGCTATACTGGTGTGGTTTTTATTATTCATCTCACAACACTTCGAGGTATGTTTGTTGTTTGGTACTGTACTGGTAGAGTTAGGCTCAGCTGTGACGACATGAAAAAAGACATAGTCATTTCTGTGTCTTCAAATTTCACTTTCTTTTAGAATTCACAGAATTGCACAGTTGAGCAAGGACCTCTGGAGATGATCTAGTCCAACTCACTGCTCAAAGCAGGGGCAGCTGGAGCAAATTGCTCAGGACTCTGTTGTCAGATTGTAGTATCTCCAAGAATGGACCCTCCACAACCTACAGCTCCTGCTGAGCCACCTCTTCTCAAGGCTGAACAGCCCCAGCTCTCTCAGCTTCTCCTTGTATGACGGATGCTCCAACCCTCCCTGGTCAGCTCTTCCATACCTGTCAGGAAGTTGCCAGCGCTCCAAAGACCTCCTTGACTGCTTCTGCCTTTCTGTGTTGTCCCTTCAGCAGCTATCAGTGGTTTTAAGTTCTCCATGAATCATAGAATCATTAA
>VWZZ01002590.1:5749-107985 GCA_013399095.1 Psophia crepitans
CTCCTGCTGAGGAGGAAGGAGCAGCAGAAACAACGTGTGATCAACTGACCATAACACCCATCCCCATTCCCTTGTGCTGCTGGTAGGGGAAGGAGTAGGTAGAAATCCAGAGTGAAATTGAGCCTGGGATGAAGGGAGGGGGGAGGGGAGGTGTTTTAAGATTTGGTTTTAATTCTCACTGCTCTACTCTGTGTTTGCTTGGTAATAAATCAGATTAATTCCTTTCTAAGTCTGGTCTGTTTTGCCCGGGATGGTAATTGGTGAACAGCCTTTCCCCATCCTTATCTCAATCCATGAGTCATTCGTTACACCTTTTCTCCCCTGTCTAGTTAAGGAGGGGGAGTGATAGAGCAGCTTTGGTGGGCACCTGGACTTCAGCCAGGGACAACCCACCACACCACCAGTAACACTTTGTTTCTGAGACATAAACTCTCAGTTCAGGGGCTGTAATTATCTATTTATACATCAGCCAGCATAGCAACACTAAATATGGTTATGGTTCATCACTGATTATAATAATGACACTGAGCAATCTTTCTGCAAACTAACTACAAAAAAATATTCATTAGAGGAAAAATTGTCATTGGCAGTCCAGGTTAGGTAAACAATATGTCAACTCTGAAAAATCTGGTAAAGGAAAGAGTGGAACATGCACTCACATCAAAGTAAATCTTTCCAGCATAAGGAATAACTTGTTTGATTCCTGCCATCCGCAACCCTCCCTCATGCTTTTCCTATCACATTAAATATTGACACATTCTGCTGAGCAGAAGAAATATTGGGAGCCCTCTGTCTGGGTCTGCTTGAAGAGACGTTACTAATACAGAGTGTGCAGCACATTTTCTTTGTGTAATTTATAGGTTTGATTTTCTCATACCCAAGTATTTGCACGAAGAGGAAGCAGTCAAACAGCATTGTCAGCTGTCTCTAAGCTGTAGCTTTAGGTCTAAAGAGGCCTAAAACAGTTCTGCAAAGTCCTAGTTTCCAAAGAATCAGTTAAAGCTACAGACATTACAGAAAACTTCAAGACATAAAACTTTGGCAGAAAATGTATGCAAGAGTATGAAATTTTATCAATCAGTAATTATTCTGCAAAAAAAAGGTCAGTCAACATAGAAGAACCTGTCTTGAAAGTTCCAGAAGAACACAGTGGTATTTTTTTTTCCAGTGTAAAACTAAAGCATAAAACCAAGTGAGATGCTCCTTTTGTAGAATATTTTGAGATATTCTGGATTTTGTTGTGCTTCAGAATAAGGCAAACTTATTCTACCTTCTTTACAGCAGCAGATCAGGGTTTAGCTGATGCCTTTGTTGCTTGCAAAAATTTCTCAGCCTAAGAAGTTTTGTCATCTAGTTGATTACAGTGCAGGACTTCTGGTCATGTGCTAAGAGCAATTACTTATTATATTGTATGCAATGCTCTCATTGCTCAGATTTCCTGTGCCATTGCTCTGATGAAGTTGCTTACACAGCTTGAGTTACACAGAGACTTGGTAAGCTGATAGAAACGTTTGTAGACAAGATTTTATCCATATGTAACTTTAGGCTGTGTCTCATACACTAACATGCCGCACAAAATCAGGTACAATTTAAGGAGTAAAAGATGAGGGTCTCTCTTCACTACCTTTCTTTTTTAAAAATAAGTGAAGCAAAGGTAGTAAGTGAGTGGTAATAGATTTTGTTGATTCCCCATGGCACTCTTCCAAAATGAGAATTACATTTTTAGGATAAAGGCATTTAGGTGAAGGATTATTATCCACCTAAATTTTGACTGAATTAGGACCAACGATTTTGTATGCTATTAAGCACTAGTCTGAAATTTTCAATGGGAGATAAGATACCAAAAATATTCCCCACCGATGTCTACAGGGTTCAGAGAAGAGAACCTGATTCAAGCCCACAGACTCTACCTTAAAATATTTATTCAGCATTTTCGTAAGTGCCATTTTGTGTGAAGTCAGAAAAATGTCTAAGTACTTTAAGAACATGAGGTGTTACACGTTTAAAACTTATCTCTGAAAAACTAGTAATATAAAACAGAACTCATTTATTCAAAGTTTTTAAAAGCCATGAAAAATAGAATCTCATTGAAGTTCAGGATTATTACAAACATTTATAAGCTAGATGAATCTATAAAAAAAGGCCCAATTTGCTCAGTTGATTGAATTATGCCACAAATGCAGATCAGACCTTTAGCAAGGTATAAAGACAAATACACAAATGTGAAGACTTTCTGAAGTCCAGTATTTATTTAACAGTCTATCATATAGATGTGTAATTAGGGATTTGTTAGAAAATTATGAGTTTTTTAATTGTACCTAGTACAACATAATTGTCTACTAAGTTAACGAGTACATAGGGATTCCTAAATCTGCTGATTGCGTGGTTGCCATGTGTATATATTAAAGTCGTATGCTCAAAATCATCAGGATGATACTGCGAACATCTAGGCAGGATACTACTTCTCTCAGTTAAACAGCAGCTATCTTTATTAGCAATTCTTTTTGTCATTAGTTGTAATAACCAAACTGAAAAAAAAGGGGGTTGACCCTTAAAGAATAGAGTAGGGACATTTTTGTAAAAAATGGACCATTTCAAATGAAATAGGATACTTCAAATAGTGGGCACACAAAATCAGCAGTAACTTTTGAAATTTGGGTAACAATTTCTCAAATATATTAGTGAGACTCTGTTCCATAGTAAGGTCACCTAAACTGTGTCTGAAGGGTTAAATAGTGGTGCTTTACTTACTTAAAAAAAAAAAAAACCTGCAAGGGAAGAAGTAAAGTGTCAGAGCTATGAAACCAATCAGTTGTTAAATCCTTTTTTCTCCCTCAGTGTGTTCAGTGATGGGTGATTAGCCTATATGAAATTTCTCTGAATCCAGACCTCATAGCAGACATTGTGCTTGGCCAGTGTGATTGCTGATATAAAAGGATTTATTCTCATCTTCTCAAGCTGGCCACGGTGCTGTCTCGAAATACCATTTCTGCCTTGAGAAAAGGCAGTCTTGAGGAAGGCAGCGTCTCCTCCCCGAAAACTGGGAGCCAGCCCTCCCTTCCTCTTGTGGCTTTGCAGCCGTGTGTTTGCATCTGAAACTGTTCAGGAATCTTAATCTAACTCAAGAGACTTCACTGGGGATTGCACTGGAAAACATCACACAGCCTCTGAGAAAGTATTAAATATTCTGGTATTTCACTCCATTCTTGCTCGTAGCTACTGCCTGGGCTGCTTTGCGTCAATTTTCCAGTTTGTGTAAGAATAGGAGATACTTCCTTTTCACAGATCTGGCTGGAATTTTACTTTGTGTCATAAAGGGCATTTCCAGGACATAAACAATTTAATTTGCTCAGAAAGGGTTATTTTGTCTAACTATGCCAATGCTGATAGCCACTTCCAGAAGCAGTCAGATTTTCCTTTGTTATTATCTCTCTGTGTGCCAGACAACACATTAGTAAAAAGCACCTTTGGGCCATGATGTGCCATCAGCCTTTTGAAGTACTTTGAAAGTGCATTGAAATCAACAGGGAGTCCTATTTAATAGGCAATTGTACCGCCTCAGGATATTTGCTAAGAGCTGCACTATTTTCTTGGATGAGATAAGCAAGAGAAAAGAAATTGGCACATAATTAGAAAATACAGTTCTTTCCTTACAGTTTGTTCAAACTAAGTAGTCGCTCTGGATGGAGTTTTGTTGGGTAGATGCAGAGGAACAATCAAGAAAAGGGGGACCTTGGATGGCACTTCTCATAGCACGTGAACAGCTTCCAGAAATGCGTTCGTTATGTTTTTTGGTTTAATCAAGAAGTGAAGGGCTGGCAGCTGGTTGCTGTGGCCTGTAATTCAGCAGAGCACTTAAGCATGTAAGCAAATGAAACTTAAGCAGGCCTTCAAGGCGCTGATTCAGCAAAACCTGCTCAGAAGGGCAGCAAAGCTCTGACTCTTGACTGCAGATAGATGGTCTCTGTTACTGCAGTGCCCTCGACCCTCGTGCTCTCCAAGTCTACTGTCCCTCAGGAAAGGACTCAATGGTAGGCTCTCCTTTTACAGCCTGGTAATGGAAGTGGACAGAGAGATATTTAAGCCTCTTGCCAAGTTCTCACAAAAACGCATTGAATAGCAAGCTTGTCAAGATGCTAGCCAGCAGCACAAACACTATACCACTTTCTCTCCCTCACTTTGTCTGACCTGAACAGGGGCTTGGTTATTCATGTCCTTAAGTCTCCAGCCAAGCAGGGTGGACAGAATTATCTGCCAAGGAGCTTTGTGTTGACCAGAAAGTACTCTATGTTACTGATGAGTGAAGCATGGTGAGATTCTATTTCCTTATGGTATGAAACAGCCTGAAAGAAAACACTATATAAAAATACTATATAGGATTTATAAAACATATGGAAAGAAAAAGTTTTTAACATGGCTAGGAACAATGTATGTCAGTTCAAAAGTGCTTCAGAGCAGAGGTTTAGTATTTCAGAAGCTGAAACCACCGAGCTTAGGGACTTTACCCAAAAAGGGACTTGACTTGCCCCTGGTATTGCACATATCCATGCCAGATGTCGATATAGTTCATAGTGCTGAGTTAGGCACCTTTTTCCCTACTTATTAAATGGGAATGGCACATGAAATTGGGCTGCAGAGCACCCCTGTGGAGACATCTAAGATGGACAAGGGGACAAAAAGAGACTGTTAGGCCTGAAACTGACCATGGGTGAACAGAAGCTTTGGAGTTCAATGCGAGCTTGCAGCAATTTACTGGGGAGACCTCATCAGCCTTGGAGAACAAAACCCACGGTTCACTCTCTGCATCCTTTCAGTTGAAGATGAACAGCCCTGCAGAGCCAAGGGCCAGGAGAATAAACAAGGTGACTTTTTTCCCCTTCTCTTCATAGCTGAAGGATGGATTAAATCCAGCTAATCAAGTCTCTACATACAGAAACAGTCATGTTACTTAATATCTACCTACTGTGTCATAGTTTTGTCCAGCTTTGCACATGAATCAGGACCATTATCTGGTAGCACAGTGAGCCTTATTGTTTCTGATATTTGAAAGTTTTCAGAAGAACTGAAGAAGGACTTTGAAAACAGCATATTTAGTTTTTGGTCTGGTCACACTGTATAAATACGATTCTGAGGAATTTGCTTACCGGAGCTATAATCTAACAGGATGTGATGCCCTATGAATGCATTTTAGGATATCAGTATTATTTGCAGACCAGGTTAACAAACCCTTTTCATGAGATTGTCGCTTTTATTATCTAAAACATCTTCTAGACCCCACATATTGAAGATTTCTGAAAATTCATTTCATCTTTCACTCTGATTCTTAGTATTACAATGCCAACAGATTATTAGAATGTGAAATGGAAATGAAATGTGACCCCTTAACCAGTAATGTACATGACAAGCTTGAGGAATGAATGCGCACAGAGATTATGAAGGATTTTTTTTATACTAGTTTCCACATAGCATGTCTTTCTTTTAATTCTGATGTGTTCTTTGGTAATATTGTAATGGATAGAAAACTTGGATTTCTCATGATGTTCAGAATAAAAAGAAGACTCAGTTATTTAGTCACTGGAAATGAGAGAAGCACAGTAAAAACCAAGATGGAATACTATTTCTCAGAAGTATTGGCTTTCAAAAGTTATTAATTTTTTATAATATTAAAAAATAAAAATTGTTGAATGCCGAATTGCTGAATGTTATTGTTGAATCATTAACAGATTTTGAGCATTTAGAATAATGATCTCATGCATGATAAATCACTTATAAGAAATGAAAGTTCATTTGTCCTTATAAAAGGAATTGCAAGCAGTACCTCTTGCAGTAAGAGCCAAAATTTTAATCCCACAGTTAAGCTTTTTTGTATGAATAATTAAGACCAGATCTAACAGATACTTATCTAAATGCCATTTCTTCTATATGACTTCCATTAAAAAAATGAAAGTTCCTTTGGTTCTACAGTATGGTTTCTATGTATAATGTTTCAAAGCCCTAAAATCTTGTTAATATTGATTCTTTGTTTGTTAGTCCTACTTCTAAGAAAATGAACAGTGCCAAATAACTGCAAAAAAGCCCCTAGACTCTGAAGGTAGTTTTCTTCATTCTGTGAACCCAGAGAAATCACCATCTGTAGCACCATGTTCCTGTCCTGCCAGCAGAAAGAATATGACCAACGTTTGCTGATGAGACAAGACTGGGAGAAGTGGCTGACACACCAGAAGGCTGTGTTGCCATTCAGGGAGCCCTGGACAGGGTGGAGAGTTGTGCCGAGAGAAAACTAATGAAATTCATCAAGGGCAAGTGTAGCATCCTGCACCTAGGGAGGAATGACCCCAAGCACGAATACAGGTTAGGGATTGACCTGCTGGTAAGCAGCTCTGTGGGGAAGGACCTGGGAGTCCTGCTGAACAAGAAGTTATCCATGAACAAGCAATGTGCCCTTGTGGCCAAGAAGGCCAATGATATCCTGGGGTGCATCAAGACGACTGTGGCCAGCAGGTCAAAGGAGGTTATCCTCCCGCTGTGCTCTGCCTGGTGAGGCCACATCTGGAATATTGTGTCCAGTTCTGGGCTCCCCAGGTAAAGAAGGACAGAGAGAGTGTCCAGTGGAGGGTTACAAGGGTGATTAGGGGACTAGAGCATCTCTTCTATGAGGAAAGGCTGAGCGCCCTGGGTCAGTTTAGCCTGGAGAAGACAAGACTGAGAGAGGGTCTTAAAAACGCTTAAAATACCTGAAGAGTGGATGCCTAGAGGAAGGGGTTGGACTCTTCTCAGTGGTGCCCTGTGACAGGACAAGAGGCAACGGATACAAACTGGAACGCAGGAAGTTCCATCTGAATATGAGAAAAAATGTCTTTACTCTGAGAGTGAAAGAACCCTGGCACAGGCTGCCCAGAGAGGCTGTGGAGTCTCCTTCTCTGGAGAGATTCAAGACCTGCCTGGATGCGATCCTGCGCAACCTGGTCTGGGTGATCCTGCTCTAGCAGGGGGGTTGGACTGGATGATCTCCAGAGGTCCCTTCCAATCCCTACCACTCTGTGATTCTGTGATTCCATGAAGAGCTGTGGTCAACCCTGTCCTGTATGAGTCTTAACGATGGGTAATTATGACAGGCATTTAAGTCAGTAACTGAAGAGTTTCTGGTCCAGAATCTGGACCAGAAGTCACTAATTGCAAGCATCTGGATGCTACCTCCACTTGCCTTCTGTGTTACACGTTACCCAGACAAAAGTACTTATAAAGTAAGACAGTGTCTCCCAGCAAGCTAGAGATGTGATCTGAAGAAGAATTAAACATTCATCAAAACCTCAAGGGGATTTAATAAAAATTAAAGAATGAGACAAATATTAAGATGTTAACTTCTTAATTTTCACCTGTGGGAGAACTTTTGCTTCTGTAAATTCTGTTATAATAATCTTCCATGGTCATTCATGGTTACTATTGTACACTGACATACAGAAATATAATCACTCTTTTAAGTTTGGTTTTTTTTTTAATTTACTAATGCTTCAACTCCACCCTGCCAAGAGCTATGCTAACAGGGAACCTTATCGTTAGGTAGCAACCTTGTTGGAAATTTAATTTAGGCAGCTCAGAATGATTCTTTCTGATCAATTTTATCACGTTCCTCTCCACTGAAGTGCTTCACAATCATTAACTGTTAGTATATAAAACTCTTCTGCTGGCACATGATTACCTCTGTTTTGCGGATGGAAGAGCAAAGTAGAAAAAAACACTAGGAATAAAAGTCATTTTGCCTTATTTTGCTGCCTAAATAAATCAGGTGGTCATCTAAAGTCCCTCTCACAGGTGGTTATTTTAAATGCTTATAGAGTGGGGTCAGTTGTCCTCTGGGGATGCCTGATTCTCTCCAATGACTCTGAGAAGAGTTTAAAGGAGGACATCCCTTACTAAGCAGCTTTTCTCAATTACAGACTGGGAGGTGAATTCAAGTGCACTGAGTACAAAATGAGTGCCTGGTCCGGGAAACAATCTAACAGGCACTGGCTCAGTTTTCAGTGTTTTTGTCAGTGTTACCATACAAGCTGTATTTTAGATGGTGGAATTAGGGGGGCTGTTTTGTAGTTTCAGAATAGATTAGGTTTTAGGTACATTAAGTTAGTTGTCAGTTCCCTCTGGGATTAGACCACAAGAACTGACCCAGAACTGAGTATATTGTCTTCAAAGAGATCCAAACGGGGAAATGCATGAGTGTAGGATGGTAGAAAAATGAGAATAACTTCCTCCAGCACAACAAACCCATAACCAGGGACTGCCTTAGAGACAGATAAGGTAGAAAATTGCCCAAAGCAAGAGGCAGCTGGGAGGATGCAATGAAATGACCACAGCTCCTTTGCCAAGTGAGAGCCCTGGGAAGCCAGACTTGCCATTGCACATTGTGCATGAGAAGGAGCTGTTGTGTTTGGTGCAATGACACCTCCTGAGGTGGGTGGCCATTCCCAACGCAGGAGGATCCTCTCCAGACCTCCTGTCCTCTCAGAGAACTGGGAGGAGAAGAAAACGCAAACTGAAGTCTCCATGACCCTCTTCCCCTCGGGTTCCCCTCCACCTCACTTCTCTATCCCTGGCCAGCTACAGCTCCTACTTTCCCTTTTCCAATTCATTTCCCTCCATTCTTTGCAGAAACCTTGGGGAAGCTCTTAATCAGTAAAAAATAACTGTTTCTACAAGTAGTAAATGAGAAAAGGAGAGACTTTTCTTCACCCCACTGACACAGAAAAACCTCTGAGGAGCATAGAAAACTCCCAGTTTGGGACAGTTTTGCTATCTTCCCTGGGGGAAAAAAAATAAATGAAAATTAAGATTCATATTTTAATTGCATATTCACCATAATTTGGCAGTTCTGTTGGATGGTCGTTTTTCAGTCCGTAGCTCATGAAACACACTAGCTGTTAGGACTGGTAGTTAGACTGGAGCATTACAACTTTATGAATAGGCACTTAAATGACAGGGGTTTTGCTTTGTTCAGTGACTGGAAGATTGAAATTTTATGACCAGGAGAACTCCTCCATTAACCTGGTAGAGGATTTGACTCTTCCATAAGGAGGACAACTTTGCAAAGGATGAGGAGGATGAGTTTGCAAAGAACAAAAAAAAAAAAAAAAGAGAAAGGCAGACAACAAGATGAAAAACTTTTAAAGTACTCCAACTTTCTCATTTCTGTTTCATATGTGTTATAATTGCTAGGGAAAATGTATTCTTTTAATATTGCTGGTTAAGGTCAGATTGAAAGTTTCTCTGTAGTCACAGACAGGTAAAGGACTGTTGTTGGTGACCAGGATCATGTTGCCCTTAAAGCTGAGAACTAGTTGTTTCTGTGGGATCTGATTTAGAATTATACCCGTTATATTACAATGGGTAAAATATACCAATCCTACTAAAGAAGGCAGTTGCTTTTCTTCAATGAACTGCACTATTGTGGTTAATAATCTCTTGGATCTAGAACACTTTTCTGGCAAAATATCCCCCTTTCAACACATTTTTTTAGAATGCCTCAAAGACATTTTCTGGTTTTCCATGTGTTAGAGATGCACACCATCCCCTCCACTAATGATCACACACGCAACTTGCTACAGTGCAAGGTGCAAAACTCTATCCCAGCAATGAAGGGTGCAGCCAAGTTGCTGCTTTCTCATTCAGTCAATTGTCTGCGTACCAGTTCCTCCAACTGGGAGCTGCAGCAAGGCTTGTCAATGATGGGTTAAAGTACCTGTTCAACACAGAATAATATTCTTCCCACTTAATGCCTTCCAGCACAGTCAGCAGCACACATGTGTACATTTTACTGCCATTGAGCTGTGAAGCACATTTGGGATGCCTGTGTAAATTCTTCAATATGAATATGTTGTAACGAATCTTTGTGGACCCTTGGCACTCAGATGTGCTCCTTAGTTTTGCCCTGTGTGCCAGAGTCATGCTGACTATTTCTGGTTATCAAAAGATGTTTTATTTCCCTTCTGGACTCTGCTGAGAGCTCTTAACGTAGCATGAGTGTCTTCTGTGGGGACATGTTTGGAAGAAATAATGATTGTTTCTGAAGAAACACAAATATCCCTTAAAAAGTATTTTTCAGGAGTCAAGTTGTTCATGGCCCAAATGTCCACAGTTGTAAGGGTGCAAGCATAGTTAAACCAAGTTCAGTCTAGAATTTTCATGATGTAGATTTTTTTGTGCTTCTTTCAATATTGATCACATAATAACAAAAATACAGCTATGTTCAACCAACTACAGTCTTCAAATTCAGTTTTTGCTCAAGGACCTGGGTGCACTTGGTGGGTAATGCAGAAGGATGGGGGAGTCTAGTGTGTACCTCAAGGTGATTTAATCCTGGATGAAAATAATCCATGATTTCATAGAATCATAGAATTGGAAGGGACCCATAAGGATCATCGAGTCTAACTCCTGACTCCACACAGGATCAGTCCAATCAGAGCAGATGACTGAGAGTGTTGTCCAGATGCTTCCTGAACTCAGCCAAGCTCAGTGCAGTGACCACTTCCCTGGGGAGCCTGTTCCAGTGCCCGAACACTCACGATTTGATTTGCATGTTATGGAAACTACTATAGCAGGAACCACCCAAAACGATGGAGGACAAGCCTTACAAGAAGCAGTGCAAGGACCACAGTGACCTGGCCTGAGCTGGTTTTGTTGGGCAGTAACTCCACACAACACGCCACCTCTTCTGTCCGGAGCAATCACCGTAAGGGACAGAGCAATGTACCAATGTATTTATTTCTTTGAGAGTTATCAATTATGGCAGAAAGTCAGAATCATGAATGTATTTGATTTGAGGTATTAGCTAACTAATCCCAGATCAGTTTTCTCTTTACTAAGATGTCTTGCAAGCACAACTATAAAGGAACATTTTAAATAGGAGCAAACTATGGGTGGGGAAAATTAGAGGGAAAGGTTTTGGTAGAAGGGCAGGAAGCTATTGTTTCCCAAGGAAAGAAGACAAATTTGGAGATAATCCAATGATACAATTACAAATCATAACATTAAAAAAAGAAAAGTTTATTAAAAACTCAAAGTGGAAATAGAGAAGAACTGGTATTATTTAGAATTTATTAAATGCAACGCAGAGGGAAGTGTAGCTAAATACAGGCAAAAATCCATGTCAGGACAAGTAAGGATAATAGTTTTTGAAGACATATTAGGAATGAAGAATGGAAAAATTATTCATAAATGATGAAAAAAACATATATGTTCAATAAATGTTTCTGCTCTTTATTTGCAAAATAGCAAAGTTGTGTGATTTGTTTTCAGAGGAAGACTATGCACTTTCCAATTTTCTAGTACCCAGGAGAGGTGTGAGTCACATTTAGCCAGAGATAGATATCTTAAATATCAGCCAGTTTTGATAAATTGAATCCAATCTGTCTGAGAGAATCTTTGGTCTTTCAATGTATCATGGAAACTCAGACAGAGGCAGAGGAGTTTACTTAAATTTGAAAAGACCATGGACCGGAAGAACTGTTGGCTGACCTGAGCGAAATTTTAAAGGAGGTTGGAGGTTGGTAGAAGCATTGGGTGACAACAAAATCAAAATAAAAAGCTACAGCAGACATAAGTCCTTCAACAAAATTTTATGAAAAGCAAGTCCTATTTCTTTCTTTGAGGTCAGAAACTTGGTCAGAAACTTTTCTAAGTCTGGTATTGCAATTAAAATGTTAGTACTCTAGAGTACTAATAAAATTCATGCTAAATGGATAACGAAGGGCCAGCTGAAAGCTATTGCCAATGGGTAGCTGTCTTGAAATAGAGGTCCTGGGAGGATTAGGACCATCCTCACACTGAGCATTTTCATCCGTGAAGGTGGCAGTGACAAACATTGCTCAAAATGTGACTGTAAATGATACAGGGACTTATGGAAGAATAGTGTGAGACCCGTCACGTAGAGGGATCTGTATTAAATGGCAAGCCAGATTCCCTTCAAATAAAAATGGAGGTTTTAAACACAGAGAAACGTGAAAATTTCCATCTAAGATTAGCAGGTACTTGAAGAAGTGGGGATTCCTTACACTTGTAAGGAATGACTTGATAATTATCCAAAAGTCCAAGGGGGAAACCAGCCCAGTTCCTGACAGAGGATGTGCCAGAAGGGTTGAATGAAGCTCCTGGATGAATACGCAAGAGACTAATGAGTAGGAGGAGGGAGATTTTTTTATTTTTTTTTTTGAGACTGCCACAGTCAGAGCATTAGTAGGTTTTTCCCATACAATTCTGATGTGCAAGTTTAACAAATGCTTTGGGAGAAAAAGATTGGGAAGAAATTTTGTGATTTGAATGAGGTAGAGAAAAAAGCTGGATTGAAAATTCACTATGGCAGACATAAGCTAAGAGATAACATAAACAATTGCTGAATGCAGAGCACCAAATTGTTGCTTGTATTGTTTGATTTATAGAACTTGACAAAAATTCCCTGTGAAATGCAGCGAGGTGGTTCTTAGCTTTGCAAACACATTTTCTACAACATAAAACAGTCCGTGTATATTCCCCAGACTAAGAATGGAGAAAGGCTAACACTTTGTTATTTATTTTTAACTGCAGCATTATTAAGTAGAGCTGAAACAGCTACAGTACTGATGCTAGGAATGCAGAATTCGGAGCTTGTTGAAATCAACACAAATATTCCTACTTCTCACCTGTCTCTAATTATTAATGTGATGCAGACTTAACATATATAGCAATGGGTGAGGTCCAGGCCCATAAGTAAAGCTTCTAGGTGCTATTATAATGAGCATAACAGCTACTAATAATAATGAAGTATGATCCCTGGAGTATTTCTTTGGAAAATTAACTGTGATTTGCCTGCCTCTAATATTTTAAATTCTTATTTAAATTCATCTAAGGGGAATGGGATAGTTATGAAACCAAGTTTGTTCTTATACCTAGTGAACAGTTTTCACAGTAAATAAGTACATAGCATAACATAATTCAATGTAATTGGGCTGTTTCTGTTTTAATAGGGTTTGTAACACACACAAAAAAGGGCCCACAGAGAACTATTTCTCCAATTACTTTTTTAATATATCTTTTTTAACTAAATCATATAGACTCTTTCCTCAGGAGTGTACCCTTTCAACACAGACAGTGAGCTAGTCCTTCTATTCCAGACACCCAAGTATAAAAATCATTGACTGCAGAGGCTGCTTTCTGTAGTACCTTTTGTATAACTTTTCTTCAGGAGTTATGCATTACTTTGTTTCTAAGTGAAGAAAAGAAAGAAAAAAAAAGGAAAACCAATAAAGAGTTTTATATTTCATTTCTGAAGAAACTATTTTCTGAATTTACCCTTTCTTAGATTCTATAGTACATCTCTAGTTTAGATATATGCCTTTTTATCTGTGTGTTTGTCTAGATGTATTTAACTAGATGGCCCAAACAGTGATTGTGTAATGAGCTATATAATTGATTTACGACATGGACTTAATAACAGGCAGGTGGTTGAGGTAACCTATTATTACTGCAGAATTAGATTTCAGTAATGCGTTCTCTGTCCTGTTTTTTCCAAGAGAACAATTGATTGAGTAGCTGGTTGAATAACTGTTATCACAGATGTTTTACATGTATCTAGTGGAACTGGGCTCAGATAATACTTAAGTTACTTCCAATGACAAATTTAGTGTAAATAATGAACCAAAGCATTATGCCTTAGCATTTTGCAAAGTAATTATCCAAACTGAATAATTCAAAATAGGCCATCGCTAAATTTAAAGTGTGGATGATAAACAGCCTGTGTAAAATTGCTTGGATTCACTATTGAATTACCAGATTGTGGTTGATTCTTTCTTTGAGAAATATTGCTGCAATTGTCAGGGTGTTCCTTAATGTACGGGACGCCTGATTTTATAATCATGTCCATAAGTCTACTTGCAGCAGGGAGAATTCTTAAACTGGAGTCCTTAGGTATCTGTCTCCTGGAACAGTAGAAATTATAGTGATTTTTTTCCTGCTTTCATTCTTCTCTCTGCTTCAGCTCCATCTATTGCTTTCAAAACCTCTGCCCGCATATGTTGCCTGACATCCCAACTTCATACCTCTGTGTCCACCCACATAGGTTTTTTGTGTTCAGAAGGCTGCTGAATATCAGATTATCTATAAAATTCAAAGTAGAAGATTCATTCCTTTCTCTTCTGCTTCAAAAGAAAGAAAAAAAATAAATCTATACGTATAGCAAAATAACAAGATGCAAAATATTTTCATATGTATTACACCACTTATTTTCTAATATTATATACTAATGAAATACTTATGTATAAGTATTTCTTTCTGTGTATTCCAGTACAGATGAGCTGATTTGATTATGCAGACACATGTGCTTATCTCCTCTGATTTTCCAGGAAACCATATTAAAGGTGCTGGAAGCTGGAAGTGTTCCGTCTAGAAGGTAAAGCATTGAAATGATGTGATCTATAAAACAACTTACAACTTAAGACAGATTTAATGTTTTCTTTTCAGACCTAAGTGCAGCGTGTTCCTATCATAGTGATTTGTACTAGAAGTTAATAATTAATGGAGTAATATAAAATTTGACATAGTAGACAGGAGGCTATAATAATACGACAGCTGACATTAGTGTCCAGTATTAGCTCACAAAAGGTGAGAAATATCCAATTTTGAATACAGATTGCTCTCCACGTAAAAGACCACAGTTTAGAGGATCCTTTTGCCACCTTTGTCACAAGTCAGCTGGAAGATCTCTGATACGCTCTGATATACAGCATTGTTGTGCCACATCCAGCCTGCCACATGTGGTATTATATCGCTTGCCCCATCAGACATCTCATTAGCGGTCCGGTCTAACCATTGCCATGGTAACAGGGAAAAAAACCCATTTCTCTGGAAGTGCTGCCCAGCAGCATTAGGTAATGCACATCGTGTTTGGTTCAACGTGAGCGCTGCGGCAGCCAGCACAAAACCTTCATCATCCCTCATGGATCCGACCATGAGGATCTCTGCAGCTTCGGGAGCAGCAGCAGATATTCCCTGTGACCAAAGGAAAACCTCCTGATGACAATCGCTTTAAGGATCACAGATGTCACCACTCAATTTTCTGTGGGCATATCTATATGATAACCACATTTTTAACCTCTGTTTGCGCAGTTGCTCTGTGCACCTGCTACAGAGCTTGCACCCCTCCAGCTCCAGCCCACTGAGATGCACTTAGGGGTCTGCTGTGGGGGGCAGGATGAGACCTCTCTCTGCCGCACTGTCTCTTGGCAGTGCTGGGCTGGAGCAGGAAGCTTCCTCTTGAGCTGAGCTGTCTTCAGTCCTTGGGCAGCGTTTCCTCTTCACCTCTTACTCCTGGTGACTCAGGACTGTGGCCAAAATCTATTCTTTTTGCTGAGAAGGTTGTAACCTCTTCCACAGCTTTCCAGATTTTCCTCTTCTACATCCCATTATCTGGGTTGCTTTGCAGAAAATATATCTTTGTATTTTGGACCGACTAATCTACTACTTCCAAACTGTACAAGAATTTTCTTCAGCAACTCCTCTGCATAGAACTGACCCGTGGTTAATGCTGGAATACTGTTTATGTTTATTGTAACTTACCAAAAACATAAGTAGTTTTTAAAATTACAGTTTTTAAATTGCATACGTTCAATAAAAACACTGCAAGCAACTGAGTTCTACTAAAAATAACCCTTTCCTTATTTACAACTGAAATCAATCCGTTGTTTGCCAATACTCTACTGTCTTAATTATGTGCTGTCTTTAATAAGCTAACTGAAATTCTGTGATTAAATAATTAGATCCAAAAATCTTCACCCCTCCCACCAAAAAATTAACAAAAAGTATGGAATTCCAACTTCTAAAGAGATTTCTATATGAAAAAAAAAATATAGTAGTATGGAAATATTTTGTATTGGAACTTTAATTGAAATTCAGCAACATTGATAAGCTATTTTTGTATTAAAATCAATCCAAGTTCAATTTTGCCTCTAAATATTTGCTGTTTATTTCCACCTTCCCCTCTGCAGATGTGCACACACACATGCATATATATATATAAATTAGCAATGGCCATATATGCAGAATATTATTACCCTATACATCTAGCTATAATATCTGGATACGTTATGTGTTTCCATACAGACACACATTGATTTCAGATGCAAAAGAGTTTGAGCGTGTGTCTTTTGGTTTACCTATTTTTTGATGACCCACCAGAGCATGGTAGGAGGTCCTCTGTTATCGTAGTTATGGTAACTGCAGCTGTGGGCTTCTTTGGATCTTGGGAGATATAAGCACCAACAACTTGTCAAAACTTAGAATTTGATTGTAAATCTAAAGGTCTGGATATGAAAATCTTTAAATTTCTATCATAGAAACAGAGATGCAAAGTACTTCAACTTAATTTTTTCCTATTATCTAAACTGAATCTTCCTGTCTGCAGTTTGTCCCCATTTCTACTTCTCCTGTACTGTAAGGTTCTCCCTTCACAGAAGACTTCTATGCCTATGAATATTATTACTGGTTTTTGTTGTTTGTGTTTTTGAAGACTTTGTTTCCTGCACATAAACACCTGCAGGTTATTCAGTTTTTCCTCATAAGTTAGACTTTCTACTTCTGGGCCATTCCTTCTCCTTTCTAGTGGGCACTGCCCCATAGCTCTGCAGTGTTTCCAAGCAGTGCCGGTCAGCTAAAATCGTGCTGAATAAGGTTCTTTTCTTGTGAGATTTTTCTTCCAATCCCTTACAGTCTTTCCTTTCTCCGTGACATTTTTGGATTTATTAACATATTTTCTTTTCCGTTTCACATGATTAATAATGAGTAGAACTAAACCTCAGATGGGTAGTAACTTTACTTCATGTGTATATATAGATATATGCTCTATCCCTCGTGATATTAATCATCAACACTCTAAATTCAGAGTTCCAACTGGATTTGTCTTTCATAAAACTGGGAATTTTCCCCTACTGACATAAGAGAATACCGTGGTGATGTCATAAACTGCTTTTTTCCTTATAATGGTCATTAGCTACAATAAAATAACATACAATTCACCGGTTTTAATACTTTTAACAGGATTAATATTTGTGCCATCTGTGATGTCAATTCTCTAACACTGTTGGCTCATTAAAAAAATGTATCTATATATAATCATTATACTTCAGTCTGTTCCCAGAAAGCCTACATGTTTTGGAAGTCCGTGACAGAATGGATACAATCAAAGAGTACATCTTGTAAGAAACTGAATTTAAAGTGTTATTACAGTACACACTGAAGAAAGACACTGCATTCATTTGTGCCTCCAGTTGTGTCAACATTCCTCTGTCCTCTGCCTCTCTTCAGATAAGAGATCTGAAATAAAGCTGTAAAAGGTGACCTGAAAATAGATTTATTTTAATCCAAAATGTGGAAAAGTATAAATTAGACATTCCAGTCACCCAGACTTAAAAGGATTTTAATCTCATTTGCTTAAGCCTTCCTCTTGTCCACCTCACCATGATGTTTTTGCCTTGCATCTCTCCAATCCTGCCTTAAGCTGCCAGATGCCTGTCTGCAATGCTTTTACAAGTCATCCAAATTCTTTAAAAATCGATGCAACTCAGCTGAGTGGAAACTCTACCACACTGTATGTTAAACAACTGATTTCTAGCGATGCCCATGGGATGGCAGAACATGCTGAAGAGTTGGCAGACTATTGACGGCTTCCTGAGCCAAAGCTGTCCCCGTGCCTGCTCCTGCGCTGCTCTTGTGACTAGTCGTCTGCCAGGGAAACCCCAAGACTTGCTCTGACCCTCTGGATGGGGAGAGACGGGTGCTGGGAGATGTGGTTTCATTTTGTGTCAGTCTCAGAAATTTCACATACAATTAGTGTCACCAGCTGGTACTAACTGGGAGCAGGGGGAATGGCTGGTTAAGATCTCCATGCCTATTGCATACACTTTCAGTTGAGGTTCTGCTGGAATCCTAATTGTAGGGAATCCTAGAACAATTTTAGACATTTAATAGTGCAAGTTTTAACTAAATTAGGTTTAATTTTTCTTAGCTCTTTGTAATTTGGGGAAATCTATGAAAGCATCCCACAATTTCTGGGTTAACATGAGGAAAAACTTTTTCACCATGAGGGTGACAGAGCACTGGCACAGGCTGCCCAGAGAGGTTGTGGAGTCTCCTTCTATGGAGACATTCAAAACTCGACTGGACACGTTCCTGAGTGATGTGCTCTAGGTGGCCCTGCCTTGGCAGGGGGGGTTGGACTAGATGATCTTTCGAGGTCCCTTCCAACCCTTGTGATTCTGTGATTCTGTGATTCTGTGAATACTTTATATTGACCGATTTGGACCATTTGCCCATTAATTTAAAAGCATATCTCAGAACTGATTACTTGCAAGGTTCTGGCCCTACTGAAGGGAATAGCAAAACTCCCATTCATCCCAGGCAGGATTTTACCCTCAAGTGAAAGGAAGAGCTTGGTAATTCTCAGATTTAGGCACCAATAGAAGATACTTTTTAACTCAGTTTTCAGTTAATATTTGTCGTGTCATAAAGTCTGAATGTGACTATGCTTTGAAGCTTATATATACTGAAAAATGTGATCAGTGTTGGAAAATCTAGCAACAATTATTGCTTTTGATGAAGTATCTTGACATTTGTTGTACATTAGGAAGTAGTAAAGCAGAAAAATGTATAGATTTCTATGATGTGAGTTATTAGCATAATGGCCCTATAATATGTAACAATCCAGTGTTATAACAGTTCTATGATAAACTGTGCCTGTGAACAACATGTCCTGGAGTTACGTATAGTGAAATGATATGCCATTTAATTCTATGTCATCATTTTAAGATTTATTACTAGTTTAAATTTTTTTCTTGCATTTACAGACTATACTGATCGTGAGATAGTTAAGGTTGAAAGGCGCCTCTGGTCATCATCTAGTACAACTGTCCTGCTCAGAGCATGGTCAGTGAGAGCAGATGGCTCAGGACCATATCCAGCCAGGTTTCAAATATCTCCAAGGATGGAGACTCCACAGCCTTTCTGGGCAATCCCCACAGTAAGAAAAAGTAAATTCTTATGTTTAAATGGAATTTCCTGTCTTGCAGTTCATGTGCATTGTCTCTTATCCTGACACCGAATGCCACTGAGAAGAGCCTGACTCCATCTTCTTTACTTCCATCATGAGGTATTGATACTTGGGAATGCGGTCCCCATGAATCCTCCTCAGTCTCCATGTGGAACAGACCCAGTCCCTTCAGCCCCTCTGCATATGAGGGATGCTTCTGTTCAGTCATTGTTCTAGCCCTTTACCTGACTCTTTCCAGTAGCTTCACGTCTGCCTTGTACCGGGGAGCCTGTAGCTGGACACAGAACTCCAAGTGGAGTACTGAGGTGAGATTAGTACGTCATGCCTAGCAGACATCTACTTAACTTTCAGATGTAACAACATGTACTGTAGTGCTGGTGGTCTCAACACACATGATAGACCCAGCGTCAAGGGAGGCTTACAATCAAACTGCAAACAGCCAAAATACAGTTTCTTGTAATTAAAAAAAAAATAAAAAATAAAAAATCTAGATGACAGCTGGATGCTGTTTATATGAATCAAGTAGGGTTGTCTTTGTGATAAAAATAATCTGATTGTAGTCTATAAAAATGTGTCTTGCAGTCCAGGAAAAGAAAAAGAAAGAATATATAGAAATGAAATTGCAGACTGAATTGTCAGTGATCGTTGTCATTTCCATCCCTTTGCATCTGCCTGGATTTAGTTATTCTTAGCCATCTCACATAGATTAATATCTCCCAGGATGGCAAATCAACAACTTGCCTTGCTAGCTTTGTCTAGTTGCTTTTTGTTTGTTTGTTTGTTTGTTTGTTTCAGTGTAAATTCCTTGCTGATTGTTTTGTTCGAATAATTCCTCCTCATCTTCCCTGTATCATACGTTATTAGTATACAATAGCAAATGTCGCCTTCATTACTGAATTGGTATCCTTCTTCCTCTCTTTCAAGTTCTTAGATGGCAACATCGCTTTCCTTTTTCGCTTTCATTAGTTGCATGTTTAAGTAAATTCCCAAAAGCCCTATAGATTCTTGTGGGAGACTATTTTCTGGGCTGCTGGATTTGCAGCTCTCATCCAGGATGCTGTGTAATGTTACTGCTTCATGGCAACACAAGGAAAAAAAGGTGGTTTTTATGAACACATTGCTGCCAGGCTCCACTACATCAACTGGGAAAAAACCACCATAAGTCTGGTTAAGCAGGATGTGGTGGTTAAAATTCCAGCCCTCATTTAAACACAGCTCACACTATTAACCCAGAGTAAACCTGCAGAGTCACTCACATCTGGGGTGATGGTAACTTAGAAAACCTGTTGGAAGCACATTTCCTTTTCCTCTCCACTCTGATGGACAAGAGGTGGCATGTGGGAAACTGCTTTTGCCTGGAAATAGTTACTACAGATGGAGGGGTATCAAAATAAAGTGTTTGTTTTGTACACCACCACACTGCCTTAAACTGCCAGCGGGTTGGGTTTCAACCAGGTTATCGGACTGCACCTGAGGTACAGACAATTTTCCCCTCCTAGAAAACTGCAATTTCCCTCTTTCCCAAGGAGCTGCATTCTGTGGCATAGGGCCAGTCAGATTGGGCTGGTGCTTAGGAACATCTTAATGCAGCGTGGCTAAAACCTTGATGGTTCATTTCTCATAGCCCTGAGGAAAATCAAATAGAAGAGTTTTCACACAAGACAATTTCCTTCATATCAGAATATGACTATGAAGAAGGTATTGACTTCTCACTTTCTATGTAATAGGCTTTGCTGCACTTTGCTAATGTTATCTCCAGCTGTTAGACTATATTCTTCCCAGAGCCTGGGGGAGAACACAGGGATTTTGAAATTAGTCCTTGTGCACAAATAATTGTGTTTAAATCTATATGATGCTCCTTAAAGAAGATAACATCATGACTCTTGCTTCTCCAGTCTCTAACAACTGAAATAAATAAGTATAGCTGGGTTTTCTGTCAGGAGAAAATGTATTTGTGCATTAGAGTTCTGGTTAAAGCTTGAGAGCTTATATATTTGGGAGTCAGGGAGAGGAAGAAGGGATAAGGGCAGGATACTTCCTGTAGAACTGTGGAAATGATGGAACTTGGTTTAACAAAGTCTCCAGAAAGCAAGTGCCACCTTGCAGAATAAGGGAAGCAAGTATCTAATCAAGCAACCACTGAAGCAACTATTTGCTTCAAAACATTGCTGGTGAACTGCAGAGCCATTTGCACCAATTTAGACCAACCGTGCCAAGAAGTAGGACTAAAAGTTGTTTCCAGTTTTCCTTTGTTGTTGCTCTGGCCTACCACTGTTCTCAGAGACAACCCACACCCACGATGCTTCATGGGGTCTAATGTCTGAAGACCAGGAGGTAAAAGTTGATTTCTGCATTTTCACCTGTTTGAGAGAATTTTAAACTTGGGAAGGTGAGGAGAAGATTGAGGGGGAAAACCCTTCTTTTCCTCTAAATATTTTTCCTATTAAAAAGAACTGTTGAGGAGACATAAATATTACATCAGACTCCATTACAGAGAGTGAAACATGGAATCTTATATTCATTTTCTTCTCAAACCGTCATTTGCTTTCTTTAGAACAGAATTGAAAACAGTATTCATTCTCCTGTCTATGAATATACTCCAATTAGGAATCCAAAAATAGATTGCCCTCATAAGTAAGCATAATCGCTTACTTTGACAATGGCACGGAAACCTACAGTATCTGTCCTGCACCTGGTCAGAGGTGATAAAGAACTTAAGGGTTTGGAAACTGTCTTGAAATTTGAAGCAAAAGTTCAAATGAATCTGTGTGAATCTGAGTGATGTCTTGTCGTGGTTTTACTCCAGCCGTCGGCTGGGCACCACATAAACGCTCGCTCCGTCCCCCTCATCAGAAAAGGGGGAGAGAATCGGAAGGGTGAAAGTGAGAAAACTCGTGGGTTCAGATACAAGAGTTTAATCAGTGAAGCAAAAGCCGCGTGCACAAGCAAAGCAAGACAAGGAATTCATTCCCCACTGCCCACGGCAGGCAGGGGTTCAGCCATCCCCAGGGCAGCAGGGCTCCGTCACGCGTAATGGTGACTTGGGAAGACAAACGCCATCACTCCGAACGCCGCTGCCCCCCTTCTTCTTCCCCCCAAGCCCCTTACAAACCGAGCATGACACCATATGGTATGGAATGTCCCTTTGGTCAGTGGGGGTCAGCTGCCCTGTCTGTCCCCTCCCAACTCCCCGCACACCCCCAGCCATCCCGCCGGCGGGGCGGTGCGAGAAGCAGCAAAGGCCTTGGCTCTGTGTGAGCATCGCTCAGCAACAGCAAAAACATCTCTGCACTATCAGCGCTGCTTCCAGCACAAACCCAAACACAACCCCACACTGGCTGCTGTGAAGAAAATTAACTCTCTCTCAGCTGAAACCAGGATATGTCCGCAATCTATTTTTATAGCATATATCCAGAGTGTTTAATTAAAACACTATTGCAAGAGAGACACATAACCAATGAAAAGCTTCTGTTGCGAACAAATATTATTAATACTTGGATACAGTGATCATAATTAAATTATGAATTAAATGTAAGGAATACTGTACCTCTAAAACATATTTGACCTTGTCTATTTTGGAGAGAAGGAGGCTGAGA
Source organism: Psophia crepitans (assembly GCA_013399095.1). NCBI lineage: Eukaryota > Metazoa > Chordata > Aves > Gruiformes > Psophiidae > Psophia > Psophia crepitans. The sequence goes on from VWZZ01002590.1 coordinate 28,409, forward strand.
AGCAAACTCATTGCTCTCCAAAACTTCCTAAGGAAGGGAAGAGGAGAGGGAGGTGCTGAGCTCTTCTCCCTGAGATCCAGGGACAGGACACATGGGAATGGGTCAAAGCTGTGCCAGGGGAGGTTCAGACTGGACATTGGGACATTTCTTTACTGAAAGGGTGGTCAAACACTAGAACAGGCTTCCTAGAGATGTGGTTGATGCCCCAAACCTGTCAGTGTTTGAGGGGCATTTGGACAATGCCCTTAACAACATGCTTTAACTTTTGGACAGGCCTGAAGCGGCCAGGCAGTTGGACTGGATGATTGTTGTAGGTCCCTCCCAGCTGGAATAGTCTCATCTATTCTATTTTACTGAATGATCATTGTATTTTAGTAAGGCTGCTGAGAAATAAATTATTCATTTTAATTCTATTACAAATTTCAGCTACTGTGCCTAGTGGAGGTTTGATACGTCATATGCTACTTTGTGTATATACACAGGAAAACAGAAAGGTCTGGATCAGCCAAGAGGACCCCAGGGTGCTGCACTTTGGGACACTCGACTTCCAGCTGTCTTGATGCTTGGCAGAATATTCAGTGTCTAAATCAGCACTTAAGCTTCTGTGCACAGGAAGATTAGCCTTATAGGAACGTGCCAGTACACTGATTCCAGAGCTCTGCAAGGCTAATGCTATCCAATACTGGCTACAGCTGAAATCTCAGTCACCATTAGCAGCCCCTTTCCTGGCTCATTGGGAAGCATCTCCTCTGCATTAGAGATGTGACGATCAACTCTCCTGTGGTCCTGGGCTCTTCTGCACTGTATTAAAGAAATATTTCAAGTTCAGGGCTCAGGATGGAAAGCTGAGCTGCTGCTTTTCCACAATTTCTGCATGATTCATTGGCAGGGAGGCAGGGAGCTTGTTCATCCACAGCTAAGGGGGCCTACAGGAAAGCTGGAGAAGGTCTGTTTACAAGGGCAGGGAGTGATAGGACAAGGGGGAATGGCTTTAAACTAAAAGAGGGGAGATTTAGATTAGAAGTTAGGAAGAAATTCATTACTGTGAGGGTGGTGAGGCACTGGAACAAGTTGCCCAGGGAAGCTGTGGCTTTGGGCAGCCTGGTCTAGTGGAAGGTGTCCCTGCCCATGGCAGGGGGTTTGGAACTAGATGATCTTTGAGGTCCCTTCCAGCCCAAACCATTCTGTGATACTATGGTTCTATGATATTAATGTAAGCTGAGATGATATCAGGGCCTGGTATCACAGTGGAACCTATTGAATCTGCAAGGCATCAGATTAAGATTTACTTCATGCTATTAATTTGCTTTGTGCAGCCTAGATTGGGCCATTTGAACAGATCATAATCTTGTTAGTGATAACTAGAGCATAAACATACTTTTCAGACAAATGGGTAATGCAGCAAAATAGAGTGCTGTTAATAATAAATTCTAGTCTATGTGTTACAGATGTGGAATATCTTGTATATATTAGCAATATTAATCTTTGCAACAAAAAAATGTAAATTTAATAGTGCAGGGTCACCCAGAAGACCTGCATGACAAATACTTCCTGACTTTTACAGCATGTACTTGCCAGTAGAATGAAAAAAAAAAAAAAAGGTGATCCATAAGTTTCATTGAAATTAAAAAAAAAATTAATTTATGTTTTAGTGACTTGATCTTGTTTTAGTGCCTGCTTATACATTTTCTAGCTTTTGGAAATAAAATAACTTGTAATTATTAGTGCCAGTTTCTAGCTGTCTTGCTGCCCCAAGGAAGTTAGACAAGAAATGTCAGTGCTTTTCAGCTCTTGAAAACATTCACATTTTCTCTCGGTTAGACACTCTCATCAGTGTATCTAGTCCAAGTCTGTTACATGGAGTACAGCCTCCGTCTCTTCTCAAGGTCACCCTGTCCTCATGGATTGCTTTGCAAACCTGAGCGCGCTGATCTTTACAAACACCTCATACCTCAATGAACACAACAATGGCTTCAGCCCCACGGGTGCCCAGACTTGTCCCCACCCAGGCACTGAACCAGCCATTTGTGCTGTGCATGCGGAGAGGGGCCGGTTAAGCTTTGCCACACACCGTTCAGGAGCAGGGGAAGGTGCGAACAGGCTGGAAAAGGGTGGAGGAGGAACCTGCAACAGTTTCCTCAGTGGATCTCCATGCAACTGCTCAACGACCAAAATACCTACTCTCTGAAAGGTAACCCCCCCCCATGATTATACACCAAGCTGTCTCCCTGAAGATTTGCCTTTAGGTACCAATTCAAGTAAACCTTGTTCTTCCAGTGCAATAATTCATACACATTCATTGTTAGGAGTCAGACTGCCCATAGGCTTAATCCAATTTATAGAGGTGCATAGATTAACCCTTTTGGAACTCACTTGTGCAGTCCTGACAGAAGGGCTCACCAGAGGAGCCCAGAGATGGTCTTGGAGGTGTACCCTCCTTGAGGCCAGGGGAAGAGAGGAGACAGGCAGCAGGTAGGCAGGGTTAATTTTTTGATGCCTGTGCCAGGGAAAAGACCCCACCACAACTTGTAAGGGCTTCTTCAAACGTTTGGTCTGTATAATGAGAGAGTGCTGGAGAAGTATGTTTCGGATGTGAGTACAGAACTTAAGCTTTTGCCTGAGGATGGGATGAGGGTTAAGGTTCTACCTAAAGGTGCAGTGTATCCCTAACTGGTCATATATTTGACCTAAAATATTTGTTTTTCCTTTCATCCAAACCCTGAGTTATTTTCCTCTTGAACGTCATTCTTTGTTCTTTTCAGAAATGCAATAAATACTCCAACTTAATGCATTAAATATGAAAAGACTTACTGAAGGGGCCCAAAGTATAAATGATTCAAAAGGCTGTGTGCTGGAAAGCATCTATTTGAAAACATTTATTATTAATTTCACAGTTTAGATGAAGTTCCTATAGGGCAGTCATTTATTAAATATTGGCTTCTGTTAAGTCCACCAAATATGTTTATCTGTACAACATCACATATAACCAAAATAGCAACAAAATACCAAAATGTTCCAATAACTGTTTTAGATAATGAGTAGAAAGTGCTTATTTTGCTAGGGCACCAAACATAACCAGAGCATTTAGTTGAGACAGCAAACATTGTGTCACTAAAGCAAAGACTGATTTAAGAGTTAGAACAAGTAGCATTAAACTGAATACAAGGAAAATTTCTTGGGCAAAATGTTATAAATATTAATTGCACTAAAATAAGTATGTTAATTGAGGACCTGTCACCTTCAAAAGAAGAAAATTACTTTGCAGACAAAGATTTCATAATCTGAACCTAAACTCATGGAAGCAGTAACATCCTCCTGAAAGGTGTACTTCAGTGCTGTACGAAATGCTGATGAGCTAGCTCCTTCCCACCAGACTGCTCTTTCTAGACTGAACAGATGGTAATTTACTCACACAGTTCACACAGATACCATTTTGTGATAGAGCCCAAACAAATAATGGTGAAGAATTACCATGATGATGGCAATTTTTCACTGCTTTGGATCATTTCATACTAGCCAGTTGGGTGCTGCATTAAAAGAGCTAGCAGTTAATTCTCCCCTGAAACCGAACCAGTGAGGTCAGACTGTATGGAGGTGTATGTAGACTGACAGGATGTCTTCAACAACATGCTAAATTATTACTGATTTTCCAAGCTCAGAAGAGAAGAGTTAAGTGCATTGTAGTGTTATTGCAACAAGGCATTATCATTAATATTAACTACATTAGCACCAAGACGAAAGAAAAAATACATGGCTGTACAAACTTGTGAATTATTTAGGTGTTATTGCTGCTGTATCCATCTCAGGTGATCTGAATCTTTATTATAACTTCCCCATCTCCCCAGTCATGTCGGTCATTCACTGCGATTGCTGTGATCACTGTGTCTATCAGTTAGAAAGGAAACAGCAGATCCACGAAGCAGGCCAACTTTTAGAGGGTGTTTTCCTTCAATCAGTTCCACATCTCCCATGATAGGCATTTTGGGACTCTGGATTTTTTTAGTGTTCTTACGGTCAGGCAGTTCAATAGCCAAGCAGTCTTCCCACAGGATTAAAAAATACCCAGAGTTGTTCACAGCTCATTACACCTGAATTACATTCACTGTTAGCAGTTCTAAGCAAGGCTAAGTAAGCCTATCCTTACAACCAGAAATTATCCACACAGAGGAATTTTCCTAAAGCATCAACAGCACATTCAAAGTAAATGTTCTCTAATGCTGGCTGTAAATAGTGATTCAGCATCAGTGACCCTGGAGATTTCTAGGAAATTTTAAAATAACAAAGCCAGATCAAAACTTCACCGTGATTCCATGACAAGAGGAGGCTGCTCTGAAACTTGGTGAGAGCCTAGAGTCATCCTGTCACTTACTCACAGTCTTTTGGCAGTAAACAGGTCTGCTTGCAAGCATCAAGAGGTCTAGTAAGGAAATTCTTTGCAGTGGTGGTGTCACATGAATGAGGGAGCCAACTGAGAGAGACAGAGCAACCCATCCAAAATATTAGTCCAGGTCTGATTCAACACCGTAGAGAAATTACTTGTGAAATCAGTGTCAGAACTATTTTAAGACTTTCTACTCCACAATCATCCTGCAGTTCTGAGCGTTACTGTGCTTCTTGATATTGCTTTAAATTTTAATTTAACCCTTCCTTTAGAGTCTGTACTGAATATTTCATTTTTAAAGTTTCTCCCTTCATTGTGCTGGGAGAATCTAAGTGTGATTAGATGTGGTGTCCTGAACACTGCAGTGGACTAATCAGATAGTCAAGCCTAAAATAAAAAGTATTTTATATACAGTAAGAAAATCTACTTAATAACTTTCTTTTAGCTTTTCTACTTAGTTAGCAGTAAAGCTCAGTTGTGAGGGGAAAAAATCCAATACCTAAATATTCATGCTGAAATAATGGACTCCACTCTGATGTCATTTGCATTCGCAGGAATTAAAGATGCTTTATCCTGCTATCCCACATTACAAATCCAGATAATTCTGGAGAAACCTTTATAGATTTACAATAGCATAAATGAAATCAGGACCCTAACAGCTTATATTTCCACACAGCACTCGTTGCACGCATGCATATTTCATGACTGTCACTACTAGCTCATCGGTTACTTTGCCATTTGCAATGAGCTACTGCACTGTGTATTTCTAACCTAAAACCCTTTTCAGTCTTCTCTTGAAGACTAATTAAAGACAACGCTGGTTGCTCTGTGAACAAGTGCTGAGTGACAGAAGAAGAGCTGTGTGTTCACCGTGAAGGTATTCCTCTGATGAAAGAATACATTTTTAATGTCAGACTGCCATGTAAACAGCCACAGCACACCTTTAGATGGTTGTGTGTGTCAGTAAAGGCACATCTTCAGTTTTCAATACCTCGGCCCCTCCCATCTTCTGGGGGGACTAATGTTTATGATGCAATGAGAGCCTAATCCAACAAAAGGAGTCATCAAGAGGTGTTGCTTTTTCTAAAGTGACAAATTTATTACTAATGATCAAACAGCCTGCAGTATCAAGGGAGTGCTGGATTGAACATCCCCATCCCATTAAAAGATCCAGCACTTACCTCATGTTGGGCTCTTCAGTAGTGAACATGCACTGTTAGAAGTGACAGCGCACTGAGGGGACTGTAAAATCGATCCTGCTGAGACTATAATAAATCATTTTCCTATTCACAGCTCCTTTTTTAGATTCAACTAAAACGAACTTTTGATGTTTGTTTGTAATGCAGGATGAAGTGATGGTCCAGAGACTTGAAGCTGTAACATGCAGAAAGCTGTAGAAAAGAAGCTTGGTTTAAGAAGCTTTAATCCCATGGGTAGATCTTGCTATTCATGATTAGGATTTGCTAATTGAGATATCAGCAGATCTGCTAAAGAAACTGTCCAGCTGTGAAATCCATCATTAGCAGAGTGTTAAAACAAAGGCATCTTCAAGAGTCTCTAGCTGAGGTGGCATTCACCTGGCTCAGGCACCCCGAGGAAATGCCACCAACGGGAACAACTCCTTGCTTGGAAATGCTTCCAGTGTTACACTTCCCTCATTTTCACATTTTGGTGATCAAGTTAAGCCCTTGGTGTTATTGCAGCCTTTTGAAGGACTATGCATTTTAAGCGACTTAATTTTTGCAAAATATGTACTAGTTTTTGCAGACAACTGTGTTTTTTAAAAGTCCTTCTTAGTTTTTGTGAGCAATATCTCTCTCAAATCTGGAAGAAATCTGTCCTTTCCCCTCTATTGTCTCTACAGGAAAGATTTCTCAGAAAGCACCAAATAATCAAGGTGGTGAGGGTGATCCATGGGTACGTTTCAGAAATTACCCCATTTGGAACACGAAAAGAGAGATGAAATTGTGGGTCCACAGAGTTGCAGATACAGTACTTGGCAAAGAACTCTCTGAGCTAGGCGATCAAAAATAAACCATGAAGTGGGATTAGAGAGGAAGAGCAGATCCGGGGTAGATGCTTACCTAGAAACATGAAGAAAATGCACTAGGCCTCAGTCCTCCCCAACCTGCTGAGAAAACAGGATGCTGACATTATTTTCGATGATCACTTCTAGTAAGGTGATGAGGTTGAATGGCAGGGCAACCTTCTGTCCTTTGCTGTGATAACTTACTGACCTTTACAATCAGAGTAGTTGACTTTGCATTGCAAGATGGTGGAAATGTACTCATATGTAAATGCATGGCTCTCTCCTGGCCATGAAAGTGGTTGTGCGGTTTTTGAGGGGACACATCCTGCAGGATTCCTTGGGGCTCTGCTTTCCTCTTCCTAAACCAATGTTGGAAAGCTCATACCACTGCTTTGGTGGAAAAGAAGTCAAAGGGAATTAGTTGTGATGAGCGCATGAAGCACTTCACAAAAGCAAGGCAAGCCTGTGGAAAAGGAAAGGAACTGCCACAGACCAGACAAACCTGGGCACACTCCAGCTCTGAAGGGCTCTGCAGACACACAAATCTGGTTGAAAGGAAATGTGTCATTCAGGATGAGAGCTCACCTCTGCTCAAATGCAGCCTTCTGCCTGCATGGAGGAATTGTCCAGCTGCCTTATGGGAGACTCATGGTGACTAAAAGAGCATTGGCTACTTCGCCAAGCCAGATGTTTGAAGTGTGTATGGTTAACTTAAAGGCAATGAATCCATACTAGTGTTTTCCATTTGACAGTTTGTAAGAACCTTAAAAGCTTAGGGATTAATGTATTGATTCTGGCTGGGATGGAGTTTATTTTCCCAAAAGCAGCCCTCGTAGTTATAAATATGTTAAGGGTGAGTGTCAGGAAGATGGAGCCAGGCTCTTCTTGGTCTCATTAAGTGATAGGACAAGGGGCAACGGGTCCAACTGGAGCATAGGAGGTTCCGGGTTAATATAAGGAAAAACTTTTTCACTGTGAGGGTGACAGAGCACTGGAACAGGCTGCCCAGAGAGGTTGTGGAGTCTCCTTCTCTGGAGACATTCAAAACTCGACTGGACACGTTCCTGAGTGATGTGCTCTAGGTGGCCCTGCCTTGGCAGGGGGGTTGGACTAGATGATCTTTTGAGGTCCCTTCCAACCTCTATGATTCTGTCATTCTTGTAGTGCTGTGCCGTTCTTGGTAGTTAGCAAGGGGTTATAACACACCAGGGTTTGGTATACTGCTGAGCAGCGCTGGCACAGCATCAAGGCTGTCTCTCCAACATTCCCCCTCACCAGTGGATGAGAATGGGCAAGAACTTGCCAGGTGACACAGCCAGGACACCTGTTCCAAACTGACCAAAGCAATATGCCATACCATATGACTTCTGCTTCACAATAAAAGCTAAGAGAAAGAAAGGCGGAGTGGGAGGTGGGGAAGAGGCATTTGTTATTTATGTTTGTCTTCCAGAGCAGCCGCTATGTGTACTGAAGCCCTACTTCCTGGGAAGTGGCTGGGCATCACCCGCTGATGGGAAGTAAAGAATAAATCTTTTGGTTTTCCTTTACTTTTGCCTTATCAAACTGCCTTGACGTTAAACCATGAGGTTTTTCCATCTTACTTCCCCTCCATCCCCTCGTCCTGCTGAAGAACGGAGTGATAGAACAGTTTGGTGGGCACCTGGCATCCAGCCAAGGGCAACCCACCACAGATAAGGAAGAAGAAAGGGGTCTCGGTAACAAAGTAAGATTTACCCGGGTTTGGGGGAAATCTAGATTCAAAAGTTGGTTTTGTTACAGCCTTCTTTGTAACTTGTGTGTGATTTTTGTAATGTGCCATTTCAGTTTCCCAAGGGCCGCTCTGTAGGAGTATTAAAAAATGTTAAACATTTTAAAAAGTACCAAATATGCTTGGTCCTATAGGATTATTAAAGGAATATATATACTGGAGTTTGTGAAATATTTATACATGGAGGAATGGGTTAGCTTTAATATTTTTCCCATATTAACATTTTATCAATCCAAGCAGTTACTTTACATTATTTTCCCTCAGTGTAGGAGGTTTGAGTCTTCCCGTTAAGTCAATATTCCCATATTGTGACTGGAGTACTCCATTAGAGTGCAGAATGGTGATAAATGAGGAACAGTTACTTCCTAATGTGTAGATTTACAATGGAAGCTCAGCTGATGTCAGTAAATCCATCCCAGAAGGAGAAAGCATCTCATTCAATGTACATCTCAGTCATTAGTAACTCTCATATACCGCTTCTTTCCTCTACCAAGAAAGTTTGTGGAAAGCAAGCTATGGAAAGGAAGGATCATTCTCATTCTTAATTAAGATTATATGCAATTATACTTGAAACTTTGCCTTCTCTTTTTTTTCATGCTGGATGCATGCCACTGCGAAATAAAATATGGTGTGCCTGTGCCTCTACAAGGGGATTCCCTTCAAAACTCTCTGAAGCCAATTAGCTATGTCTCTTTTTGCCTGCAGCAAGAATATCAACACACTGCGAGTCTTCCTGGTTCTCTCATTTCCTTTGGGTGTTTAAACTGTTTGGTGCAGTGAGTAGCAAACAGATAATATGTTACTGCTTTCTGTCTGCTTCTGTAATCATGACGCTTTTCTAAATGAAAAATCCTATACTTTCACACCTTCTTGCTTTGTTCCTTTCTCAAAAATTGCTGATTCTGTGAGAGTCAACTTTATGCCAGTTAAAGCAGTCACACATTCTTCCGCTTGGAAACATTTCTGTTTGTAAAACCTGATGCAGCAGCCCTGCCTGCCCAACCTGCTGCTCCTCGCATGGATGCCAAGGTGGGGATTGCTGGGTCCGGCAGCGGCAGCGCCCCCTTCCAGCAGCTGGCTCTTCTTCATTCCTTCGTCATCTCTGCTTGCTGTAAACCCTCGTCCCTAGAATTCCTCATCTATTGAAGATATCTTTTACAGAATACAGTTAATCACACAAAAAGAGCTTACTTCTCCCCACAGGCAATGAAGAGGAAACTATTCAGGTGCAGATAGTCACCTTCCAGATGTCTACACTTGGGTGGTGTACCACGCCCTTAATAATAACCGTAATAACTAGAGTGGCAAAACTGAGTTTCCTGTACACCAATAAGAAATCCTAATCTGGCTCTGGCTAGTCCTAGTCAGTCTGAACATGACAAAGCCTAACTGCTGTTAGTTCTATAGTCCTGGTCCTGTGTGTGTTGCCAATAGTCATTGTCTCACAGCTTCTTCCTTACCATGACCTACGGAATTGTCTCCAAAAATAAAATGGAGTGATTTAAAGGATGGTCCACTTATGGGAGCCTTCCTAAAAGGCATTATTAATTTTAGTGAATATCTAATGAAGAGTGCATCAGGTTTCTCTTCTTCTGCCTGAGCTAGTACTCCAGGACCACCCCATCAAACGTTTAATCCTTAGTCACCTTCATATGCTTTCATGCGATACTTCCACAGCATGCAACATAAATTTTGAACTTCACACTGTGAAAATACTACTATACAGTAAAACCCCACAGCATTTTGCATTATGGGATCTAAAAAAAAAAAATGAGGAAAAATAATGATGTCTTAGAGTCACAGGAACTCAGGGCTAAGTACCTGATATCATGGACCAGACCAGCATGCTCTTGAGGAGGCTAACTCCAACAGCTGTGTGTGGTGAGCATCCTGGATTGCCTGCACTCCCGGAGCTGGTCCTGGAGGGACTGCAATATGTGAGTGATGCTGTAGCAAATACACACAAGTTACTGCCAGGTTAACATTCACCAGCACAGTTAGAAAACATGGAATACGGAGCTTGAAGTGTTCATGTTTATTCTCGGGGCATTGCTGGAGATTTGATACTGGACACATTGAATTTAGATCTTATCTATTCTATCCACTTCATGTCTCTAATATATTTTCATTTTCATTAATAGTTTCTAGCAATACTATGGTTGCTGCTCATACTCTTATTAACACAGTTTTTTCCCCCAGAATACATCTTATATATTATATAATATATATTTTATGTTTCAGGATCTTTATTGCAATTTTAAAATATTCTTGTTGTATTGAATACTTCCAACTAAAGCTGAATACCATGAAGCCTGTATGAGTAAAACAATGTCAGAAAGAAAAACTTCCATCTGTAGCCCTGATAAAAGATGGTTGTTAGGAAGCTGTGTTAGGCATGGGGGCCACAGAAATCGCTCTATTGGAAACCTGTAACTGAGGTAGAAGCTGAGGAAGAGGAGGAGAATGTAAGTTGTGAGGCTCCTGCCGCTCCTGGTTGCAGCCCTCTGCTGGATGCTGCTGTGGGGGGGATGCTGCTGTGAGACCGAGCGGCTCTGTACCCCTGTGTGCAAGGGCAGGCAAGGACAAGCGTCCAGGCCGCCTGCACCAGGGCTGTCATCTTCCCTTTCACAAACGCTGACAAAGTCATTTGCTGTCAAACTCTGTGTTTATCTATATCTGGAGGTTATCTCTAACCATCAGATTTTGGGTGTCTGCTAAAGATGAATTCAGCATGGGGGACTGTGAATGTATAAATACAGTGTGATGACTGGAGACAGATCACAGCATGCTTCTGGATGAGAGGCCAACATGGACTTCACTCTCCAGACTAAGTATCTTGTTGAAGAAGTAGACTTACCAACAGCAATTTGTCCAATTATGATATCAGACGAGCTGACAACATGCTTCAGCGCTGAATCTAGCTATATCAGGAGAGCTGTGTCAGATGAAACTGATGAAAGGTTGATTATGGCTTTAGATGGAATATGAAATCCAAAGTTCAGTGGTTTTGTCATTGACACATTTATAGATCATTTTACCTCTCCTAAATTACGAAGCATGAACAGCTTTCAGTTAGGTAAAAAAAAAAAAAAAAAAGACAAACAGATAATATGCATATTTCATTGTTCTTTACAACACCCAGGGATTTTTAATTACAGAAAACACTCATCAAGTATTAGCAATCAAATATAGACAACATATAGCATAACAAAATAGAATGAATAACCTGAAGCCTTTCCAGACTAATAAGAATAACCAATACATGAATCAAAGGATAATTTAATATTCTCCAATATCTTCCCTGCTTTCAACTATTTAATCCAAGTACCTTCTTCAAATGAGAAAATCTATTTTAGCTGAAGACAGCTCATGTTTATTAACACAAAAATCAGAACACAAATGCAACTGCTAGACAGGAATTTGCATAACTGAAAACTATGATTGTTTCATAATTTTTTTTTTTCACTAGAAGATCAACTTTTTTTTACTTCTGTCTTTTTTTCCCGTGAAATTTTTCCTTTTCATTACAATCTCCCAAAATTTAACACAGCTCACTAGGGACAGCTGCCTGGTCTCAGCCTATGCTACTCTACTTTCAAGTATTTAATTGGCCTCAGAAGAGCAATTAGCTGTATGTACTGCCTTTTTATCTATACATTTTTCTGAAAACTGTGTAATTGATGCAATATACAAAATATACAATTTCGTGTGGAGTATCTGTAAGGCAAGATACTGACAAACTTCTCATGTTTAAGCAAAAAAATTATTTCTGACGAGTCTGAGGAATACATACATATTTGTAAACCAAGAGATGTCTGATTTTATACACTATTACATTCAAATGAGTAAATGTAGGAATTAGAACAACAAATATTTTTAAAAAATATATCTGTTGCATGTTTTACCATGAGAAATAAACTTTTCATTATTTTGAAATAATACTAGCCCTAGTGATAGGGATATCATCTTATAAAATACATGCATAATCCTACATAGTTATCACAAAACGTATTTCTCAAGTGTCTCCTCTCAGGGAACATAATTCATTTTAGTCCCAGTGTTTCACATCAGATTGACATGACTTAACTTTTATTTTTGAAAGTCCTGGAAATGCAGACATAAAGATGACAAAAGGGAAAAAAAAAGTTTTGCGTGCCATGGCTCTTACATAATTTTCAGCTTGGAGTATGAATAATACCTCTTACTTTTTAGATTTTTTTACCAAGTGGGTGAAATGTTCAGCTTACATAAAACAAATCACCTCAACAGTTAAGTCTTTGAACAATTCAATTCACAATCAACTGTTTTGGACCATGTCTGAGCCTCATGACCTCAGTATCAGAAGTTATTTATGTGAATCATAGACTTGATCTTCATGTTTTTCTCTCTGCCACACTTCTATTTCTTTTCCTCTCTTTAAATGGTAAATATTTTATACCCTTTCAGTTTCCAAGCGAGTACTTTTCTATGGATGACTGACAGTGCAGTTGTAGAAGTGTTTATCTGCTTTCCATTACTTTTAATTCTGTTACTTTTCTGTTATTAAATGTGTTTGGTGTCAGTCACAAGATCTGTCTGACCCATTTGAAACAAAAAACTTGGGTTTTGTACTTACAGATACCTATTGCATGAATAGACATCTACCATACCACAAATCATATTATTGGCATTGTAAACTGAAGTTAAAGATGCTCAAATTTAATTTTCAGCATAAGACTCTAAAATCTTTAATATTTTCCAAAATCAATAACAATTTGAGCATCCAATTTGAGTCTTTGTTAAATCTTTTGCATTTAAGAAGGGAATAATTTCATAGCGCAGTGTTTGTAAGGACACAAGTGGTGGTGTGATACACTCTCTGCAGGGTAGCAAGAGGTTTTGCGTTCTCTCCACACACTGATCTGCAGGATGAGCAGCAAATAACGGGCTGCTGTTGATGTCACACTTTAAAGAACACAATACATTTAAAACAGAGGAGGTGAAACCTCTCTGCGCTGAAATCAATAGCAGCTCGAAGGGAATCAGACTGCTGGAACAAAGGGAAACAATCCATAGGAACAACATAGTAATCCTCAGTAAAGCTAACCATTGAAAGTGAACTGAGAGAGCGATTTAATATTAAAACCAAATCTTCTCAGATTTAATAAATAAGTAAATAAATAATCATACTCTTTCTACATAACTGTCCTGTAATTAGCACAGAAGTTTAACATGTCCTCTAGGATTTAGTGCAAATGCAGGCAGGCAGTGTATGGCTGCAGATTTCAGGCCACTGCTTCAGCCTTTTTATTCTGCCCTCAGCCAAAGGAAGGGAACGGTGCCTGTGACCAATCTGCTGTGTTTCTGGATTCCTGCACCCAAGGGGGCGGGTAAGAGTGGGAGATGACTGCAGCAAAATCAGAAACATTTAAACTTCTTATTGTGGGAATTGAGAATGAGTTCCAAAAAACTGCAATTTAAACTAGATTTCAGTCCTTGTAGTCCTCAGAATTCCCTCAGTTTAAATTGTAGGTGGCACACTGAGCCCGTAACAAAATGCCATTGCACTACAAAGTTGTTTGGAAAGCATTGATGTGACTAGCTTTTAATACCCTACTGCCAATCATCAATAACCTAATTCCAACCGACTGCAGCCACATTTATTAACTACATTTCAAAGAAATTATAGCTAATTCATTGTTTTAAACTTTCCCACACATGATATTAGTGACAAACCTGTGCTCTTATCTCTGACTGGAATGTAAATAGGCGGCAGGATTTGTGTACCTCAACACCTCTCCAATTCTCCTTTTTCTTTTAACACAGTCTTACTTCACAAACGTTTGGGAAAAAAATGCTTGAAATGCTTAAGTCTCTGCATTATACAATACTGATTGTCCCCTGCTGTCACTTCCTTTCTACAATAACCTTACTATAATAAGGTGACCAGAAATGCTCACAGCATATTAAATATGACCTCATTAAGGGGTATAAATGTTCAACTACTATTGCTTTATTTGTATCTCACACTATGGGTCAAATCAGCTTTTGGCTGTGTGCATGGACTTTGCTGACCTCAAACTTGTGAGAGCATCGTGTGGCTGGCTATCTCCAGTGAACACTTAGTGTTAGCATTCTGCTGTTTGTTAGCTGTATGGAAATTAGAGGGGAAAGGGCCTAGAGCAATGTCTCTTCTGTGGTGGAAGCTGTTTTGGTCCTTACGATGGTACAAATGTAAAACATTACTGAAATGTTTATTATTGCAATTCTAAGGATCAGCTGGAGCCGAGTGGAAGAGCTGCTACAGGCTCCCTGAAAAATAATGCCAAGGATTTCTTTCTTAACATTCACCATGTAATTCCCAATTTAAAAGCAATCCAACAGACTGCTCCTAGTGGTGATCCACCCTTTCCCTTTTTCAAACTCTTTCAAATGTAGGCAGCCTCCTACAATTTCTTTCTCTCAACAACAATTCTTTTAATCCATCTACCCAGCTTCACAACAGTTCCTGTTGCTCTTTTCCATACTGATATGTCAATATCTTTCTGGTATAGGTAGTGCCTTGAACTGAGCAAGATTGTTGCAGGTGAGGTCACAGCAAGGCTTCAGAGAGAAAAATTATCATTGGCACTTCCCTGCTCCGTGCTGAGATCCTTCACAAGCTGCAATTTTAATCCTTAGTGGTCACTTCAGCAGTTATATCAGCTTTTATTTCAGAGTTTATGTGCAGTCTTCACGATACCAGAATTACCCATCTGTCACAGAAGCAGGGCTGTTGTGCGCTGCAGGAAATTGTGTGCTAGACTGTAGAGCCACGCAAAGTCTTACTGGATGCCTATGGATACACCTAGCACATTTTCCCTAAGTGCATTAACTTCCTTAACTTCCTTAGCTTCCTTTGAAGCAAAACTTGTGTGGTTTCATCCGAGAGTGCCCCCTTTCCTTGCAGGCTTTGCTCTCCCAGTTGCCCTGTGCTGGCATGCTACCATGCTTTAGGATATGCCAGGTACAACTTCAGGTTTATGTCTTCCAGTTAAGCTCTTCTACCATGCCACTCACTTGACCACCCCTAACTCACAAACTTGACTAATTCCTTCTTCCGTGTATGTTTGCATTTTCCATCCCAGATGTGATTCTGGTGTATACCCAAGTAGACGATGTATTGCTTTTGTCCATGTTATGGGCATCATCTTTTCATCATCACATCAGTTCTTTTTCCAGCTATGCCAAGGGAGCTAAAGAATATTTCGCATTCTGAAAGGGAATAAAATCATGCTAGACAGATCAGATGGTTAAGAACAAGCCAGAAGTAAGCAGCACACTTCCAGGTGCCTGCTTCTCTGCTTGCAGTTCTGCGCTTTTGAGAGCTCATAGTCTACAAGGAACTGTCACAAATGGATGTAAAACATACAATGCACTTTTGGGCTCCCTTCCATCCTATGTGCTACATGATTAGCACCTAACCTTTGGATATAATTTGCATACAACTTGAATGGAATATATAATATCTTTCTAAATTAAAAATGGGTGCTAAACACTGACTACAGATGATAGACTACCCGGTCATCAGTCATACAGAGTTCAACTCACTGGCTCTGGTACCTTCCTAATATCAGAACTAAATATTCTACAGAAGTTTTTCATAGCACAAACAAGAATATGAGGAGGAAGTGTCTGTGCATGCCTACTAAATCATTTCCTTTTTAATTTACCTAAAATATATGATCACTTTAAAAGTCACGAAGTGAAAATGCAAAGCCAATGCAAATCTTGTAGAGGAATTTCTATCTGCAGAGAGATCAAAAGCATGTCTAGATTTCCCACCAATCACAAGTATTCCTCTGCTACCCAGCAGATTGGATTTAAAAGGATTTGTGTGGTCACCACAGCTTTCCCTACTTTAAAATTGTACCCTGTAAGTGTGATTTGAAGAACTGAGAGAGCAGCAAATCAAAATAGTGACAACAAAAAACCCATGGCATAGAAATGGGTTGCTGAAGAAATCACAGCAAATAAATTTCAGCAGGAACAATGTCAGGTATCAAATGGGAGAGGAAAACATCTTCCTTCAGGCAGTACAACGTATATTGTTTTTATCCCAAACCAGCGATGGCAATTCTGAAGCTAAAGATTAGCTGATCAAATTCAGCAGTACAAAACAAAACAGAGTTTTCTAAAATCATTCATAGAAATGATGCACACTCAAAATGAGTATCAAGAACATCATTCAGGTGCAAGCCATAGTGAATCACAGACTAGACTGTGTCCAATATTCGTTGATTCACACTGAGGATTAACCCTGCCTTGTAAAAGGATGCAAAATCTCCTTTCTCACCGCCTGGTTTTCCTAGGCACTGCAGGGCAGGGCTGGGAGCAAACCTCGTTCACCCTCCCGGCTCCAGGCTTGGCTGCTGCTGGCCGTTATGGGGACAGGAACAAGAAACAGGCAGTAACCTCAGAAAGCTACTGCATTTTAAAAGCATCTAAACCCTGCAAAGGGGACCCAGGAAATGCCAGGAACTTTATCTCCTCCTGTTCCTTTCTGTATCCAGGCACGTAGCAGAGAGAATCTAGCAGACATCTGGCAGATAATGAAATATATCTCAAACTGGGTGTTTGGAACAGTGCACTGAAGTCTTCTCCTTAGCGTCGGTGGGCTCTGGGTCTGAACACAAATGAATTTCAGAAACAGGGCAAGTAGTTTCTTACTTTTAAAGAAGGATACTCTGGAAAAGCAAAATTTAATGGTTAACACGTAACTTGGATGCAGCAGGAAAAAATAACAAGAGAAAAAAATGGAATCGGTAATAAGATCTACGTAACTTTGCCACTCGTTTAAGTTGATCTAATACATGACGTCATGTAAATTAATTTCATTTCTAATCTAAGACAAGATATGATGATGTGGAAGAACTAAAGCGTTATGAAAACAGTATGTTTAGTGAGTCTATTCTTTTCATCTAATTAGTGAATTTCCTGAAAAAACACTAATTTTTAAAATTTTTTTAAATAAAAGATTTGCACTTTGTAGATTATTTAGTCACCTACATTTTTTTATTCTGGCTATGATTTTATACCTAAGTATAGTGACTAATATTGTTTCTTTCTTGTAGCTAAACTTTATAAATTAGAATTGGCTTTCACTCAAATGAATTTTCCTTAGTCACTAAAAACGTCTTTTTTTTGATTAAATAAATCTTGAGTGTTAGCCAGCACAAATCTTGATTTGCTTAAACACTTACAAAAACACATCAGAAAGGGATGCAAACAGAGTCAAACAAAACCTTGTAGTTAGAAATTGTTTTCATATTTATCATTTTTTTATTCTTTTTCACTCAGTTCTAATATATGACTACTCAGTGATTTTATTCCTGTAATTTGTCAGTTTGGAAAAGTTTTATAATACAAATTATTTCTCTTTTCTGCTACTTACTTAAAACTTAAGGAATTATAGCAGTGATACCTTAACCTTTGTAACTTCACATTTCCCCCTTGTTTCTGTGCATCTCTAATCCTTGTCAAAGAAATTCAGACAGTGATGTTGAATAGATAGCACCTGACTAGTTTTGAGCTTGAATGAAATGAAAGTTTCTATTTCTTTGGAATTTTTGCAGAAAACAGTTATTGAGACTGAAAGTTGCACAAGCTAGGTAAGCAGTACAGAAAAATTGTCTGGAAAAGCTCAAATAGAGAAATGTGGATCTTTACAATACCTTAAAACTTCGCCCCAGAGAAAACACTGATATCCTAAAATACACATGTAATCATCACAGACCAGTTGTTCTTTTCTACCCCAGCATCTCATAAACTTTCAAATGAAGAATTAAACAGATCTATATGCTCTAGCAAAAGGCACTAAGTGATAGTCCATGGCCACTGGAGATTACAGTAGAAAGCCTTGTGGTCTTCAGAACACAGGAGGCTATAAGAGCATTATGCTGTTCAATAAAATGAAAATCATATCTATATATAGACTTACTGGAATGGGAAAGACTCAACAGTTTCTGGAAACTAATAACAGTGGCTAACCACAACCTACTGTACCACGTTTTACTTTAAAATCCTTCTTATATCTTTCTTTGTCTTCTCCATTTCTGCTATTTAATATACCCATGTGTGATATCCTTTACATTTATCTGCCAGGTGGAAGATTGTTTCACTGTGGTTACTAGTCATTTGATGTAGCATGAAGGATAGCTGATCCCTTATGAGCCTCTCTTAAAAGATTCTGTTCACAGGTAATTCTGCTTAATACAAACTTTATGAGGTAGCAGGGTTGTGTTCCTCATCTCCTTTTATTGCTAGGAGCATTTATAAAAAGCATGATAATATTAGTAATATTATTTTACATTTGTACAGTATTTTCCATCTGAGCTGTTTCAAAGCATTTAAGGAAAATATTTAGCATGCAACAGGTCTGTGAGGAAAGTTTTAGACTTCTGATTTCCAGTCTTATCTCTGCACAGTTGGACCCATCATTTCTATCTATCCTGTAAGCTGTTGGAGTTCATTATCACCAGTTTAAAATAGCTCTTCGTACAGCTCAGTTCATGTAAACAGATATAACGATGCTAAACTCATATCGTTTAGGTCAATTTATGCCAACGCTTTGGTTGATGTAATAATTTTCCAGGCTGTAGTTTTTATAATCCCAAAAGACAATTGTTACTTATGGATGTCTCCAAAAAGATCCTTACGTCATCCTCCTGTTCCCTCCTTCAGTATTTGCTTCATTGTTTGAAGCTTTCCCAATCTGTAAAGCAGTGAACAAGGTCCCCAGCCCAGATAAAATTTTACTTTTAGGAGCAGCAGGGTGTAGTCTATGGTGTTCTTCTTTGACTTGGAAACACAGGATAAGTATAAAGAGTCCTTGGAACAAAACACGTCTAGCTCCAAAGTTGCTCAGTGCCTTGGACAGCTGAGCTTCTGATATCTCCAAGGACTCATGTACAACAGGTTCTCTGGAAAACCTGATCCTGGCATTAACCACTCTCACTGTGAGGACATTTTTCCACATATCTAATTTGAGCTGGCTATACATGTGCTAGGACCATCCTCATGAGGGCTTGCTTGTGTTGCAACCAAGAGTGGTGCTGACTCCGGCTCATTGTGTAACTGCCAGGTCACTATGTCCTCTGCCCAGGCACTTCCCAGCTGGCTGGCCCCAGCCCACACGAGGACTGCATGGCTTACTCCCCTCAGATACAAAGCTCTGCATTCGCCTTTCGTGAGGTGCATGAAGTTTCTCTCAGCCCATTTTCTCACCTTGTTGGGGGCCCCTGAAAGGTGGCCATGCACCCCAGCATACCTACTGCTTCCTCCAGCTTGGTGGGACTCACAAACTTGCCGAGGGTGCGTGCCATCTCCTTCCCACATTGCTAATGAAGACGATGAATGAAATCAGCTCTGGTGGTGACCTCTGAGGATGCTGCTTGAAAGCAGCTGCTGGTTGCACTGAGGACCACTGATGATGCTCAGCCAGTTTTTCACCTACTTTATAGTTCGCCCATTCAGTTCACTTCTCTTCAAGAAAGTAATTTCCAAGAAACTCTCACTCCTTATAGACTTAGAGCTGATTCTAATTACTCTTTATTATTTTGCCAGCTCTACTTTTGCTAAACCTGACAGATGTAAGAAAGCGGGTAAAGCAGGTACAGAAAACTAGACATAACTGCAAGAAGTGTTTTAATTTTCTCCTCCCTTCTGCACTTTTAAATGAGTAAGTATTCAAACTATAGGAAACTATGGGCAAAACACAACTCAACATCACTGCCTGTGAGGAAAATTTTGCTCCTTTGTGTCAGAGCTGAAGAGCTCCCTCAAATCTGACTGTGGCAGAGACACTCTTTGGGGAAGGGAACAGAAGAGGAGACAAGCTGTCTACAGGTATTGCCACCCAGAGCTCAGGGTTTACCTTCTGCCTGCTTGTTTCTCACCTCTCTGTAGTTACAACACACAGGTGATCAGGTGAAGTAATCCTCTTCTGAAGTGCTGTAGATATTTCACTCAGTTAGGCTTTGAAAGAGGAACATGACAAATGAAACCCATTTTGTCTCTCAGATATGATATCAATTGCTCTTCACAGAGAGCACTTCCAATCCTGATTACAGATGTTTTAAAATAAGTATAAATGGCTCTTCTCCTTCCCCTGGAACAAAGTTGTTTTTCTCTGGTTTTATTCTCCTCTAAAGAAAAAACCTGTTTCAGTTATATTTGGTGTTAAAATTACCATCAAAACATAATCTGAAACAGTATGTAATTATTTTTTCATTTGCAGATCAGCCTTTGACAGACTTACCTGAAGGCAAAATAGATTCATATCCTCAACAACCTTCTAGCAGCTGAAATTTATAAACAACTTATACAATGTGCAAATTGCTATTTCAACAAATCAGGAAGGCTTAAAATAAATCTTTGAAAAGTGAAGTAACTAAATTAAACTCCGAGCAGTGAATGTATTCAGCAGCAGAGAAAGTTGGACTGTCATTTAATAATTCTCTTTTTAATTGCATTCATTTTATTAAAGGAAATATCTCATAATGAACAAAATGTGGGTTGGTTCTTCTAAATGTTACACTGAAGTCAAAACTAACTTGATTTACTCCCAGAAACCATGAAAGCTCAGCCATGCCATGAGGGTGAGAAATGGGAACTTAGATACCACTCTATGAAACTTGTCATTAGCACACTCAAATTACAAAGGAGCTTAGGGACAAGTTGTGTTGTGAACAGCCAAAACTCCATTGCCTAAAATTGAACTGTCTTCTGAGGTAGCATATGCTTTGGGCTTTATTCCTGCAAGCTTTGCTAAAGCAGAAACATTTCAGATTTCACAGTGAAACTGTACCTTTAGGAGGGATATTCAAAGAGTTCAAAGTTGAGATTTTTTTTCTAGAATCAGGAAACGGGATGTTCTGAAGAATTTGATTAAAATCAGCGTGTGAATCATTAGGTCAACAAATGCAGAGAGAATGTGTCTCACACAGACAGCTAGCTATCCTTAGGGAAACATCAATGGCCTTACCTGCCCATAAAGAAATGTTAAATAATCTACTCCTAGATTTTGGATAAGGACCCAGCCATGCAGTCTTTTGATCTTCCTCTTTAGTTTTTCGGTCCAGCTTCACTGGTCCAAGGAACTGAAATTGATGTTGAAAAAGGAAGAAAAAAAAGTTGAGTCTGAAGGGAGACAGATCCTCTCTTCACCAGCTGCACTTGAACCACACGGCGCTGCGCTGCATTTCCCCAGGGAGGAGATGGTGCAGTCAGGGGGTGTGAGGCCCCCCTACACTGCCCAGTGCATCCTCCTCACCAGCCCGTGCCCCACTGCTGGGCTGCATCATGAAGCTGGCTTGATGTAGACCCAGAAGACAGTAAAGTCTCTTCTTTCTAGGGACTGGTAAAATCCCCATTCTCTGTCTGCAAGGAGGAGAAGATTCCTGCGTCCTTCTTGTGGTTAAACGACGCACGCGTGTGTCAGATTTGTAGTCTATTCACCGAGCAGTTCTATAACCATGGGAAAAATATGGCATGACTTTAAATCCATTCCATGCACTTACCAAAGGGAAAATAAACCCCACGGCAGGAGACTGATCTCATTAGACTCAGAAATGGTTTTTGTCCAGTGAAAAGTAATAGTTGCTGAACTGATGCTATATTAACAATAGTTATCAGATTATTATCAGAATCTTTAAATCTCTGCATGTCCTTTTCATCTATGGATGATACACCAGGTATTAATACTTCTTATGTGATTATCTGATTTCCAGATTTTGCAATGGAAGATGAATGCTATAGAAAACATTACATAAACACAGCAGTATCTACATGGAGTGTTTTCTGTAATAAGCAGTGCCCATGTTTTAACTACAGCTGTATAATAGTGAATCAGAACATAATGATCGTCCAAAAGATCAAAGTTAAATCTAGAGATGCACCTGTACAAAATGAAGCACAAGCAAATGCTCTCTCATGGGTTATGAAAATGGATACTTAAACATTTTAGCAGACTTCTGTGTTCTCCATTAAGTAGAAATACACTCTGCCAGTTGTGCCAGCAAAGCTTAAAGCGTTTAAAGCAGAAGCATTTCTTCAAGATTTAGCATGCATGACTCTCAGTTAATACTCCCTAGGTATTTAAAAAACTGAATTATCTATGTATGTTTAAATTCTGAAATGTGTTTCATTTAGGTTACTGAGGCTTTTTAATCCATTTCAGCTTTAGCAAACATTCTCCACAGTATTTCAGCTGAAGGCCTTCCTGTTTGTCTTAATTTACTGTGAATAAATTTGTTTCTGCAATTAGCACACAGGCCCCTAAAGCCAGAAGTACCCTAAATTATTGCTGTGGTGCATTTTGGGATGTAACTTAATTACTAAATCTAAATACTAGAACTATGAACTTATTTTAAGTATGAGGCAACTTGCAAGACAGAGTTGAAACTTCCCATTGGAAATATGATGAGCTTTACACGTTTGACTAAAGAAACCTATTTCAAGCATTATGTAATATTCAAATATATGGGAGATAATACAGCTTCCTTTTTAGAAAACGAATTTTATATAAGTCCGTTGAAGTATATTTGTCAATTAAGAGTACTAGGCCTGTTATTTCAAACTCTTCCAGACAAGCTCAGAACATTTTGCCACTGCTGCTGTGACTAATTTTGGGAACAAGCAAGAAATGTTGTGTGGGATTAGAGCTTTCCTCAGCCCGCGGATGTGCAGATCAACAGGGCCGATTCCTGTAAGCACAACCATTTAATGTGAAACAAGCAAGCAGCACCCGGAACAGGGAAAGGGCAGGTTTTGCTGGCGTTAGCTGGAGGAAATCTGGGTATCGTGCTGAAAGGCAGAGGTCTTCCACTGTGGAGAGACATCTGGGAAGCGAGGTGTACAACAGCGAGCCAGACTGCAGGCTTGGAGATCTGCAAAAAAGTAGCGAATTAATAGGTGGTAAAGCTGCCAGAGGTAAGCAGACTGTAATGGATTTGTGTGCATTAACCATGGTGAAAATTTCCTCATCACAGTTAGGCAGAAATTTGCAGTGCCGTTACACAACAGGGTGAATATTTCAACTTATATTTCTTTTAAGTGTCACAAGGCAGTGACAACAAGAAATGAAAGATATTTGTTAAAGCATCTTGCTGTCTAGTTTGTGGGTTTTTTTGGGAAATGCAACATCCATAGTGATAAATGAACTCCTCCTCTGCGGGTGCACGGGCCCATGCCTGCTGCTGGTTTCTGGGAGAAGAGTAAAGCAGTTTCTGAAACCCTAATCACAGCATTCCCTTGCTTTTATGGTTTTGTCACTATGCCAGCATTTTAACATCACATGAAATTTAATTTTTTTCATAATAGCATAATCTAAATTGACAGTTTCAGTTCTTAAGTTATAATGAAATTTCCATACATGGTTCCACCTCCAGGCATGGCACCATCTGCAACACTGATTGTTAAGCAAACATTGCCACATTAGTCACTAGACAGGTATGAAATGAATGTGAAGAAAATGTAAAAAGCAAAACTAAACAACACATTGGCAGGGAAAATCACTCCCTGAAGTTCATATTACCTAGGCATTTAAAACATTGACTCTTACCATTTTATTAATCCAACTTTGTTTAAATTTGTCATAATACATTGAACAAATGATCCCTTTGCTAATACCTCCATTTCTTACACTGATCTGGAACAGATATTCTAAAGAATATGCCATGAAAATAATAGTAAAATCACACAGTCATGCTAGTTAATTCTCAAAAAATTGAGTTTTATCTTCTTCCAAATAGTAGTAATAATCTGAATGTTGTTATTATCCACATGTTTATCTAGTCACTTTAAATTCTCTTATTATTTTGGTATCAACATTATATTGCCAGAGTATCTGTGACTAGCACTACTTACTGGCAGATAGTTAAGGCAGCTACTCGCCAACAACTGATCTGCCACTGAGGTCCCTGGGCAGGCTGGATAGATTTTGACCTGAATTCCAGGCTTTTCGTCTTCTGGGAGGCAGGGAGACAAAGAGGAAATCTTTAGGTTTTTTTGCACTGTGTAGGTGGGACACCTTTCCTGGGAGCTGGGAAAAGTCTGTGTCCCATCTTTTGGATACAGCCAGGGAATATCATGGATTTGTTTTGGGTAGGTACGGCTTTGCTTTCAATCTATTTTCCACTGCAATTTTTCCCCCCTTTTTACATAAGGAAGGGGTGAGTGGAGTTTTCTTATTTGCTGTCTCAGCGCAATTCATTGCCTCGCTTATTTCTATCATAGATTCTTTTGTAAATCTCTCCAGTGCAAGTTCTCTTTTTGGCCTCTTTTAATAGATGTTCTTAACTTTCATCTTTGCAGTCCTTTTTCTGATCCATCCATTTTTTGGAAGTAGAATTAAGACCTGTATGGTTCATCCATCTGTTTTTGTCAAGACAGTGAAACCTTCACTATTTTCCATTCATTTTCATCCTTTAGGTATTCTAGAAATTTCTTCACTTTCTTAGTGGATAGTGCACATTAAATAGCAATTTTTATTGAACTCTCCAGAATGCCTTCAAGTCTTTCCTTTGTGTGATTGCAATTAACTTCGAATGAGGTGATGTGTATGAGCAATTCAAATGAACATTGACAACATACATTGTCAGATTTGACGTGTTGTACACTGATAACTCCTGAATTTTTTTAACAGATATGTATTTGCCCGCTCTAAATTTGTCACATAACCAATGACTTCCTTTCCAAAGTATGCAAACCTACATGAAGCAGGATGAGATATATTAAATATACCACTTGTTTCTGAAAGAAGGCTTGTGGCAGTACAATATTATTTAGAGTGGTTGGAACATGTACATTGTTAGATAGTAAGATGTGTACAATTTCATATGCAATTTCACTTTTTTCTTGAAGAGTCATACTGATGAAAATCGAGAAGGTTCCAGATCAGAAAAAAATCTCAAATAATAAAATATTTTGCTTAAATCTGAAAATATCAGAGATATTAGTTCCACCCCCATCCCCAAGTACATTTCAAAGCCATGCTGGCACACATATAGAATGCATTTTAAATAATCTGAACTTTTGGTCAAAATACATTTCAACAGTTAAACAAGTCATGTTTTCCTGTGCAGAAAAAAAATGACAATTTCTTCATTTTCTGCTTGTCTTTTCAGACAGAGGAAGTTAACCTTACCACTAGCAAAGGTTTAGCTGGAGGAAGAGGTCTAGGTTGAGGTGCTGTATGTCAGGAAAGATGTTCATCAGTCAGAGCACGCGGAGAAAGATCAGAATAACAAAACCTAGCAATAATGACCTTTGGAAATGATATGATGAATAGAGGTTATTTAGCCTGATGAAGAAAGGACCACAGAGAACATGCTAATAGTTTCAAAATACACAAAAATCTGCTTCCTCAGTAGAGGGTACCTGATGTGCATAGAGAAGAAGCAATGAGCTTAAATAGCAGAAAAAACCATTCAGTTTAGATGTTAGCAAAACCAATGAAAATAGTGGAGCTCTGGAGTTGATTGTCTGGTGAGATAATGCAGTCTCTGCTAAGATGAAGAAGCAGTAAGACAAATATCTGTTAGGAAGGTCATAGATCTTGTTTTCAGGTATGAAGTTTGCATCAGAAGACTTTTGAGACACTTGCCAATTTTGTGATTTCCTGCTTCTAAGTTCTGATTCTTACTAATGATGAGGTTTTGTCTCATTCCATGACCACGCATTTCATCAGCTCTTGCAGGGGATGATATCTTCCTCTAATTCTTTCTTTCAACTGTCTAACAATACTTCCTATTTCTGATGCACTAAGCAGTGTAGAATCATAGAATCACAGAATATCCCGAGTTGGAAGGGACTCATAAGGACCATTGAGTCCAACTCCTGGCTCCACACAGGACGAGCCCAATCAGAGCAGATGACTGAGAACATTGTCCAGGCACTTCTGGAACTCAGCCAAGCTCAGTGCAGTGACCACTTCCCTGGGAGTCCTGCTCCAGTGCCTGACCACCCTCTCAGTGAAGAAAATTTTCCTGATCTCCAACGTAACCCTCACCTGACGCAGCCTCATGCCGTTCCCTCAGGTTCTGTCATTTGGTTTTCTGTCTTGGCCTATAATGCTATTCAAAAGTTATGCTTAGAGTTCCTAATTTGCCATTCATTTTATTTTACTGTGAATACAATACTGAAATAACCACACTGCCAGAATATAGTGTAATGTCCCATACTGTATAATGATTCTTCTAATGGTTCAGGTTTGAAATGGAATAATTTTCCTAGCCTAATCACCTCATCAAAGTGTCGTAATGGAAACCTGAAGTGGTCTCTGTAGCCTTGAATTCAAAACATTATACCAATATAAAGCTCACAATTGACCTTCTAATGCCTCCGTAGCAGAAGCCTCAACAACCTCCCATTGAAATGATGTTGCCAGTGCATATTCATATATCTCACATTATAACACTAATACGACAAGGTCTCCACAAACTTTCATTGATGCTCTCCTGAGATTATTGCTGTCACGTGACCACTCTTGTGTGAGCAAGGAGCGCATGAAAGTGATAAATATAACTATTCTCCAAGGTTGCACATCAAAATGGATGTCTTTGCAATGTTTCTTTTTTTAAACTGAACAATTACACTCTATGCACATTCAGCAAATACTAAACTCACCTTGGCCTTCGGTTCTCATGTTGTAATTGGGCAAATGCTCACGTGGCTAATATGACTCCTCTCTGTTTTGCTAATTCACAAATTCACAAATGTGTAGGGGTTGGAAGGGAACCTCTGGAGATCATTTAGTCTAACCCCCCTGCTAAAGCAGGATCACCTAGAGCACATTGCACAGAATCACATCCAGACAGATCTTGAATATCTCCAGAGGAGACTCCACAACTTCTCTGGGAAGCCTGTTCCAGTGCTAATGTTTATGTCTGGTTTATTACTTATTTTAGATTTTATGTCAGTTAGAACTGGATATGCCTTTGCTTTGACGGTTACAGGACTAACTGGATTTTAGTTTTCAGACTTAAATGGAAACTTCCTGGTAGCTTTGTTGTAAGTAAAAGAAGCCATAAGATTTCCCTCATGATAGGAGGTGCAATATTTAAGTAGAACACAAATACTGTGAATGGATACATTGAGCTGAGAAGTGTTATGTTATCACAGAAATGATTTTGTGGGGGTTCTGCCTGAACAAACGTAAAGCTTGTTGAGGACACTGAATTCCTTACAATGCAGAATGACAGAAAATTGTTGTCTCATCAGAGAAAAATGTTTGAAAAATCTCTCAGGAAACACAGTGCTTTTATAAAGTACAATTCTGCTCAAATTAAAACAAGGTAGTGATGAAAAGTGCTGCCATTAATCAATGCTGACTATTTCTTTGCAAAACCAAGATCTCCAAAGCCCTCAGAGGTAAGTTTGTAATGGCAAAATACTTCAAGTATTAAAGTGCTCCACTTCAATGTTGAAACCTGAGAAACCTTACAAGAAAAGGTGAAAAAATAAAAGAATCATTTTGTCATTGCTGTATTTTTATGACAAGATATTATCCTTAGCCTTGTTATTCAAGGCACAGTCAGAGAAAGTCAGGTTTTTAAAACTGTGGAATATTTCTTTTTTGTCAGTTCTAACTGGCAGTGAAGCATTTGCTATGTATTCACAATATTAAAATGCAGGAGAAGATGCACGGCTCTCCAGCCTGCCCTTGTGTCGTAATGAGTCTGTCAAAGAAGTACACTGAAATATAGCATTAATATAAAGGGCAAAGCAGAAGTAATAACTATTTCTGATAATTCCAGTATAATTCAGTAAACAAAGCACAACAATAAGATAATATTTCCAGGGTGGTAAAATAATCTAGACATTGTTGTTATTGATGGATCAAATATATTACCATATAAGCACTGACATTAAGGGAAAAAAAAAAAAGTAGAAATAAAGCCACAATTCATATATGATTTTTATTTAGTTTTCTTCCAAAACCACAGAAGGTGAATACATCAGGAAAAGGATGAAGTAAATCTCCTTTTATTCAAATACTGGTGTTTAAAAGCCAATTTTTCTTACAAGAATGTGAATATTAATACACAAACAGTAGACTTTTTTAAAAATGGTGGAGACAAAGAGAAGCTCTAAGAAAATGCCTATTAAATTTCATGGTTTGCTAAATGGTCTTAACTCTCTTTTCTTTATATGTGTCTGATGCCTAGTAAGATCTGAAGACCTGACTCAGGCTACAACCAGAGTTTCTTTTACAAGAAAAGATCTGTTTAATATTTTCATTTAAGGATTTTTGGGCATAAACCTGGTTGCAAGGTCAGGGTAGAGGTTTTATATTCCCACGTAGAGCAATATCTTTTTGGTAGTCTCAGGAGACCACACATACCATACCTGCTATACAAATAAGGAATAATGAAAACTTATGTTTTAAAAAGTGATTTATGGTATTAATAAAATATCATAATTTGAATATGTAATTTGACCAGGCTCTTTTTGTTTAATTTACTAATGGTTTTGCAGCTCTACCTTGAAAGAGTGCAATCTTTTTCTTCCCTTTAATCTCAAATTATATTCTCCTCTCTCATTAGTTACGGTCTCCCTTCCTCTCCTCTGCTCCCTACTCAGATGACGAACATTTATTTTCTGAACATACAAATCCCCACAGCTCCCTCATGTTTAATATTAAAGTCCAGGTCTGTCTCAGGCAGAATATTTGTGTTCTGGTTTGGCTGGATTTTTTTCAAGTCTTCAGTTGTGGGGTCTGAGATATCCAAACTTACTTTTAATTTCTCTGTAGAGAAGAACATGTCCTCCTTTGACTGTATGCCTGAGAGACTTCACAAGACTCTGGGTAGCATTTCCTTCTCACAGAAATGTCTCCTAGTCCATGCTCTCTCAAATGGTTCAGAAACAAGATTTCTCATAAAATAGATACTACACCTAATCCTCCTTTAAACGCCCAGCCCACAATCAGGCCTACACCTCTGGCCCATTTACCTGCAATTCTGCTTTTCAGCTCTTAGCACCTCATTTCTATATTATTTCAATACTTATTCCTTTGTCCCCTGCTGCATGTTTACTATACTGAGGGAATATGAGCATGAACAGCTCTCTGGACAGTGACTATGTCTTCCTGCATTTGTCAATACAAAGCACAACAAACCTTTGCTTCCTGGAAACTGCTGCAGTACAAACAATCTAATATCTCCAGGAACTTGTGTGTTTGCTTATTATCAAGGGAAAGGAGAAGAATAACCACAAAGAGATGACAGAAAAGGAATTTTATTGAATAATTCATTGATATCTCAGTAAAGCAATTTGCCACGTTGGCAGTCAGTCCAGTTGCTTGTTCAGTGGAGACTCTTTGATCTACTCTATTTCCAGGCATTCATACAGTTCTAGTAATTAATACAGTCACCTCTGTGTAAATTGTTAAGTTTGTGAAGAGACCAGGTTCCTTAAAAAAAAAAAAAGTATTCTTAATAATACCATACTTGAAAAATTTCTCCTCCCTAACCCTGCTTCAATGACTACAGTCTCCTGAGAGGTTTTAGTACATCTGCTGATATGGTTTTCTTTGGTGAAATTAAGATAGCATGGATGGCTTTTGATCCAAAGATTTTTAGGACATTGGAGATATCCACGTAAAAAAAACCCCACAATGCTCTTGTCAAAGAGTATCCCACATGAAAGACTCATTTTAATAAAAGCAAATCTTTTAACATTTCAGCTCTGTGTGCCTTATTTTCTAAGTGGATATATTTGTAATCTGGCAGGGAGTCACTGTCTATCCATGACCATTCGGCTAACACAGTTTAAACAGTGCTCTGATTTGAAAATCTGTAGAAACTTTCAAACAGGCAGGATAATTCCTTCTTTGGAAACTGCTGACATGAGGATTTTGGATCAGGAACATCATGAAAAGTTCGTATTCTCTCAAATAAAAGAATACAAAACAAACATATAAAATAAAAATAAAGCATCAGCTGAATCAAAAATCATCACAAATATTCTTAACTTTTTAGAGACCTTCTCTTGTGGCACTTCCCATTGGAAACAAAAAAAGCTAGCATGGATTTTTGTATCACCCAAACTCAATCATGAAAATTTCAGGTGATATTATTGTGTATTTATAGTTCAAGCTATTACGGTGCTCTAGTCGCAATACTATTTGTTCAAAAAGAGATAAAACTCATCAAGGAAAATGCAACACTTGGAAAACATGTAACAGTCCCTGCTGTTATCCCAGGGGGGAAAATGAAAGTAAAACTGCAGCTAATATAGACTTCTGGGAAATAAACCACAGTGTAATGGTAAATCTAATAGAGCCTCTGAATTTATTTGAGCAAGGCGATAAGGTGACTTGATGATGCTGCATATAAACTAAGGCACGTCTGGTAGCTGTTAATGATGGTGAAGTGCGTACATGAGAGACACACTTTCCAACTTCCCGTTTAAAACACTAGATTCCTGAGTAAATGCATCCAACCATGACTTTGTCAGTTTGCTTATAATTGAACCACTCTACATCACACGTTCTGAAAAAAAAAATAAAAGGGAGTCTCTCAAGCTTTATAAAGAAACATATATTTAATTTTTTCATGCTCTACCCATTAAAATGGTTCAACCTGCTGAATATAAAATTTTATTGTTCTGCAGTACAGATTGGCCAAATGAAGATTGTCTTCCTTCTTCTGGGACCTCAATCGCTTACCAAGTGGAAAGCCTGAAACAAAAAGTTATATGACATGTATTTGAATATTGTATAGCTCTTCAAAGGATGCCTAAGCAACCCACACAGGGACATATTAATGAAAGAAAACAGATCATATTTGTAAATAGAGTTGGGACTAAGAGCCAAGTGAAAGCATTAGCAATCTGCGTTTAGCCTTTTACAGTTTGTCAGCTGCATAAATGATTTATCCAGGAGACTAGCCACAAACGAATTATCATTAGCATGATACATATCGTAATGCAATGTGCCCTGGTGACCAATTGGCATCCTGGGGTGTATTAGAAGGGGTGTTGTCAGTAGGTCGAGGGAGGTGCTCCTCCCCCTCTATTCTGCATTGGTGAGGCTGTATCTGGAGTATTGTGTCCAGTTCTGGGCCCCTCAGCTCAAGAAGAACAGGGAACTGCTCGAGAGAGCCCAGCGCAGAGCCACAAAGATGATCAAGGGAGTGGAACATCTCCCTTATGATGAGGAAAGGCTGAGGGAGCTGGGTCTCTTTAGCTTGGAGAAGAGGAGACTGAGGGGCGACCTCATCAATGTTTATAAATACGTAAAGAGTGAGTGTCGGGAAGATGGAGCCAGGCTCTTCTCGATGTTGTGCGGTGATAGGACAAGGGGCAACGGGTGCAAGCTGGAGCATAGGAGGTTCCATGTTAATATAAGGAAAAGCTTTTTCACTGTGAGGGTGACAGAGCACTGGAACAGGCTGCCCAGAGAGGTTGTGGAGTCTCCTTCTCTGGAGACATTCAAAACGCAACTGGACATGTTCCTGTGTGATGTGCTCTAGGTGGTCCTGCTCTGGCAGGGGGGTTGGACTAGATGATCTTTCAAGGTCCCTTCCAACCTCTAATATTCTGTGATTCTGTGAATGTTCAACAAGTGTACAGTTTGATTCAAAGGGCAAACAGCCCTTTGTTTCTTTTCTAAGCCTGCTTTAGCAAATTAAGTAAGCTGACACTTACTATTGAAAGGAAATAGAAAAACTTGCTCCATACAAGCCATATAGTGTGAATAGTTGCTGCATAACTAAGAGCTTGAAGATTCCTTCCAACAATAACCAATTCTAAAAAAAACCCCACAACTGTTCACTAAGAAACTGAATAAAGATTGCAGAGAAGTTAGACCAAGTGTCTGACCCTTTAGGAGGCCGGTGTCACTTCTGACGTTCAGAGTGAGGATGCTGAGTCATGGCCCCAAGCACTTTTATCATGTGCCTGTACAGGTGCTGCCTTTAGCAAAGCTCGAGTCCCTGCACTGCCTCTGAGCTACAGCAGTCCCCAGGCAGGCCACCGAGCCCCTGCACCGGCGGGGGGACCACTGGATTCCTGATGTTTTACCTGTGCAGCTGGTGCAGACCAATCTCGTTACTCGGGGACTAAAACACAAATAAATAAAGAAAAGAGACTCTAACTTGCAGGTGTCAAAGGGCCTGATCCTCTAAGTGCTGAGCCATGAAGGACTAGACCCTTAGCAGTGGATCTGGTTGACCCATGTAGAAGTCAGAGAGAAAATTAACAGGGAAAAGATACAGACAAGTTTTTGGAATGAAGCAGCATAATTAGGGAGGTAGGCTAACAATCAAACATTTATAAC
Organism: Psophia crepitans; assembly: GCA_013399095.1. Taxonomy (NCBI): domain Eukaryota; kingdom Metazoa; phylum Chordata; class Aves; order Gruiformes; family Psophiidae; genus Psophia; species Psophia crepitans. Next base: position 60,888 of record VWZZ01002590.1, read on the forward strand.
TAAACAAAGAGACAGATGTCAATGAAGTAAGCAAAATCTTACACGACACAAATGCCAACCAAAGTTACTATTATGGTCTCACTGGGTGTAGGATGGTGCAAACTTACTACGTGCAAAGAGCATAAGGAGGCACTTTCACAAAAGGTCTAGTCTGGAGAATAACCTATTAGAATAAGTTGCTGAGGTTAAAAAATAGTGATTTTTGTTTTGTAAAGGAAGTAGCAGTAGATTAAGCTTGGATTTTTAAACAACCAGTCAGTGTCAATTTTCTTAATTTACAGCAGAATATCTGTTGGTACCTTCCTCTTGTTAGTGCTCTCTCACACAGTGCAGTTCTGCTGTGCTTATTGGTGCCTCCAGTTCCAGAAAAAAAGCAGCAGCACCAGGGCAATTTCTGGAGAATCGGGACCGAGATATTCAGAATGACTAATGATTGACTTCACAATTCAAGAGGAAGAGACTCATATAATGAAGGCAACTGCTGCATACTTTCTGATAAGTGTGCCCTCTAACATGTAGAAGTTTGGATGTTCAAAACAAAACCCTGAAAATCTCAATCTCTTCCTCAGAATGATTATTGTTATTGAGTGCATTTCTGAGGATGCCATTAGATAGAAGTAGGACACCATTTCACCCAGGGGTAAAGGAAGTAATACTCCTCTCTTTTACAGAATAAAGCTGTTTACAGAGAGGAAATAAATATACCATGTTTTTTAAGAATAAGCTGCTATGTCCATTTTGCAATTTTGTTGTAAGGAGAACGTATGTCTCTTCTACGCAGCAACGATACCTTGTACCCTGTTGTAAGGGTGAGAAGGTGCAGCTTTATCTCTAGGGCTCAGCTGACGCTGTTGGTCATCAACGCTGCTGCTTCCTCCAACCTGATATTACACTTGTCATCCTCTGCCCCAGCTGCAGCGACCCATCACAGAGCAGGATGCCCTCTCTCAGGTATGTCTGTCTGAGACATAGGTAATTTGCAAATAAAGACAGCCTACACTCCCTCCAATTCTCTGTGGTTTGAGGGTTTTATTGACTAGACTGCAGGTCCCTGACAATTTCTTTATTACAATTTGTGAGTCACTCTTCAGAGGAATTAAGAAGTGACTCCATCTTTTTCACTCACTAGGGGCAGAAGCTTATGTGACATTTGCATCATTCAGATTTGGCATCAGGCTCTTAAAATAGTCTCTGAAGTTCATTTGGGTTCATTTAACCCCAGTCCAGGAGTGTAATTCATCTGACCTATTTTATACTTAGAGATGAATCACTGCCCAGAAATGCCTGTTTTTCTCCGCTGAGTACAAAAGGTATCTACAAAACAAGCTCAGATCTAAACAGTGGTACTATAGATAGCTAAATTTGTTAAATCCCACACGATATCAGAAGGACAAGCATGGTGGGACTTATTCTTGAAGGCCTGTCTGTTTAAAAAAAAAGTATCTCGAAAGGAAAGGTCTTTGTAATTAAGAAAGGAATGACACGAATCGAGTGTAGGAAAAAGACTTTAGAGTTGTGCCTAAGCAATGCCTAAGACAAAACCAATTCAAGGAATTGAACTTGTAACACTAATTCAGGCAACTAAAGTCCTTGCTATTACATGTATAGAACAGGTATATTGGGATACACAACAGCCAGCAGGCTCCAAGCCAGGACTTGTAATGACCCAGAGGAAATGCCAGGCTGACCTGAGTCTCAAGTGTCCTGCACGAGGTTATTGGCCTATATCATTGTTGCAAACTAGCACTGGCTCTAAGAAGGCAATTTGTGAACAAAGAAGTCACAAGAGAGTTATTCACATTAGAGAGCATTTCAGCTGGCTTTGCCAATACCAAAGGAACCACAGGCACCATGTTTGTACATAATTGCTACCATTATTTGAAAGAAGCATAGAGACATAGGTTACCCCACCAGACTTCAAAGAACAGCCTAAAAACTGTGGCTAACGTGACTGCTAGAGGCAAAAGGAAAAGGTAACTCATGGGCTTTGAGAGGTGAGGTCTGTAAGACAGGCAGACACTGTGGTTCTTAACAGTGCAAATGAGAGCACTGCAAATCAGAGCACTGGCACAGGCTGCCCAGAGAGGCTGTGGAGTCTCCTTCTCTGGAGACATTCAAAACCCGACTGGACATGTTCCTGCATGATGTGCTCTAGGTGGCCCTGCCTTGGCGGGGCGGGGTTGGACTAGATGATCTTTCGAGGTCCCTTCCAACCCTTGTGATTCTGTGATTCTGTGAAATGACTGTACAACCTGATGGTGCTTCGTGTGCAAGACCAAATGTTCCTTCAGTCTCAGGAGACAGCTTGTTTGATATTTAATTTACTTAGGAGATTTTTGATGAAGACCAGAGCTAATGTCAACATGAAACATGAAGGGAGTTTTTAGTGCATGTATATAAAGCCACTCACTATGCAAAGACAGACTGAGCTATATTAGATCTCAGCTGGACTCTCCTCGAGGCCTGTATGCAAATGAGAGACTGAAGATATGGAGATCCATGAAGGAAGGATGGTGCCCAGGAATCCTCTACTGTCTCTTATTTACTTTTATACAGCAAATAGAGCTTACACACGGGGCCTGCAACATGGGTAGGCTGGAAACGCTCTGCCGCATTATGTTACTGTGGTGGGTTTACCTCGGCTGGACACCAGATCCCCACCAAAGGGCTCTGTCACTTTCCCTTCTCAGCTGGACAGGGGTCAGAAACAACAAAAGGCTCATGGGTCAAGACAAGGACAGGGAGAGATCGCTCACCAATTACTGTCATGGGCAAAACAGACTCAGCTTAGGGAAATTAATTTAATTTCAGAGTAGGGTAATGAGAAATAAAACCAAATAGTAAAGCACCTCCCCCCACCCCTCCCTTCTTCCCAGGCTCAACTTCACTCCTAATTTCTCTCCCTCCACCCCCCAGCAGCGCAAGGGGATGGGGAATGGGGGTCATGGTCCGCTCATCAGACCTTGCCTCTGCCGCTCCTTCCTCCTCAGGAGGAGAACACACTCTTCCCCTGCTCCACTGTGGAGTCCCTCTCACGAGAGACAGTCCACGTGTCTCGTCCAATGTGTCTTTCCCTCGGGCTGCAGTTCTTCACAAACTGCTCCAACGTGGGTCCCCCACAGGATCACAGGTCCTGCCAGGAGCCTGCTCCAGGATGGGACTTCCCACAGGGTCACAGCCTCCTTTGGGCATCCACCTGCTCCGATGTGGGGTCTTCCATGAGCTGCAAGGGGTATCTCCTCCCCATCATCCTTTCTCCATGGGCTGCAGGGGGAAAGCCTGCCTCACTATGGTCTTCTCCACAGGTTGCAGGAGAATCTCTGCTCCAGCACCTGGAGCATCTCCTGCCCCTTCTTCTTCAGTGACCTGGGTGTCTGCAGAGTTGTTTCTCTCACATCTTCTCACTCCTCTCTTCAGGCCGCTGTTGTGCATCTGTTTTTTGCCCTTTTTAACTATGTTATCCCAGAGGTGCTACCACTGTGGCTGATGGGATTGGCCTTGGCCATTGACAGGTCCATCTTGTAGCTGTTTGGCATTGGCTTTATCAGATATGGGGGAAGCTTCTAGCAGCTTCTCTCAGAAGTCACTTCCGCATCCTCCTTTTTACCAAAACCTTGCCATTCAAATCCAATACAGACATGCTGTGCCAGTGACATTCCACAGCAATAGAAATGAGATAACTTTTGGGGCTCATCATTTCTTGGAGAATTGCTGTTTGCGAGAGGGATGCCTCCCTCACCCTTGTACCACCTGCGCTGCTAGCTGAGACTCAGGCTGACATTAAGCTCAGGCAACTCCCACATCAGTTATGTTTGTCCTCAACCAAGACCTGTCTAGGAGCAGTAGTTAAGAGAAATGGATGTGAATTTGTAGCCAAAACAGAAAACCAAAATTGTTGCTGCTGGGCCTAATTGTAACAAACAACAATATCTTGTCTGATAAAAAAAAAAATCAGATTTCCTAAACTTTCATCTATGTGGCAAGAACAGCTAGGAATAACATGTTTCACACAAGGTGATAAAAAATAATTTTAAAGTAAAAAATAAAAGAGCCAGAGGCATGTTACAGTGAAGTCTAGCAACTGTGAAGAAAACAGGCTTTTTTAAACAACCGAATCTCTGAAGTGTCTGCTGCCAACAATACAAATAAAGCAAGCTGTAGAGATGACTAAAAAGACAAATGAAAATAAGAAAAAAAAATTTGGTAGTTATGATGGGTAACGACAGCACTCCTTGGAAAGAAAGAGGAAAAAAATAGGTGGCTGGGTAGGAATATTAAGGAACATATGCCAACCATTAGCAAACTGTCACTTCTCCCAGCTGGGTCAGTCTTTGATTTTGGCAAGTTTCAGTTCACAGAAGCCAAATCAATGACTTAAAGGTAGTGGTAATTTTCCACACACCGTTGTCACCCTGAAAAGCTACTGCTGTGAAGCAGTGAATTAGAAACACAAAATCATACTGATAAATGTGTCAGATAACTGTACAGAAAAGCAATTCCTTCAAGTTCCCTGGGGTCAGCAGATTCCTGCCATGTTGTGAAACCCACTTCTGGAGAGACCTTGAGCCCAAACACTGGCATCAACTTTTGAATTTATGTCAGAAAGTGTAATTACTGCAATCCCTCTGGCAGTCAGAAGCCTTATTTTGAAAAGAGCTGATGGCTGCTACTTTATTGTCCTAACAAAAACCTTACAGCAACACCGTGTGTCATCAGCCTAGGGAACAAGATTGTGAGGTTAAAAATGTGTTTTTTCTGGGGTGCTGTTTGTTATACGAAGCAGTAGCCAGTGGAAGGCATGGTCTATATGTCGCTGCTTTTGGAAACAGACATCAGGGTGCTGCACGGGATGGTGGGCAGGGTAGAACAATCAACTTGTTACCATTACTATAGGGCAAGCCGCTGACTGAATGTCTGTGGAAAGCCTCAAATCTTTGGTCCTCAGGCACTCAAGCCCTCAAAAAATGTACGTGTTCTGTTGGTGGCCTTGGTGCTCATCCAGCCAACCATACACAAACAGCAGGCCAAGACCCTACTTGAAATTTCGGTGGCGGTTAGAGATGATGATAGAGCTGTAAATGATGATACGGCAAGCATGTCAGTATTAGGAACTGGGAGGAGCAGGGCGGTGGTGGAAGTGTTCAGGTGCCGTTGTAAGAGCTCTTTGCCTACCCAAACAAATTTCACTGAGAATAATTCTGTTATTTGAGTAGCAGCAGTGGTCTCCAAAGGCATCTAGCAGAGAGAGCAAAACTTGTTCTTGCTCCACTGCAGATGATTTAAGTATTTCATGAATCCACAGCATTCTGAAATTTAAATTAGCCTGCAACTAAATGTGCAGAAAGCTTTTACTGAGCTACAGGGTCCTTAGAACCGAAATAAAGAAATACTGTCATATGTGCAATATAAGCTAACACAAAAACAACATTAGCTTTATTGTTTTTAAAAAATACATTGCCCTAGCACAGTTCTTACCAACAAGCAGCAGGGGTTACTTACATTCAGTGTTTTCTCTCACTAAGCATCAAAATGGCTGATCTTGAGGAAATTGTTGTGCATAAAATCATTAACTTTGCAGTACACATTTTTAATTCAGCCTGAGTTAAGAAATTTCCTCCTTGAAATTACTGTAATTAGCACCATGTTCTTCGGTGGGGCAACAATATTCGGTCGCCTACGTGTTTGCTGTTCCCCTATCCGTAATAGGCATCAGGCACACTGTGATGATCTCTTGACTTTAAGATGTCAGATTTCGAACTTGCCTCTGGAGCCAGCTGTCATCCATTTCTGGGAAGACATAGTTCTAGAAAAGCATCATTGGTTGCAAATTGGAAAAGCAGTGCTGGATACCTCAATGAGGATGGCCAAGCGCTGGCATACATGAAAACATATCTCTCTCATTATAAGACTCTTCCATCTCTGCTGCAAATGTAAGAACTCCTTCTGCTCAAATCGGAAAACCAAGAGTTTTGCTTAGCATCCATTGTGTTTAATTTATATTTTTAGTCCTTCTACTCTAAACAATGTTTGTACAAAAATGTATAGTGTATTTGCAGTTTCCAACTGAAAGCTTGGAACCTTTTTTTTTTAAAAAACAATGCCAAATTTACTCAATAAATTCAAATGCCAGCATATCAAACTGGCTCTTTTTTTTTGCTGTTTAGTTCATGAATACTGATCTTGTGATGAATTTGGATTCTGAGCCTTTAGAGGCACAACCTACAGCTCATCTCCCCAAAGGCTTGAAATAGGCACAGTGATAAGCCATTGTGGAAGACCTTATGGGATGAAAATCTCAGAGAGAGAGACTGCTCTCTCTTAATTTCAACTCTTTAAAGGTTAGTGAAAGCTTGTTGACCAATCTAGCTTTAATAGCAGTGGAAACCTCCACAGGATCATCCTTTAATCTCAGGACAGGTACTTGAAGCAGCTAGGATAAGAAAGCAGAGGTGTATAATGGTTATTGAAACAGTTTTGATGTCTAATATTGTCTTGAATTGAACAGTCTGGATGTGTAACTATTAGATGGCTGAAGTTTGATTAAGTAATTTATTCTATTAATAACATAAAAATTGGAATAGAATCTAGCTTACATTCCCACCATTTTATTGATTCACAAATGCATACAAGACCCAAGAAAGGAGTAAAATACTAATTTCTGGCACTAATGAAGTTACAAGTATGAATACACATGTTGTCTGATCAGTTGAATAAACTAGTTCTAATTTTACATAGCAATTTTTCAGAGTATTTTCACACTGCCTTTACGGCAGAAGAACAACTCTGAATTAAGTGACATTTGCTGCTATTTGTTCTGCTCTAAGTAAGCTGCATAATGTGCATAATAATAATAACTCTGGAAGGTGCTCTTTGGTTAACCAAAGAAGAAAATTGCAGAGTAATGTTAAACATTACAGATAGCACTGACTGGAGACACCATCCGGACAATAGAGACTCAATAAATAAAGCTTGATGACATGGCAACAGATCTGTTAAACAAACAAATATTAGTGAGTTTATTTATACTTTTTTGGCTCAAATGTTGGAAAACTACTTTATATTCGTATACAGTTCACTGCTCAGTACAATTAAAATAATGGTATTTTTGAACCAGTAAGCTCAAGATTAAAATTTGGCATATTGTTGTTAAATTATCTTTCTAGCTCTCCATAATTTGCATTTCCATCTCTTAGTCTTCATGGCTTTGTTCCTTCTCTAGAAACTGGCTGTCGTTGAAAATTTCTTGCTTTCCATTCCATGTAGATCAGCCATTTGAACTGCTCCTGCTGTAAATACATTTCTTCTTACACACCTTCTCCCCTCTGTTGCTTCTTTGTCCAGCACATACACTGAGTTTATCATTAATGCTTTTGCAGTTACTGAAATCAAAGTGAGTGGAATTATTTCTGACTTATTTGTGTGGGTACATAAATCCTGTTGAATTGAACGCAGTATATAAGATGCTGCAAATACGTAAACGATGACTATCAACGGTGGGTTTTGTTTCTGGCCTCTATAAACAACTGGAATCCACCAATCTAAATTAGGATGAGTTCAAGGTTCATCTAGAAGTGTTTATTTCTCTTCTGTACCACAATAGTTGTCTAGCAGACTAGCTTATATGTAGATGACCACATTGAACACTTGAAGCAAAGTATTGTACACCCACTACTGGTTCTTCTATTTCTCTTCATCTCAGTTGTTGATTCACTGAATAATTTTTATTAAGAATGACAGAGATCATGCACCTCACAATTCATCACATTTTATTTTCCACTTTTTTTAGCTCTGACTTAAATCCCTGCATTTCACTTGGTAGCAAAACCCAATTTCCTGGAGAAACATTTAAACTAATACCTCCAACAGGTAATGTATGATAATGCATAATAATGCATAATAATGGTTGCATAACTTTATATCAGGTGTCATAAATTCCTAGATTCATGGACCACACTCTCTTTTATTAGATATTCTTGAAGTAGTTTTGTATAGCTAATTTTTACAAATATTGTTATCTGATCATTATAGATGCCAATTATTTTAACTTAGTAAACATTTGAAAAAAAATAGTAACCATTCCACACTCATGTGTTCTACTTCTGAGAGTCCATCATGACGTAAATTTTATGTGTTAACACTAAGGAGGTCTCACTGTTCTCAGATACCTATTGCTTTTTTTCCTGCTTCCTCCACTGCTCTTGTTTACTTTGAGTTCATTGGGGAGGTTGTTTCATTTTGTTTTGTTTTGCTCACTTTGTTTTGAAATCTGGCACTATTGCAGAGCTAATGAACCAATAACCATTTTGCTGGGCATATGGCTTAATTGGCTGTTTCAGGAACAGGTACAATTAGATTATTAAAACACTGCAGCATCCTACTCGCTTCTTAACTCTCCTTTGAAAAGTCTTACAGTTGGTGCTGCCTGGGTTGACAAGGCGTGCTCCTGCAATACGGTTCATCTCAGAGGAGCTCTGTAAGGAACCCTTATCTCTCCAGCAGTTCTAACAACTTCTGTTTTTTCTCTTCACTCTAAAGGTATTGATTATTTTTTGCTGTGTTACTGACAGGTTTGAAAGGGTCGAAGAGACAGCCAGATATTGGAGGCATGAACAGCACATTATGCACCCAGCAGAAACAGATGAGTAGGACATTATACAAACCCAACAGCAGAAGAGATGTGTTTCATGACGCCATCTGCTACTTTCTCACACAAAGCCCTTACTATGGTGATTGCTGATACAGAAGTGCTGGAATAGTCATTAAGCCTGGAATCCCTTTTTCAGCGACAATGTTATTATACAACAAATATTGCTTGGTATTATACGCAGCAATAAGGTTATAGTAGTTATTTGCTGCATTGTTAATTGTGGATGTCAAGGAGGAATATGTATATTTATATAAGCACTGTTGTTCAAATACCTGACAAGTCAGAATGGTATCTCCAAGGTGGTAATCTCTGTAGGGATGGCCTCTCCCATTTATGAACAGTTTTTTGCTTCATAGATCTTCATTATACATTTCAGTGAATATGTTAGCCAGTAGCACACTTTTACACATTATTTTGATTGTAGAAAATGTTTTTTCTAAAAAAGAAAGAAGACTCCTAGTTGTGACTTTGTACCTCTTTTTCTTAGAGACCACAAATAAAACAAGTCATTTAAAAGATGATGGCTAAGTTTTAAGGAGAAAACGGGTAAAGCACACATGTTAGCAACCAGGAAAAAAAGATGAATCACTTAACAAGTTGCTTAGACAAAGATCAACCTAAAAATTCACCTGAGTGAATACAAACAGATGCCTGACTGCATACAGGAGCTGTACTGTCATTTTGGACAAGTAGATACATTATTTTCTTAGTTCACAGAAGAGAATGAATTATCCAGCTGCTGTCCGCTGAAGACTGAACTGGGAGCTGAGGCATTAATTACAGTCATTGCAGACAAATGACAGTATACTTCTCCTGTGGTGAGATGACAAAGTTGAAACAAAAGATGGGTTTAGCATACCTATTGAAAAGCCAGAATTTATGGAACTTTTTAAGTCTGAGGCTTTCTGGCCACATACATTTACCCAGATCTGACACACTGATTTCACATTGGAGAATTCACTAAGTTATCATCTTTACTCCAAGTGACAAACAGAACTCAGGTGGCAAGTGTCACTGAGAGTCTGTGAAGAGAGAGGAGTGACGGTAGCCAGGGCGTTTTGGCAGGCTACCAACCTGAGATATAAAGGGCAAATAAGCACACTCATTAAATCTCTCCTTTTGCAAAGATAAGAACATACTGTAATTAACTGGGAGGGTTCTTTCTGTGGTTCATTTGGCAAGAGTCTAACTGAGTTGAAACAGTTATCCTCATACATGCAAAATGTTAAGAAAAACTGGTTGCTTGTTTTGGCCAAGGCAGGCAAATACTAAGGAGAATGGAATCATTTCAGTTGACAATTCAAAATCTGACTGCTGAACACTTTAGTAGATACACTTAAGACTATAATTAAAGTAAGCAATGCTCTGTGCAGAAAAATGTGGATTTGGGCTGAAAGAAAGCAGAATTATTTTGGGGAAAAAAAGAAAGAATATATTTACTAAAAGATTCTGTAGCAAAACTGAGTCTCTGAACATCTTGTATAAAATATCTGATTCCTTTTGAAGAGTAGTGCATACTTCTGGAGGGCAACAGAAAGAAAATTCTGCTACACTAACGAAAACCACGGGAATATGCATGAGAAACTTCTGACCTTGGGCCAGGTCTCCTCCCAATCTCCTAGAATCCTTCTCTGCATAACCTTTCTGCCAGCTCCCCCCTTATGAACTGCAGTCTACTTCTTCTGGCCTTGCTATAGCAAAGCCACATGGCATTTCTTGACTCATCTCCAAGCTCCTGGTCAGCAAAATTATCAGAAGCTGGAATACCCTCAGTCTATTGGCAAGGACAGACTTCACTGGTAACATCTCACTGTCCCAAAGTGTACATTTAGTATACATAAGCAGATCTAGGCTGATATTCACTGTCTAAGCTCAGCATTTCCTGAAATGTGGGTGGAGGAACCATCCACAATTTTGACCATGGAATATTTCACGCGCCAAGACTGTTCACCACAATCAAATTTTAGTTTATGGACATATTTATAAGGGGATCTATCTGACCCTTTCTGAGCTGCCTGTCTCTGAAGCAATGCCCAGCACAATTCTTTTGGATTTCTTGAATGCTTAAATGCAATTTGATACTGTATTATGTGAGCAGTTTGTGTTGTACTCTTGGATGAAGTGCTTGAATCCGTGTTAAGGCATGTGTAGAACATGTAGTTATGGTAAAACATTGCATAAGTGTGTGATGTGCATGCTTAAAAGAGTTATTTTGTAAACATAGGAAAGGTTTTTCCACATTTCATAATCTGAAAAAACAAACCACTTCCTCTAGTGTGCCTACCTGAAGACATATGTGAATTCTATAAATCGTATGGACATGGAGACAACTTAGCTGGAGCTTGATCCAAGCCCCGCTGAAGTTAACTGCATTCTTTCTGTTGTTCTTTTCTTTAAAACAGATTTGTAATCAGACCTTTATTTCTTCCACAGCAGCAGCCTCAGTCTGGCTCCCTTGGTCCGTTGGACATTATCATTAATTCAGCTAGGGACATAAGCTAGTTCTGTTTTACAAACTAATAGATTCATCCCTTAACCTGTGTCCTACTTTATCTAATTATTTATTCAACAAAATCACTCATTCTCTTCATAGTCTCCCTTACACCTTTCTTTACATTCCCTAAACCTTGCACCAGGCCTGCTGGAGGAACAGGCCTGCCTGAAGGTATGGGAAGAAACAAAATATTAATTAGGTTTGTTCCTCACACTCATAAAGGCATTCAGAGAAACCTGCTACAGAAAGGAAGATAAACAGTTTAATGAATATTGTGAACAGTATGTGATTTTTTTTTCTAACTTGAAGAGCAGAGTAGCTGACATATAGATTTTTTTAAATTAATTTATTAAAAAATATTCCATTCACTGTGCCTTGGATAAAAAGTTCTGAAATACCTACATCCATAAGACTTCCATGGAGAAAAATGTCTGGTTTGGAGCTTTCTTTTAAAATGAGTTTTTCTTCTTTTTTTTTCTGATTGTTCTTGGATAGTCCAAGAAAAAACACTATCTTCCTACACAACCTCATCAGGTTTTCAACTGGGATAGTTGGGTTTTGGCTCAATACATCAGAGAGTGACTATTTTTGCTCTCTTCTTTCCCACTGACTAATGAATATCACTGCTCAGCTCTGCAATTACTGTTTATTCAGGAAGACAAACGTCTTTCCTTCAAACAGCCTCACAGGATAAGAAAAAGCATCCTGTCCTGTAAACGGGTGCAAAGTTTCCGTGAGAGCCGCAACTGCCTCCACATTGCTTTGTGATGGGCCAGGAATGATTCTGTCTCACTATTCACTGAAACAGCCCTTGTTCTGGAAGCCTTGAGGTGTATTGCTTTCAGGCTCTAACGTGGCTTTCCTTCTTGGGTCATAGCCACAGGAATGTTTGCAGCGTGAATGCAGCAACAAGAGAAACACTTTTTAAATAAGAAAATGCCTATGCAGATGCTAATTGCAATATCAGATTACATAAGAAGACAAATTATGGACTGAAAACCAACTGCAATTGTTCTAATTCAGCCACGCCAGATTTACTCATCTTCTCCCTCACTTTGTTTTTGTCATTTTAAAGGGCAATGTACCATAATAGAGAAAACAAAATTACTAATTATGAGGAACACAGCAACAGCAATAATAAGATTTATTTGTTTGTTTGTTTATTATTTTCACTTGGGGATACCACAATAAGAAAAAGAAGTGGTAAAGTGCAGAATTACTTTTTTTTAGTTAAGAGAGGAACTGTTTTATTATTAGGCTTAAATGTTAGATACGGTTTTGTAATCCCACTGTTAACCTAACTAAAATATTTTTCAACAGAACTGAATCTTAAGTTGCATAATTATGAAATTTAAATACCTTTGTCTTTTCAGCGAGGTCCCTGCCAGGTCTTTGTAGAAGAAAAACACAGAAGGCATTAACTTTTTGCCTGTAACAGAAAGCGTGCCTTTCCCTCTCATTTAGTGGGGGTGAGAGATCACACAGCTCCCGTGCAGTGTGTCCATCTCAGGGGCCGGAGAGGCATAAAACCCATACCACATGAATCAGGTTTCTGAGGTTTAGGCTCCTGCAGATTTGTCACTTCTCCTATGGTCCTGCTAAAATATTTAAAGCTCTAAAAAGAAACTTCTAAAGCCGTTCCTCCGTGTTTTGGCACAAGATGAATGGTTTACTCAACTAAAATAATAATGCACAACGGACTTCTGGGTCCCAAGAAAGTTAGATAAAAATCCTTGGTATTAAAGCAAGAAATTCACCGTATTCCATTGTGTAAAGTGTAAAATTCTGTCTTCATTAAAAGCAAAGGCAAGATGCATATTGATTTCAAACAAGTTAGGATTTCATGTACATGAAAAAGTGAATACCCTGTTGCTACATCTTAAAAGTCATTTGTTACCTGATATTCATGCTGTCATAGGAAATGCAAAGTATATTTAGGTCTTTTCATCAGTAAGCCAGTCACCAAATGAGTAGAAGTAATGCTAAAAATCAGTTGTTAACAGAAATGAAAACACTATAACAGGATAACAAGATAAATTGGTGCTTCTTTGTGACACATAACTATTCCTTTTCATCGCTGAATATTTCCAAGAATATATGAATGTAATAAAATTAAAAGGTTTTGACACAGCAAATTGAAAGACGATGGATAAAATATATTGATGACTTATCACAAACTGCTGTAAACAGTTTCTTTACATTTTCTAAATACTTGTGTAACAGAGAGAACATACTTGATGAGATGTTTGAAATCCGAATATTTTCTAAGCCTCGTGGCATATGGTTCTGTCTAGCAATAACACAGTAACATTCTGTGGACAATTTTACGTGGAGAAATGTAACAAAGCAAAATCTGCATTTCTAAACCAGCTGCTTTCCCTCAAGATTTATAGGGATGCAAAACCACATTAAATGCGTGGCTTGAACTTTAAAGTCATCCAGAAAGGACCACATCATTTCTCAAGTTCCTTCTTTCCTCCACAATTCCTTTTTTCTTTCATTTATGCTGTAAAACACAGTGATGCAGTTTCTAATATTTTGTTTCTGAACAGTTGTGTAAAAAATTAAGTGCAGAACTGAGAATGCATCAGCAGCCAGGGGTTAGGAATGGTGTTGTGCTCCAAAGTCTTTTTTAGATACTGTAGATTTGAAAAATTCAGCTTACTTCATTTTTTTCAGTTGGTTAAATTCAGTATAGGATACAATCCCACCTTTTCCTTCAGAGCTGTAGTATGCCAACTAATATCACACCCACAGAGTTCTGAGGTTTTGAAAAGACTCAATACCATGCTACCAATTTAGATAGCTCTTATAAATTATACATGCAAAGAGGATGCCAGAAGTAATTTTATTTCAGCATTCTTGGGGAATTCACTAAGCTACATATTGCAAAACGTAGCTGCTCTCAGTTTATAAAATGTCCTGAAATTCTTTCTGGTCAATCTTTTGTTGCTTTTAGGGTAAAGACACACACACAAAAAAAATAAAAAAAAAAAAAAATTCTGGAGAAATGTCATTACTTAATCATTGCTTCTTGCATAATCAACAGAGTATGCTGAGATGCCTGTGTGCTCCTTCACACGCAACCCTAGAGATAAAGCAGGAAAAAGTGTTATTCCCGGGGCAGAAGCTTTGTCATTTGCATTTCATAGAATCATCATAGAATCATCATTGAATCATTAAGGTTGGAAGAGACCTCAAGGATCATCCAGTCCAACCGTCCCCCCACCACCTATTCCACACTAACCCGTTTCCCTAAGTACCACATCCAACCTGTCTTTAAACACCCGCAGGGACGGTGACTCCAACCACCTCCCTGGGCAACCTGTTCCAATGCCCGACCACCCTTTCCAAGAAGAAAGTTCTCCTCATCTCCAACCTGAACCTCCTCTGAAGGGGAGAGGAGATTCAGTTTCCTCCACCTCCCTCAGAAATGAAAAGCTCAGCTGCCAAGGAGGTACTTTTCTTCCAGAGCATGCCTTACCGTAGAGGGCCCCACACTATGGGGCACAGCATATTCCCAGGTGCCAGCTTTTCTACACTTAGGTGGGCAGGAAGCTGCCAGGTAACCTGTTGCCTGTATACAGAAATAGCCCGGGGTAAGTCATTTCATACACACTATTCCATACATGCAGAAATAGCCCAGGACAGCTGAGCTGTGTCTGGTAGCTGGGACACATGCCGAGGAAGGATCATGTGGGACCTACTTGCTCTAGGGCCAGGCTCGCCGACTGGGAAGTTTCAATACAGCACAGAACTCTGTTGCATCAAAGGGAAATAAGTTTAAAGGAGGTCTCACTAAGTCATTCAGTCCCCTGCCCAAACCAGGATCGACTGTACCTATGCACAATTTTGCTCTAGACAAGCTGCACAGAAGGGCTGCTTCACTTTTTTTTTTTTACTTTTTTTTTTGCTCTCTTTTCTTGTGGTCATCTCATGCACCAGTTCTGTTTATGGTTCCTGGCTTGTGTTCCAGAGAGAAGGCTGCCCAGCAGCAACCCATGCAGTCTGCTTTAATGTGCGCACATCATCAGCGTCACGCTTTATTCAAATATCCAGGGAAGAAGAAGATGAAGGAAAACACAGGCTGCAATGGTTCACACAGGTTATGTAACATCTGCTCCATAATCAGTGGAAAATAATTTGTCTGCCTCATCTACGACATTACTCACATTTATGTAGAAAAATAAACTTCATGAAAAATGAGTTTCAACCTTAGCAACAGATCCTCACTTCTACTTACAATAGAGCAGAAACTGGAAATGGAAGAGGTGTAGCTGCCTGCAGTATAAAGACATTTCCGAAGGCATGAATGTGTGTTGCATTCCTGAGCATGACCTGAATTCCCCCTGCACAGCGAGACCTGCTGGAGAAGATTGCAGAGACAGGGAGAGAGCGAGCTCTTCATGATGTAGAGCACAGACCACTGTGAACTAAAGAGAAAGAAACTTTTCTGTAATGAAAAGCGAATGGTGCTATATATTATATTTAAAATACCACAGTAGTTTATGACCTGATAATCAAAGTTACACAAGGAAGTGTGGGCTTTATGAGGTGCTCTTTTTCCACCATGTTCTCCCATGCTGGGTCCCAAGAGGCAGGCAGCAATGTGACAGGTGGGGCCGTACATTTGGTTTATGTTTTACTTGGGGGTAAAGGAAATGAAAACTCTCCTTAAATTCTTGAAATATTTACGTCTTAAGAAAATCACCCCGAAGGAGGTCTTCCTTTTATGTGCAATATAAAAATAACACCTTTGCATAGAACTCTGCCATAACCTATAAAAAACACACAACGGCATTTTGCTGTCAGCATTGCATAGCTTTAAAAAAGAAAGTTTCCAGGGGTGGGATTTTTGTTAAAAGTTTTGGGAAACTCAAAACCTGCCTTAGACCCAGGTGTAAGACATTAAATGTGTTAAAAGGAAACAAAATAGAGGAGGGAACCCATCCAAACAACATAGTGATGCACATCTGATTTAAAACGAATTAGAGATGGGTGCCAATACATCCTTTTAAAGCCACTCACAGTACGTTACATTGAGGAAGATTGCTACGTTCCAAACAGGGCAATCAAGAAGATATTCACTGACAGCTGCCAGTACTAAGTTTTTGCTCATTTCTCTGGAATAAAAGTTATCTAATCACATATTCATTGTTTTCTTTTCCTTCCGTCTGAAAATCAGAAGCTGACAAACACATTTCATATCTCTGACTTTTTGGGGCACGTACCTTGCTGACTTTTTTGGCAGTGACACAAAATGGAACTTAATCCATTATTGTACCTTAGTGTCAGATTAAATAATAATGCAAAAAGTCTGCTACTAATGTATCAGTATTTCAAATCAGCTAAATTAATGAGTATGTAGACAGCTTTTTTATTGTTCAGTGAATACTTTCAGAAAGGTAACTCACTCAGAGGACAAAACTAAAAACTGTGCAAATCTTTCTACACAATTTTTTATACTGAGTAATATTTCCCTAGTGACTCTGAAAGCTGAAGTATACTTTTAGTTTTGATCAGCCTGGCTGTGGGGCTGTCCAATTCATCTTGTTACAGTTGAGAGAATTTGGTAGAAATATCTAGAGTTCAGCATGTTTGCTATAGCGTAGCTATTGTATTAGCTTTCCATTTAATTGCTGCCAGACTTTCAGGCACATGACAGTTTAGCACCTAATCTGATACTCCGAGAGGCATTTTTGCTTGAATATTAACTATAAATAGTTTAACAAAATATCCTTAAATGTCACTTATAAGATGTAAATAATTTAAAGAAATATTTTATGAGGATATTTTAGGTAATTAATCCAAAGCTGTCTAAATTAGTGAAAGGTTTTTCTGCTGATTCCAAGAGGTTTTGGATCAGTACATCTCCCAGTAAGTCCTGCATTTGGAAACTCAGTTACCGCTGACTTTGCAAAACCTACATCTTTCCCAACACTAAATGATGGCTTAAATTCAAGAAAATTCTTTTAAAAATTCTCTTTTTTTTCATATATGGAAGGGTAAATGTTTGGAATTTCTCCATATGCTTCTTATTTGAATTTAACATCTTGCTGTAATCTTGTGGCAAGAACTCTCAGACATTGAAAAACTTCACAAAGAATAGTTGTGAAATGTTTCCTTGAACAATTCCAAGCACATATAT
This sequence comes from Psophia crepitans, assembly GCA_013399095.1. Lineage (NCBI taxonomy): Eukaryota > Metazoa > Chordata > Aves > Gruiformes > Psophiidae > Psophia > Psophia crepitans. The sequence continues at coordinate 78,177 of VWZZ01002590.1, forward strand.
ATATGTAAGGTGTTCTTCCTCTTTGCCCTTAAAACAAGATTTTGAGCATAGTAATACATAGCTCTTAAACAGTGCTGGGTACTCCCTCTACTCTGGAACAAATGAGTAAATGAGGGGGGAATAAAAAAAGCTTCTGACACACTTTCAAACTGTACTTTAATTTGCATATATCTGTCATGTTCTTTTTGGAAATAAACATAGTCCCTTCCTGAGGTGAGAAAGTCCTTTCATAGTTCATGTGAATTGTCTTCTCTCAGCTGATTTGTGATGACCAGAGTGGTACAAAGTGATTCAGATTGAAAGTGAATATTTTAGATAACAACAACATTACATTTTCAGTACTCCTTTCTGTCACCCCAGTCACCATACTTATTAATCCTAATGCTCTGCTGGTTTCTTCAACACCTATGACCTGAGAGCGTTCAAGGGCTGTCTCTAACAGGCTGGCAGATATTTTCATCTTATGGTGGCTACCACTGCAGTGTGAGCGCATCATTCCCATCAGTATGATCATCAGGCTGCAGTTCTCAATAATGAAGGAGATGAATTATCAAGCATTTCTCTAAAAACATAAGTGTGCTTATCATTAGAGGTGGCTTGCTGGCAAGGCTGACTTCCCCCTTGCTGGTGAAGGGGCCTTGCACCTGATGTGCCATGGAGAGCAGCAGATGGGCACCCCACAGAGATTTCCTGCCCTGAGTGGAGGGACTTAAATGTCCCTACCTCTCCAGTTTTAGACAGGACTTGAAAATTGCATTTGACAGGACATGTGATCCCTGCCCTGGTGAAGATTTTGTAGGAACAGGAGGAACAGATACATTTTCTTGATGAATCAGCATCATCGCTTCCTGGAAATACTGTTTTCTTTTGTGATATACAGGCCAATTTTGCTCTTTAACAAGGAAGTTCAAAAGCTTGCTGATCAACTAGAGTAAATCTCCATCACCAGTAGCCCTGTCCTTGTTTTAATCTGGTAAATACCTAGTTGTGATCCTATAACTGTTTGGGATGCTAATTATCAATTTTTTGCTAAAGCTTTCAGTACATATTTGTAGCATTCTTATCTTCCGTCCCACTTCACATTCCAAGAAGGGAATATGTGATTTTGTTGATGATAGCAATTTTAATTAATTGCTATTCTCCATTGATATAGGTAATGCTGGAGAAATCTGCACATTAAAAACACCAAGAAACACAATGTGAACTGCTTTATAGTCTTCCATGTTTATCTTACCTTCAAACAAAGCAAGGAAAAGGGCAGTTCTGTTGTTTTACTATATATTCCTCTTTATTATAAGGGTGTCTTATATCTTTCATTTTTTAAATTATCCCATTGAACTCTCAGAGCTTTTCAATTAGCTAATATATCCTGTAATAACACATAGTGTGGAAGGTAAAATAATTTTTATTAAAGAATTTTTTCTCCCTTGGAAAGAAAGAAGCACACAGAGGCTAGGTTAGGAATACTGGCATAAGTGAAGACAGATTTCAGTGTGGCATAACTAATTTAGTTCCCTTGCCTCAAGGGCTGTGCTGATATTGCAGATACAGAAAACTCCAACTTGACTAGATCCATATGGATAAGAGTTCAGGTTAAGGATAGGTAGGACGCAGTTGTCTAAATATTAATGTTCCGAAAGTTTTATTAAGTTAATGAAGAAGAATTATGCCTTAAATCACAAATGAGTTTTAATAATGTAGAAGTCTTAGTAATTGTCATAAGTAAATATGGTACATGGATGATTGTCCTTGAGAAGAAAGATGACTGATTTTACTTCATTAGGTAGCTGGATAATAAACCTGCAATATGTCATGATATGAAGTTTGATTATGTTAAGACTAAAAAATAAGGTTGCTTTAACCCATACTGCTTACACCTTATTGACTAAACCCAACGTAGTCTAAATTTGTCTTTGAACTAGGCCAATACTGTTTCAATCACATGGTAACTGTAGATGGTACTTTCTTTTAAATGCAGATGTAGCTATAATGAACCAATAAAACACAGATGCCTGACTTACTGTGGGGATCACATCTATAACATATAATTTGCTAATGGACGTGTAAATTAGAAGCCTTGGAAATATAAGCAGTGCTGAAGAGAAAATTTTAGAAGCCATTCTTATCCTCAGATATCTACCTTTCAGCTTGTTCTTATCATGCCAAGAACATGAAAGGACTTATAAGTTTTTCTATCTCCAGTTCTCTATAGTAGCAATGAAAACAATGAAATTCCCACTGAGGACAAGAGAACTCTGCTGTACTAAAAAATTACTTTGTAGCAAGTTTAATGTCAGTGTTTAAGAGGAAACAACTATGAAGCATGAAAAAGGAATTTTAAAGTACAGAGATCCATGATGGCCTAAGAGCACATCCAGGAGAATATTTCATGGCAGAGATAATATCTTCTGGTAGGCAGATTGCTATAGCTCAAAAATTTAAGGAACTTACAGGCACATATATTTTTTAAACTGGTGAGGATTTTGTGTGCCCAAAAGCTTACCTTACATTTTCAACCCTATCTACTGACAAACCTAGTCCTCCTTATAAACTAGCCTTCGTCTTACTAAAGCAGTTGCAGCACCTTAAGTCTTTATGGAGTTAAGAACGGTGAGTTTTAGTTTGCTTGCCAGGATTTGGCCTAGTTGGTCATTAACAAATATGGTACAGATACTGCATTAGGTAGCAAATTTGGATTTCTCCCAGTATAACTGTTCATGAAAACCAATAAATATGTAGCAGAAGTTATAGATGAATCAGACTGATATATGATGTAATTTTGCATAGACACTCATCACTAAGCCATAATGTCTTCAAGTAGAAAAACTAGGAAAAAAAAGTAAATATGATAAGAGGAAAAAAAGAGAATTTTTTTTTTCCAAAATTGTGTGACTGTCACTGAAAATGCATAGGACTTACATTCCTAAATCCCATTTATGCTTTTTGAGCATATCTGCTAAACAGTTCTTTGTTTTTCAAACAACAGTTTAAAAGTGGCACTTGATTGACATGCAGCTACGTAAACTAGATAACTAAAACACATTTTCACAAATGTTAATGTGAACAAGAAATTGTGAAACCCACAGCATTGCATAATTTTTGCATTAATTATGTTAATTACATTAATATATTTTTGTCATTATTATCAGATTCTCTTTCAGAAGGTGGTGTGATGTTCTTTCCACCTCACTGCATGCACCAAAAAGTGAGGTGTGCTGAAGAAGTCTAGTGTAACTAATTTAAAAACGTAAAACTTCAGTGCAGAAAAATAAGATGAAGTTTGGATAAATTACCTCTGTAGGTGTCTGTTCTCTCAGCTGGGTTTAGAGAGATCGTGGAATGACTCTGGATATCTCATATTTACAGTGCTGAACTCAGGTAAGAGGAGTCCCAAGCTGGGAGGCAAGGGGTTACATTTTATCTTTCAATAGCTTAGACTAGTCTCATATCGAGTGACTTTCATTGAAACATAAAGATTTTCTCAGGATGTCTCCTGGATATCTACTAGAAAGAGGATGAAATTCAGCCCTGGCAACAATGCTGGAAAGACCCTCCAAACAGTGCCTCGTTACTCACCTTGGTTTTATCAAAGAGGAATTAAGACCTCTAATAAATCAAGACAAATGTTGAAGGAAGATTTATAGCAGGAAAAAGGCTATGATTATGCAACATGCATGCAGATAGACGATATAATTTTATCCTTTGGAAACCTAACAGTTTCTTATTTATTGCTGGTTTTAGAATTTGCTCCTAATGGGAAAAAAATATGTGTATGTGTATGTGTATCTATATCTATATCTATATCTATATCTATATCTATATCTATATCTATATCTATATGTATCAATGAACTGTATAGTGAGAAAACAAAATTGGGTTGAATAACATTGCATTTTATTAGGGTAATTTTTTTGCTAGTTTTGTAAACTATGAAAGAATGAGCATCATACATTCATATAATTTTTTTCATTACTTCTGTATTTGTTTGATTTTACTGATTTCACGTGCAAAGTTATTTTTTTTCCTACAGTCCTACTAAGATGTAATTTTTACAACACACCAAGCTTTATGTTTACACTTCAGTGTTCAGAAATGCTAAATTAAGATTAAGTACACAGTTGGAATTCATGCCTCTTGCTCATTAACACTGACAGTCTTTACCTATGGAACACATTTTATCTTTTTTCCAGAGGTCCTTTGCCTCATCAAGGAACTGAATGTACAATAATTCCAATTAGCAAACAGGAACACATTTTTTTGTTTGGGTTTTTGTTGTTGTTGTTGGTTTTCTTTTTCTTGTTCAGTGTGCATATCCCATCTGAACAATCAGAAACTTTGGTTGAAGGTGAATAATCAGGCTCAAATCTACCATGAGATTCATAGTTTAGTTCACAAATTGTTCAGATGACCAATTTTCATTTCCTTGTTCTGTTGTGCGTCAGTTTTAAGGATAAAGGATAATGTTTCAGAGTACATACAGTTAAGAAAACAACAGATTATCTTTCAGCTTCATCTCAGGTCTCTTTACAAATCCTTTCAGTTTCTTTTACCTCTTGTTACTGAACAGAAATTTCTTAGCAAATTGCTTGTGAATGATATATCTCTTGAAGAAAATACCACAATTAGCTGTTAAAGTTCAGGAGAGAATAGATACATTAATAATGCTACTTGGTGTTCATATTTCAGAAGACAATGCACAGCTGCAGAGAACAAACAGTGAGCAATAACATTTGATTTTAGGCCAAAACCTCCACAATAAGGACTTAAAATGTACAGTGATTGTCCACTCCCTCTTTCAGTTTTTGGTGGTAGTGGTCAGAACCAAAAAAAAAATTAGTCATACTTAAACATATGCCCTTTTTTCTGTCCACATACAGAATTCCCTGGAACAGTGATTTTGGATCCAACAAACCATGCAAAATACTGTTGTTAATCCAAAAAGACAACAGGAGAAAGATCCCGGTCTAAAGATACTGCCTTTGATTTTTGTGTACACATTTATTTATTTATTTTAAATAATTATTTACATTAATGACTCCGTACTTGTTGAGATTAGGAGACAAAGGCTGGATAAATTCAATATAATGACAAAATCTTAATTTTATGCTGTCTAAATAAAATTTATCGATCCAGGCCTTCTCTGTAAATGAACAATTTAAAATCTCTATCTGTGGCACAAATTTGCCAACCCTGGGCCACAAATATTGTCTTGATGCCTACCTTGCTTTCAATAATTAATGATGGCTCACAACTTGCCACACTACAATGAGACTCTCCATTTATGTTTTATCTCCCTCTAACCCCTTCAAGCTTATTCAGGACACGTTAGAAATATTTAGGACTCCCAAAGGGTTTTATAAGAAACAAGAAACAGAACTACAAGACTCTCAGTGCTGCAGAAGATACAGCAGTTTCACTGATAATGCTGCAAAACAATAAGTGCTGCATGGTCGTACCTTCAGGCCTCTAAGTAGAAAGACAGAAATTAGAAGATAACTAGTTTACCATACCTTTAGGATAATGTTCCTCCTCTAGAGTAAAAAGATAGGAATAGCTATTAGGAAAAAAGGGAGAAAATTATCATCTTGCAGACCTTGCAAAAAAATCTGGCATGCACTCATTCCTTTGTCCTTGGACGTTAATGTGTTCAACGCAAATCACGTTTTTTACTTTCCCACCTCTTCTCCAGTCTCCCAGCAGCGCAGCTTACTGCCCCTCAGCTAAAGCAGCACCGGACTAGCAAGGCAGGACAACAGTGGAGCCTGCCTTGATCTGACCATGGGTAGCATCAAATAATGAGCACATGAAATTAAGGTTTTGCCAAATGCCAGTCTCAATATCGCAACAGAGCTTTCATTTTGCTGGAGTCCTCTAAAAAGAACCTAGGAAAAACTGATGAGCAGCCAGCAGAAAGTGAAGAGACACTACAGAAAGCAAGATAAAACATCATTGCAGGTCTGCCAGAACCAGCCTGGGAAGGCTATCAATCATGAACCAATGTCAGTAATTCAAGTGGTGTGTGTAGGCAACGGCTGTGGCACTGACTGGTGTCACAGACTGAGGACTAATGTAGGAAGTGGCATGTGAAATTATTCAAGAAGCAAAGGTCACTTCCCATTTTGCATGAAACACTTTATATTACGCAGCCAATGTGATAAAAAATTATCAGATGAGAGTTATTTTTAGAGAGAATTTAAGCACAGCTACCAATACAAATGAATCCTCACTCTCCCACCCCATGACTTCTTCTGATGATATGAAATAATCGGAGCAGAAGTTGATTTGAACCAAGACTATGCCTGATTTACTGGGAAGTGCAAACTGACAGTCAGGTCCTAGTCCTGAGTGGGTTTGTAAAAAATTGATGTAAAGGCGATACCCTAATACAGCCGGTATTATTGTATTGACATGTTGACATGAGATCTCAGGTCTCCGGTAGACCTGGCTCCACATTAGGCAATGAGACCATTTAAGACATGTTGATACTGAAGAAGCTACATCGAGGCAGAGTTCCCAAAGATGCTGCTGTGGAGGAGCTCAGAAGGTCTTTGCATTATTTTGGTTGCCAGACTGTCAAACTGCTGAGAACCTGTACTTAAGTGGACATCTGGCGGGAAAAGGTATTCATAGACTTAATAACTAAAGGAGAAACACTATGTTTTATACACAGTGTGCTGAGCCACAGCTTTTTCTACTCTTTTGGTTCGGTTTTACGATGCAGAAATACATGCTCACTAACTCCCTGGTGCATCTTGCTCTTTCCCATGCTTCCAATCACTTGTATATCTAAGTCTATGTCCACGTTAGCCTCATAGAAACACAGCGGTAGCATCTCCTCATAAGAATTGGTCTTGAGGGCAAAACCACTGCTGGCGAGGCATTGCCAACCATGGTCATAAGCATCTAGGGGTTGTGCTTCACTTCGACTCTAGCCTGGCCCCTTGAACTGAACCCTGTGGTCACTGGCACATGTTATGCACACTCTTAGGATACACTCTTTTTCATGATGAGGGATCCTAGGCCTCTAAGACTGCTCCACAACATAAAGTGCTGTGAACGGAAACAGCAGGGAGGTTAACTTCAAAAACACGTTCCTTGTCTGAACCGAAATACTAATGTAAGTGCAGCCTTTGAAGATACATCTTCAGATTCCTTCAGATGGTGTATTTCTGAGGATGTGAGACCAGCAGACCCTTGCCTGTCTTTCCGTTTGGGTATCATGATTATGACTAAAGTTCACATGCTATGTGTGGGATGGGGGAAAAGACTCCTTATCTCCTCCTCATTTTACACACCTGCTCAGAAAGACTCACTATTTAGCTGTTAAGACAGTTGTAGAAACCTAAATAAATACTATCATATGGATTGTTTGTCATATCTTTTATGTATAAAGTAGAATATATCATTACTGGAAAGAACGCTTTCTGTTCCTTGTGCCTTTTGAATAAAAAGAAAAAAAAAGAAATAACAGAAAATGTGTTTTAAAAGCATAAACACATTAGCTGATACCCTGCAAGGCAGACAGTATTTTACTTGACACTCGCAGAAAGTAATATGCCAAAGCAGCACGCATCATGAGGCTAAGTGGGAAGCAGAACAGTATTGCAGTAAATCTAAGCCTGGGCTCTCACCACAGGGTTGTCCTTCTCAAAATACAAGACCTATTTCTCTGGGCTTTCACTGTCTTGACACAAATAATCACCATCAGGAAACTCAGTCTTTCCAATTCCTAGCCAAGAGACCTAGAAATATCTGGTAGTCTGTTGCTCGTTGATGAAACTAGATGTTGTGGGCAGTAGGAGAGCTCTTCAGGCACAGTAAGGAAACAAGGGCACTGAGGGGGATTAGCAATCTCATGGGTTAGTGATAGTTGCAGGGAAATCTGTTTTCAGTTTCAAGGTAATTTTTCTTCTTTATTGTGTGATTGAGATGAAAATGCCTCCGCTAGGTTAGTTTATGAGGAAATCTTTTTATTGCAACTGCGTAATGCTTGTGATCTTTTTTTTCCCAAGGTGCTAGAAACCTCTTTCAGCCAAACAGAAAGGGGGAAATTTAATAAGCACTGGCACTCTGAAAACAAGGACAATGCTTCTTTGATTGAGTGGAGTATTTCTACACTGTAAATCAAGTTTTTCCATTGACTTCAGTGCAGGTGAAGGAAGCACTGTTTTGTTTTGGTATCTGAGGGACAATCCCTATAGACTATGTGACTATAACAGTATGATCATTTAGTTCAAAATCCTCTGAAAACAAAGGTGTTAGAGCAGTCTGTCCAGAATTGTCACCCAAGTACCCCAAGTAGAAGGTCTGAATTTTAAACAAGCAAAAAGAAAGAGAGTACTGTGAAATAGAGTCTGAACTTTTGTCCCCAGTTCACCATAACAGAAAATCAAGATAGGAAATGGATGGAAAGTCTAGACTCTATCTGTGAGGGGAAGAAATGAGCTTTGAAGATAGCACAGAGTCTGCTCTGTGAGATGCAGTTACCTGGGTAAAACCTCTGAGATTGAAAGCTGGCTGTTCATAACTTGTAAGGGCCTTTATATACCCAGTGAGTTACCCTTTAGAAAGAGGACTGAATCCAAACATGGATCTGTTAATTGCAGATGACCACAGAAAATAAGTTTGAAAGCAAAGATGTCTATGCTATGCCCTATTTCACAGGGAAGTGCAATTAGAGAATGCAACCAGGATAAATTCACAGAAAAAGATGCCCAGTATGGAGATGTTTCTTTATATGATGGCAAGAAATGTTGGCATTTTTTATGGCCATTGCAAGGACTCTGTTTTCAACTTCACCTTCGTACAAGGCTGTCCTGGAGCAGAGGAGAGCACCCATGCCAGGAAAGCCTGTCTGCAACCTGCCCATCCTTCTTCATCTCTGTTAAAAGACCTAGAGAACACAGTCCACTGACCTTAGGGAGTGGGTTGCAAACACAAAGGCAGAGGTGAAAAGAACAAAGGATCTTAAATAGCTTAAAATGCCGTAGGTAAATTAAGGTAAAATGGAGAGACCTTAACATTTTTTGAGTGAACACAATGCGATGAAATGATGCAGTAAAGTAATTCAATTACAACCTACTGTAAGACACTGAAGCTAGTGATGGGTAGAGTGATAAGATTTCAGGAGAAAGCTATTTTAATCTATGGTAGAGATGGCAAATTTCAAACCTGATTTGATTTCTGAATATCCATGAAGATCTCACGTATTAACTGTCAGGAAAAAAAAAAAATTGGCTATGACTGCCTTCTCACTGGAAAAAGAAGTTCCTTTCTCATTTTCATTCACTACTACTTTAGGCAAATGTAAAGACTATTTGTTACTTTTTTGTAGCTTTTAGGGCATATTTATTTAAGCTATTCGGGGAACGCAATAATTGTTCAGGGTTTCATTTTCTTCATGGTTACACTCAACATTGGAGAATGCAATACGGAATGTGAGGAAGGCCTGCCACTTGGTCATAAATTTCACATCTAACTACTGAACAGTGTTTTTGCCTTTATAACAAAAAATTACTTTGAAAAGAAGTCCTGGAATTTATGCAGCAAGTAGTGGACTTGGCACAGTCTCTGTTTTTATCAGAACTTACTTTAAAATCTGAAACTCAATGTAAAATAATAAAAAAAAGTATATGAATTTGACAAAAACTGATGGGCTCCAGGGAGAAAATGGTATATTTTATACATATAGATCAATTTCTTGATATCTATTGCCTATTTTAATAGCATAAGTGTCACTGGTATATTTATTAGTCAGAAAACATTTCAGCAGAGCTGGCAAACAAGCAGCCTCTTCCAGCATCTCTGAACAATTCCAGCACCAGTAACTGAAAAGTACTTATGAGCATCTTAGTCTGTCTTTGTATGTAAAGGGATGGGGCATTCCAGAAGCTGATGTCCATGTTTGCTGCTTCAAGAAGCTTCAGTTAAATCTCTTCACCATCCAGAACAAAAGTCCCGTTTCCATGGTGCAGAAGAGCCAAATACAGTTTGTTATGTGATAGTTGGGAGGTTAAGAGAGTTACTGCTATCTGTGGTGCATCCTTTTCAATGCAGCTGTCTGAGCTGCTCAGTACTAAAGCGGAAAGAAAATAGAGCTGGTTTGGTCAATGAAGTTTTAATATTTCCTATTTGAATAAGAGAAGAAAAGGTGGTTGAGATCAGATTTCACCACATTCTTCTAAGTGGAAATAAGGATATAGTTCACATTCTCCACAGAGTTATTTATTCATTAAATACAAGTCAGATTGTATCAGCCTAAAGGATTTAATCAAAAATATTAGCGGATTACATTAAGAAACTTCTTAGGTCTTATTATAATGTGAGATACCAACATCTTTTATGACTGTACCAACTTTGCACATGAGTAATCGGTTTACAGCCGGTGCTATTTCCCAATTATAGCAGCTCTGAGTAACTTATTAGTCTTTTCCCTGGACTATCCATTATCACCATTATATCTCACTGTAATGAAACTCAGGAGTTCCTGAAAGAGCTCCTTTCAAGTTTCTTCAAGTATTTTTCAAAGGATATTTTCATCTGGACAGAGGAAGACCACTCTGCTTTATGAACTGGCTCATTAAGTTGTTATCTGGACAGAGTGATGGGTGAGGGGGCTACTGAGATGGGCCTAAATTTAACCAGTTTAGGTCTTGCCCTGCACTGATGCACTTTCTTGCCTGTAATTTAATCCGAGTCTGAATCTGCCCTCAACGTTCTCTCTGGATAGCAAGTGACGTTAGCTCACAGGCATCCGTCTCCCCCGTGAGGCCTCTTCGTTTCTATGGCTGCGCTGCTGGCACCCCCGAGACAAAATTAAACCCTCTTTGAGGGTATACAGCTGCGATGCTTCTGCAGTCTGGAAGCAGCCCATCGGGATGCAGGTTGTCATAGGTGCTTGCTAAGTCTCCAAATCACTGCTGGTTGTTCAGCCCTGTACCAGAGAGACTGGACAAAAATCACAAAACACAGTGAGCAGGTCTCACTCAAAAACACCGGCACCAGTCAAGATTTCTTCAATGGGTTCAGCCAACAGTGGTTTGCATCCTAAGAGCCTAGTATTGTGAAGGTTATGACCATGAACCTGTTTGCCTCTGTTTAAATTATGCTGCTGAATTAAGATGAGCTATTCACAGTTTTAGAGATACATGTTTCTTCAGGTAACATTTTGAAAAGTGTCGTGATGTGTAGAAGTGCACACACACACACACACTCATTAAAAGGGAATCTCCTATATGAAATTACATATGTGTACATATCCATGTAATATATTTGAGTTTATAAACTACAGCGTCTGCAGAATGGTTAAAATTATCATTTACTCCCCGACACCAGATATTTTTCTCCCACCCCGCTAGAAATGACTGTATTTATTATTTTATGGAACACGGAAATGGACCATTGCTTTATTGAGACCCAGATCAGACTTGCAAATTCTACTGAGAAACTAGCAAAGATCCTTCTGTACTCTACAGGGGCCAAAATGTGTATGTGTTTGTGTTTCATGTTATTACTGAAGCAAACACAAACCCCCAAATAGTGAGTGACCCACGTACCTGTTCAAGCACTTGGCACTTGGAAATAGCGGACATAATGTCCTTTGCTGTAACATTATTAGTTTTTCTGGTAGTGTAACATCAGCAAAATCCAAACATCAGCCCAAACCTGGAATCTGTGATCTGGCACTGCATCGTGTTGGTTTAGCTGCTGCCTCTTGGGGCTTTCAGTATCGAGCTGTCCTGGTAAGCTTCAGCGGGAAGTAACAACCACGAGAAATTTATGGCAAATTGAAAAGGTACCAAAAGATAAATGTATTAGATTTTCAGTTTACTGTCTCAGGTGTTAAGCTGAGGTTACAAATACAGTATGTATACCTGTGTAGACTTCTTATTGTGCTGCCAGAAACGTGCAGAAAATTCAAACTTATCTAAGCAAATGAGAAATATTTCTGCCAACTCTCAGTGCAACTGAACCTTTTCAGCTTCATTTAACTTCTTCTACAAACCAAAAGTCATTTTCAGAGGAGATAAATGATTCTCACTGCAGGAATGAAGAAGTTTCTCAGATAAAACAGGCAACTTTTGCTAAAGACAAGTGTATAAAAAATTTGCTGTTTATTCTACTGCAAAAATTATCAACTTAAAAGCCTTTGCACTGAATAAAATGGCAAAAATTTATATATTTATAAGAAAAAAAAGGTGAAAGATCTGTTTGCTCTAGTGCCGATAAAATAACCTGACAGTTTCCAGAAACATTTCATGAGTGTCAAAGGTGTATAAAAAATAAAGTAGGTACATGGCAAAACTGCCTCTTCACTTACACACTGTCAGCAGAGGAAAGGAAGACTGAAGAGTTTCATGCCCCAAACAGGGTCTTTACCCAAAGCTTTTCAGGAAACAAGGGCAGATGCTTTGCAGACAGTGAGGTGGGTGCACGGTATGTCCAGCACATTGGAACGAGTGTGAAAGGACCTGCACTTTGTACATTATTTTGACCTAGAATTAGTAAGAAGGGAGGACAGAAGTACAGAAGTCCCTATTCCACTTGAAAACTGCAAGACTGAATGCTGTTCTTTGTTTAAATCAGATTACATATGCACAGTCTAGCCCATGAAAATATAATTTAAAAAAATTAAAACCATAAATTCAACTTTTGTATTGTCTTTTTTTTAAAAAGTCTTTCTCTGCTCACAGTAAACACACCAGGTAATTAATTACTTTAAATGTAATAGATATTCTCGGTGTTTTTATGTGTGTAATAAGCTAATTATGCATTTAATTTTGTTATGTCATTGGCTGAAGTACTAATTAGATTGTGCTATAGCACTACAGATTGACCTGCCTCTGAAAAAGAAAAAAGTACTTTTAAGTGATTTTTAACTCTCAGAAACCGAGAAATCTCTTTAGTACAGAAGCTTAAAATATCTTTGATACCTACATATCTGGAGTGGGAAAAGCATAACTGCTAAAAGCAGTGTCATTGGCGTAACTTTCCACGTTAAAGCAAAAGGGAGACTAGAACTGATGTTTTTTACCGAACAAGTATGAGACCTCAGACTTCAAAGGATAATGATTACAACAGTGAAGAGTGAGTGATACAGATTCTGTTTGGTGACAAACACACATATTTACAATTTACATTTGAACTTTATATGTACCACACTTATTAAGTTGCTCAGTAAGGAAAAGTCATTTTCCTTTTCCTAATAAAACACAACACAGAGAATGGACTATGAATTCCAGAAAATAAGGCAAACAGTAGTTTGAAATCTGGATCATTTGCTTAGTGCAGTTTTCTTAAAAAGACTGTGATTTCTCATTTCCTCTGGCAAAACCACAGCTTCTTAGCTCATATCCAGATCAGATCAAATCCTTTCAAAATTAGCCTAACACAGCTATTATTATTCTACGGAGGACAAATGTGATCCTAACAGAACATTGCAGGAGTTATTATTATTAATAATCATATCCTGCAACACACTCCGGGAGTCCGAGAAATTATTGGACCCTATTGTATGCTCTAATAGGGCAACACCGTCATCTCATGTTTTCTCCTCCCACACATACTCAGCTAAAGCAGCTCTCATATACAAAAGATACAGTTTTTTCTTTTGCTAAGGTCATTCATCAAGTGCAAAATCTTGCACCTGGGATGACATAACCAAAAAGCTCTATGCAGGCTCAGATCTGTGTGACTAGGGAGCAGCCTTGCCGAAAGGGACCCAGGGGTCCTTGTGGACAACAAGCTGAACGTGTGTCAGCAGAGTGCTGCTGCAGCAATGAAAGTGAATCAGATCCTGGGCTGCACCCCAAGGGGCATTACTAACAGAGATAGAGATGTCACCGTCCCACTCTACTCAGCACAGGTCAGGCTGCACCCGGCATGCTGTGTCCACGTCTGGTTCCCACAATTCAAAAAAGATCTGGACAGACTGGAGAGGGTCACAAAGATGGCCAAACAGCTGGAGAACCTGCCACATGAGGAAAAACCTGAAAAAGTTAGATCTTTTCTTCCTGGAGAAAAGAAGGTTCGGGGGGGGGACTTCATCACAGTATTCCAGTACTTAAAGGATGGCTACAAAAGGAACAGGGGATGACTCTTCACAAGGAACCACATGGAGAACACAAGGGACAAAGGGAGTTGCACTGGGAGTTCTTGATATAAGAAAGACATTTTTCACAGTGAGAACAATCATTCACTGGAACAACCTCACTAGGGATGTGATAGAGTCCCCATCACTGAAGGTTTTAAGGTGAGGTTGGACAGGGTGCTAGATAATCTCATTTGGGCTCCCTTTTCCACAAAAAGTTGGATCAGATGACTCTTTGAAGTTCCTTTCAACCTGGGCTGTTCTATGATTCTAGAAGACATTCCTTCTCTGAAGGTCAAAGAGTAACTACAGTGCGTGACAGGGGGGTAGAATCAGAATCACAGAAAGATTTGAGTTGGAAGGCACTTTTGGAGGTTGTCTGGGCCAACACTGTGCTATCAGCAGGACTGACATCAGGTTTCTTAGGACCGCTTCCAGCTAAGGTTTGAAAATATCAAAAAAATGTCACTGCCTCACCATGTTGAGCTTCACCACTCTATGACTAACTGTTTTTTTCTTATATACAATAGGAATTTCTTTTGCTGCAGCTTATGACCATTGCCTCATTCTTCTGCTGTGCATCTTTAAGAAAACCCTGCATTCATCTTCACTACAACTCCCTTCCAGGTACTCAAAGACAGTAATTAGATCTTTCCTGACCTATTTTCTTCAAGCTGAACAAACCCAGATCCCTCAACTTCTCTTTGTAAGATATGTGCACCATGTCCCTAAACATCCTAGTGTGTGTCTCCTGGGCTGTGTCTAGTTTTTTGGTATTTCTCTTCCACTGGGGAGGGGAGATCAAAAACAGGATGCGATGTGGAATATATTGCGTCGCCACAGTGCCAGGCAAAAGGCAAGCATCACTGCCCTCAAACTGCTGCTTGCGCTCCTGCCAGTGCAGTCCAGCATGCTTTCAGCTTTCATTGCAGGAGCACACTGCTGGCTTGTGTTCAGTAGCACAAATAGGTTTAACCTTACTGGCTTGGCTATCAGGGAAAGCATAGTGCAGCTGCAGTCGTAATCGTATTTGGGACCTGCCAGCAGGGCCTAAGCAACCTGATTTGGAGATAACTCAGCTGTGTTTTCAAAAGTAGAAGTCACACAGCATACGAACATACGTTCACACCAAGTCTCAGCTGTCACAGCAAGAGGCAGCAAGATATTGGCTTGGAGACATCATTGCTTTATTGGTGAAATGCGTGGAGAAAGGCAGCACAAGTGATCTGGATGATGCGCAGCCACTTGAGAAAAAGACCTGCTACCTGGTACGTGACATTGAGAGGGCTGAGAGCTGCTGATGGGGGACGCTGCACAAACTCAGACAATTTCTGCTTTCTGTTTTGACAAGCTCATCCAGTCCAGCTCTTTGCCTCAAGGCAGGCTCAGCCACCACTGACTTCATCATTCCTGACTAATGTTTGTGTCACCTGCAGTTAAAAACTTCCCATCTGGCAGGTTCTCCAGTCAGCTATGCCCTTGCTTCACTACCCTTACAGTTAGAAAAAAATTCCTAACACCTATCCTGATATAGAATCATCATTTTAGGCTTCCAGAAAAAGATATCTGTTTAGATAACAGACAAATATCTGTGTGATGTGATTTAGGAACAGCTGGCCCTGTCTTGGACCACCTTCCACAGGCTGAATGACATCTTGGGGGCTTTTTCAGTCCCATGTGCCACGATTTCTCTGGTTATTGTGCTGCTTTTAGGAAAATTATTTGACGGCTAAATCATATGGAAGTTGTCTTTCTGCATGAGGATGAAGAAAGTACTAAAAGACTACAGTAAGGCAAATGTTGTATTGATGCAACAGAGGTTAAAAACATGCTGTAACAGTGACCTTACAATGTAATTTTATAGCCCCCTAGATACAACATCAGCTCAACTGTGGATGATTTGCTCTTTTTTGAAAAGGAGTAATAGTTCGTACTTATATATCAATTTTTACATAGAAGAGAAATAGTTATAACAAACCATCTTTTTTCTTTTTGTAATCAAAAAACAGCTCTACAGATAATCCAGAAGGAGTGTATTAGTCATACAAACATTTTGGAGGAAGAAATGTAGCAATGTCACTGGTCTAACACAGAAAATTTCTTTTCAGAAAAAGTACTTTCGGAGCCTTATTGTCACCTCTCAACAAAGTTCACTGAATTGGATTTACATCTGCACAAAGCTACATCATATGTAATAAGTAATATTGCTGTTGTGCTAGAGGAAAAAGTACACTACTTCAAATTGTTTAGCAGAAGAACACTGAGCTTCTTAAATTATACCTTTTTCAAGGCTTTGAGAAGCAGAAATGCTCTAGACTTTTTACCTGTTCGGTCACTCTCATACCCTGAATCCAACTGAGTCTTCCTGGGCCTGATTAAACCCGTTTGTATTCTGCACTAATTTGGTTTCTGTTAGCTCAGACACATTCTAAAATTTAAGAGTGTGGCACAACAGAAAAAATGAAGATGATGGTAATTCAAGGCCACAGTTAGATAACACCTATGGGCTGATCTTATAATTGGCAAAATTAGTTACAATTACCTGTTTATCATGCAATATTTCAAACAAAATGAAAAAAAAAACGTAAAGATATACTACACATATACTTATTATATTTATTTTTATTGGCTTTTTCCACTTAGAGCTTACTAAAAAAGCATTTCAAAATATAAACCATGCCTGTGAGTTTGTTATACTGGGTAAATAGTTAGCAATTAGGGCACCTTTAATTACTGATGAAGAAGAGAAAGGCATTAATATACTAATATCAGCTCTTGAGTAACTGAAGTTCTGTAAGCATGCAGCTGTTACTGCCAATGCCTAAAAAAATTAGTTGAATTCTCATTGGATTTTGAAATAAACTCAGACAAACTCAGTCTCACTCATTTAGAAGAGTTTTTAATTGAACGATCCATTCTTCTTAAACTTCATTCCCTTTTAGAAACTTAAAATACACACAAAAGCAATGTTACGTACACAATAACATCCACGTTTGGTTTCTCAAACTTGGAACGGATGTTATAACAGACTGTGGAAACAGACACTTGTATTTTGCAACAGTTATTTCATTATATCCCGGCTGTCTCACAGATGAAGATGGTGCCATCTCTGCCGTGTTTCAGCGGCCACGTGCCCTCGGGCAGCCCTGGACTGACAGACACCAAACAGCTGCAAGTGCGGCTGCTGAACCTGAATGAGATGTACAAAATCCTTGGAGGGTCTGAGATTTAGGGCTTTATCCTGATCTCAGTGCCATGTTAGCAGAATACTAATATTTCCTTTGTCCTTACCTTTTGCTTCCTTCAACTGCTGAAATAACTGAAGCCTTGGGAATAGAAACGGGCTTCAGGGGTAAGCTTCTTCTCATCTATATTTATGTATGTTTAGAAGGCAGCCATCCTTGTGTGGGAAGTGACTGCAGTTTTAGGCGGCAGTTCACCTGCCCTGTGATGCATAGTTTGGGATGAGGTGGTTGTGCGCCTGCAGGGCCACCTTACCTTTGCTGAGCCCAGCAGGGCACCTAGATGACTGTGCTATAAAAGTGCCAAAAATCCCATGGAGCACCACGGCCTGGATGTACAGCAACCGGCTGGAGCCATTACCCTCATCAGGGATATGAGGCAGGTCAAAATGCCTTCAGTTACAACAAAATGTCACATCTTGTATAATGTGGGTCTACTGGTATCTGCTGCTTCAAATGCATTCCAAATGGCGCTGCAGCGCTGCAGCGAATATGGAGGTGGAGGCACCAGCACGCTTCTTTCTTCCTCACAGCTCCTGTTTCACAGTCTTAATTGCTACTTATGAGGCCCCTGGTAGCTCAGTCCTCATTGAACGCCTTAGCAAGCTAATGGTTGGTACAATTTAAATTAATTAAGCCACATTAAACATTCATAGCCAAGATTTTTAATATTGTAGTCTTAAAACAGGAATCGTACTAACAGATTTTTTTTAAACTGCTAATAAGAAGTCAGTGCAAGATGCAAGACCTTAATAGTGACTCTCTTGCTCAGCTACCAGACTGTTCGTATTGCAGCCTGTCACAGCAGATTTCCAGGACCAACCACAGGCTGAAAGTTTTACTTGATTTATAGATTTCCTCTAGATTGCAAAAAAGCTACTGTACCTTCTGCACTTCGGCATGAAGACAGTGCATAGAGTAAGGGAATCACAAGACAGGACTTGAAACCCATATAACTTTTGTAAGCCTCTGTTTCTTCTTCTGTTTAACAATTGCTTAACAAGAAGTTGGTATTTCAGAACAGGTATATGACATACTAATAAGAAGCTGGCAAGCCACGGAGTAATTCTCTGTCATGCAAATGCAAGACTTAACACAAAATTAGATTTTTCTAAAACAAGTAACTTTGAGGGCTACATGATTAAGTGAGTGATGAACTACTTAATTCTGAGGGCACGGGTTCTATGGGAAATTATAATGCTTTGCATTTAAATTATCTTTAATCAGATAATCTTGATGCTCATTACAAATAGTAAGTAAACTGTAAATACCTTATCAAGACAGTTAAATGATAATTAGATCCATTTAAAAAATATATATACTAAAGTTCTGGGAAGGTTAACCTAATTTCCTGTTTAGGCTCCAGGGCAAAAGTTGAGACAACAGAGGAAGGGCTAATCAGGTAGGGACTTGAAGGAAACATACTAATTACACTGAAATTTAGGAAAGCTTAGGTGAAGACTGGATCCAAAGTCCAGCTACTCTGGTAAGAAAAGAAATTTGTAAGAACTTCTCATGATATAGGTTTGCTTTTCTGTTTTTGCTGAAGACTCATTTTACTTGAAAACTATCAGTGGTCCTTTCTTTAGCTTTTCTTCATCAAAATCTGCAGCCCACTGTTGCTTTTCACTGACCACACCAGTAAAATACTGGATACATAGGTGTGGTTTGCTTAAGGATTTTTGCAGGTGCACTCAATTTGATACAAGGCATTCTAGGTTATTTGAGCCTAGCTTAAAATGAAGATGTGCTATTTTGAAAAAAACCACACATTTCATTGGAAGGAGGTAGAAGAACATGTAACCTTTGGCTAGAAGAAACAGCAAAATAATTGGTTGGAGGAAGCACAGAAAACCAGGAATTCTGGAAAAGGTTCTTCCTTCAAACTGTAGAGACATGAAATGGGGAGAATCAAGTGATACCAAGAAACAAAGGAAACAGACAAAGGGAATTGAGGATGAAAAAAGGCTAAAAAGAATTTTTCTTCCCCTAAATAAATAATTATTTAGAAGTACACTTCCAACCTTAATGATTTTATTCTATTCTATTCTACAGGGACAGAAGGGAAACAATAAAGACAACAAAACAAAAACAAAATAATAAACAAAACAAAAAAGAATGGAGGCAAAACAACAAAAAAAGGAACAAGATATGGACTGAATAGAGATAGGAGGGAGAAAAAGCAGTGAAAAAAGCCCAGATTTTGTGTTTAGATAGTGATACATATTTTTAGTACAAGTTTAATCTTTTGTGGCAGCCATAATTATGCAAAATAGCAATCTGCATCCTAAATATCTAGTAAAAGCAGAAGTACTGGTTTACAGTCTTTCAGAGAACACATACCGTGTGTCATAAATTATGACATTTTTCAGCATGATAGCTGTCATCATCAGTCTGTTCAGAAATTCAGTGATTAAGATTAGCTAAAGCCTGTGTAATTTTTATAGCATTTATATGGCATTGCTCTTGTTCAGACATGGTGATTTTTAAATGAATGGTTGACACTTGATGATATCCTGAAATCAATAAGCTGAAACATCATCCAGGAGGAACGGAGGAGTAGAAAAAGAATTGGTTTGCTTTATAGTGGGTTGCAATCATTGCTACATCCTCTCAAATAATGCTTTATGCATCATGACATCTCTTTTAGCATGAGACTAAGGTGTAAATGAAACTGGCACCCTAAAAGGCTTTAAAGTCTAAAATAGTAAGATTAAAAACAGCTGTAGTTGTTGGATGAGAAGCTTGACTAAGAGCAAGCCACACATCCTCTACTGCTGTCCCAGTATTTTTCCTCTAACATTTGCTGGTTTATTTGTTGTTGCAGTAAGGAATCATCACAGGTTTCTCATTGGACATTACTTAAAAACACGATATATTGGACTAGTAACTCCAGAAGAAATAAAACAACACTTTTCTGCCCTGAAATGCTTAACCTCATGACACCTGCTGGGAATGAAATTGGCTGGGATATTTCCCTCAATACCAGAATTGAAAAGGTCTTGAAAGTAGCAGTAGCTCTTTACAGCTAGCAGACTCAATTTTAAGCAGGAAAAATCCCCAAGCCCAAATGATCCCCAAAAGCTGGCTTAGAAACAAGCTGTATGGAATATAAGATTTGTATCTTAGCTATAAGAACTGAGTGAAATCAAAGGAACAGCATAGGAAACTAGCATCTTTTTTTCTTAGAAAGGAGATCTTGATTCTAGTATTGTGTTGATTGTTGTGAGTTGGCTTGATCACATAATTTTTGGGATGTGGATGATTCAACATCCAGATGTAGAACGAATCCTTTTTGCCAAAAAGTAACTAATAGTCCATAATGACGTCAAAACATGCATGTTTTCTGTAAAGTAGGATTTAGATAAACATCTTCTAAAATTCAGCTAATATTATGTTGAACCAAATTCTGCTGACATTCTCCCTCAAGAAGAATAAATATCATGGTAATCTATTTAAAAAGCATCCATTCCTTTTTAATTCTCTGCAGATGAATATAAAAACTCTTGGTTTGTTGAGATGTACTAGACATTTCCCAAATATTTAAGTAAAAGGGCTTCATTCATCATTGGTTAAGTTGGGCACATGAGTATTGCTAAAACGGTAACACTACAGATTTTTTGTCTGCACTGAGCTTCCCAATTCTCTCTTCAAACATTTGAATAGTGCGATTAGCATCTTCATTTGCCAAGGGAAAATGCTAAAATTCAGATGGAACTCATCTAATTTTAAGCATTATGGAAATTAATATGCAGTTTCCTATAGAATGGAGTTAATCAAGCTCTTATTATTGTGATATCTGCATGTATTTAATTATAGCCAGTTACACTGCACATTTCATAGAGAAATTTGTAAGGGCATGCAGAGCGTGGCCATTGTCATTAATAAAAGACTTTTTGTCTGAACACTGTAAGATTCTTTTTCGTACAGGACTCTCAAACCAGGAATCAATTTTCTAGCTCAAATAATCCGCGAATCACAGAATGGTTTGAGTTGGGAGGCACCTGAAAGATCACTTAGTTCTAACCCCCCTCCCACGGGCAGGATACCTTCCAATAAAAAATTAAAAGCATCCAGCACTTTCAAATAAAAATATTATTTATCTTGATGATTAATTTTGTAGCTAATTTTTTAGCCTGTTATGCAGCTTCTTTCATATTGTTGCTACCTTATTATTATCAGGCTGTTTGTACCAAGTTTGGACACATTTTGTGTTGGGTTTTTTGTTTTGTTTTGTTTTTCCATATGGTAAGCCAGGCAGCTGTTGTTTTGTTGAAAGTTTTCTCTTTTAAAACTACCGTTAGCAGTGTGCTGCGCCTCCGCTGCCGACTGAGTGAAATGGAAATGAAGGAAAGGTGCTACTCAAAACAAACAGAAAGCTGATATAATTGCTTGCTCAGCAGCTTCCACTGAAAAATGAAAAAGTGTTTGCAATCCAGTGGCACAGTTATGGTCTCTGTCCTCCAGTAAATTCAGAACCTCAGGACAACTGGCCAGATCTTGCTCTCAGGCTCTACTTCGGTTCAACCAGAGGTTTGGGATTGATTTTTTCCAAAGAGGATAACACATGTGGAAGTTTATAGTTAATTCTGTTACACTCATAAATACTAAAAAAACCCCAGTGGTTTAAATAAGAGTTTCTCTTCACTGGTTTTCAGAATCTTCTTTTTATTTTGGGTTTTTTCGGGGTTGTTTTTTTTGGGGGGACAGGGGGGAAGGCATAATAACAGTGGTCCAACAACTCATATTTAAAGACAAAAAAAAAAAAAAAAGAAAACTGTACTGTCAGCCTGTGATAACGAATGAGTGAGTATGCTTTTCACATACTCCCTTAGAAGAAAAACATACGGAAGCAGAGGGATTCAGGTCATAAAAACAATTTTGAACCGCTGCCTTGAGGCAGGGCTGCTGGCAAGGAACAGAAGCATAGCATGACTTTCCAGCTCTTAGAGTAACTCCTGTGTCACTTTGATGACCCAGTAGAAGATTAAGTTAAACATGGATCGTCTCATGACTACAGAAGAGCTTATGGTGCTGTTTGAGGGAGATCTCTAGAAAACAAAAACGTCTGCTCCACTGAGGAATATATATATTCTTCATCTATGCCACATAAATCTGGAATTAAAGATGTCAAAAAGTACATAATGTAAAGCCTGCATCACTGCTGATGTTAAAGTGAACAGCTGAACTGTTGAAAAAATAACACCACCAGATTTAAAATTCAGCTGTCATATTGATGAATTGCATTAATTTTTGTGCATATAGATCTTGTGAAACAGCAACAGAATCAGACAAGAACAAAACAGAACAGTAATTATATAGGACCCCAGAGTATATTGAGAACTATCCACCATAGACCTAAGGTTTATTTATTTAATGAATTGCTGCATTTTACCTAATATTTCAACTCCTCTATGTCAGATGTTTCACAGAGTCATAAGGAATAATTTCTTAAGGTTCATGAGCCAGTGAAACTCTGTGAATAAAGGAAAAGAACAGACCTGTATATATGCCATACACATTACACAGCAGCATTGCAGGTTTAGTAACATTTACAGACATATTAAAATGGAACTGTGATAATATTGTATGTATATCTTTTACTATGTGTTATAATTTCTTTTTGCTTTGCTATTCAGCAGTAGTTATGAAGCACATCTGCATTAAATAGTGTATAACACACAAATGTATACTGTATTCAGTGTAGATACTAATTTTGGTTTTAAAGGAACTGTAAACCCATTTCAAATGCTGTAGTATGTCCTACCTGACATTTGGAAGCTGAGTTTTTAGCTGAATATTTCAGAAGAAGGTGGGGTTTTTTTAGTATATTCACTTAATCATAAATAAAAGTGATGTCCTTTCTGAAGAAAAATGTTTTATTGTTTAATTATAAGTTATTACAGAGGGATTTCCAAAGAAATATTACTGTAGCTGAGAACTTCCTTTTTTGACCTTTACAAAGCACATAAATTCCCTACATGTTTTCATGCAGACAGGACAGAAAGTCCAAGAAATTTCCCTTACAGAGTGAGTCTTCCTTTCATTGTTTTATCAAGCAGGGACAGCTGTGTTGAGGAGAGCAGTAAGCTGGGTCAGTGCATCTTACCAAACAAGTTGAGGAGATCCATCAATTCCCTGCTGCAGAACTGTTGTTACTCCCTTGGAGTTCAGAAGGTTTCTTGAAAAACCATTTTGGGACAACTGCCTGCTAACCCTGAACAAGTGTTGTCTTTGAATAAGGAGAAATACCCAACATCTACTTTCAATCTCTGCATTCTTCAAGGTTTTTGAGTAGAAATGTCCACGGAGATCCCCAGAAAAGGATGTCTTGCAGATCTATGAGTAGTCTGAGGTGGTTTATTTTGTGTTTAGCTTTTTTTTACACAGCAAGCCTCTACTACGTAAGAGAAAATGTAACCACCAGCTTCAACCTGTATGAAGATTTGGTTAAATTCTGTGAAAAATTCTAAGTTAAACATCTATAGAGAGGGAGGGAAGCAATAAAAAATTGTAGCAACAGCTGTGTACCTTAGTAAGTCTCTTGCATTCCCTGGTGTTTACTTTAACAGATGGAGTATTAGACTAGCAAAACATCCTTGATGATGTTCAGTAACCTGTGGTGTATTAATAGCTGGTAACTTCTGAAGTTCATAAAGCCTCTAGGAACACTATAGGCCATTGTGAATCAAAGAATAGAAAAAGGTTTTGTGGGAAATATTGGATAGAAAAGACAGAGAAGAACACTCAGATATCACAGTGAAGCCAAGTTTCATAGTTTATTTAACTCACACTTAAAAAATAACATTAAATTATAATTTAGTAGAATAACTATATCCCAAAAGGCAACTTTTCCGAAAGGCACAAACAATGACTCAGTAATGCAATTTTATTGAAATAAAATATTGTAAAATTGCATCAAGTGGGAAAGTCCACTACTAAGGCTAAGCAAATATTCAGAGGGATGATTTATATCAGGCAACTATACTAGAATCATTTGCAAAAAAGCAATTCAGAAGTTACAAAGCTTTGTTGTTTTCCACAGGCTCAGTCCAGCATATTTCTGAGGCTTCTCAGTAACACATAAATTGAAGTTCAGGCTTAATTAGAGAAGTCCAAGAACCACCCTTGAAGTGATGTCACTGTTGTGACTACCTAGAAGATCAAAAGAAGGATCCTGCTGACTAGTAAGTGGGGGTTTTTGGTGAGTTTTTGTTTTGTTTTGGTTTTTTTTTGTTTTGTTTTTTTGGGGGGGGGGTTTTGGTGTTTGTTTCTTTGTTTGTCTTTTGGGTTTTTTTGACATAAGACATTGCATCAAACTGCAATCTAGAAAATAAGGGGCAGAGTTCCAGAGGTGCAAACTTTAACACTTGTTCACTTCAACTTGTGTTACGAATGCTGGGATGAGATCATTGTCCTTCAATGGAAAGCAACACCTCCCAACATATCTCTGCCAGTTCATCAATTATTTGAACCATATTTTTGTCTTGACAGAAAGCAATGTGTACTGCCTTTTTACTTCTTGTTTGTACAGTGCCAAAGGCTCATTGGTTTTCTTAACAAAGAGAGATTTTGGCATGATGAAACATTCTATAACTTGAGTTGGAATAGTAATAATGAATACAATCAGAATTTTGAAATATTGGTGAAATAACGTGAGGCAGTTGTTGATACTGTAGCTACAGCTTATTTTAAGTACTGTGGGTTTCATTAACGCTTCTTTGTGACCTGTTATATCCCACAGAGGTTCTCATACTCTAGTTTGAATAAGAATCTAATTTATCTTCTTGATGTAGGTGACAGCTTAGTTCCTAATCATGCCTGAACTGGCCATTTCAGAGCAAATATTTGAGTTTAGTAATTTTACCAATTTCAGTGGTGGCCTGAAAGAATTTTGATTCTTTCTGGTTGCAGTATGGTAGCTCCCTCAAAATGTTAAATTCCTTTCCCTTCAAGACAGTTCAGTTTGGAAGGGAATAGAATACAGTTGTAAAGGATAGATTAGAAAAGTAAATACCATCACAGCAAAACCGTGGCTAAACTGGAGCCAAATCTTGCCCTTATCACCATAATTTTACTGTAGGCACGGTCTTTTGGAAATGTTTTTTTTTAATTATTATTGTGGACCCTCAACATGGGTGATATACAAGGGCTGAATACAGAGCTCCTGTGGTGTTGCAGGCTAAGGGAAAGCAGGGCAAAGCAATGTCTGCAGGGCACTTGGAGAGGATGGAAATTTCATCCTCAAGCATTTCTTCAAGCTAGAAAATACCCATGGTAATTGCAGCATATTATAAAAGGTGATAGACAAAGACTGTAGGAAACACGTGTCAGCTTCAAAGAGAAGGGAAGGGAATAATTACAGACCCGTGAGACAGACTGATGTTTGTCCAGTCCCTTTTAGAGTGAAGCCTTAATCGGAAAAGGCTTTACTTAGCGTTTCTGAAGCTCGGTGACTGCAAAGGCTTAAAAGCTTTAATAAGAAAAAGGAAACAGTGCCACCTAACTGTGGAAACTGCATTCTTTTAATTATTAAAATTGCAAAACCCAATATTTTGTATTTTAGAGCTTGGAGGAGTGTGGTAAAAACATCTTTTTGACCACACTGCATGTGTTAAAAAATCATTTTGGTTTTGGGTATTTTTTTTGATTGTTTGTTTGAGTGGTTTGGTTTTGGTTTGTTTGGTTTGTTTGTGTTTTTTTTTTCATTTAAAGAGACTTAATCTGAACAGGATTAATACTTAATTGAGGAGACCATGTATATTCAGGCTATGTATGATGCTGCTTTAAGGACACCAACTACTCACTTTTAAACTAAATACCTGTATTAATATGAACATACATACACATGTATGCTTGCCTTTTCTGTAGTTCTTTCTATTGGTATTGTTTTCAAAATGATCACTTCTGTATTACAAAAAGCAAGGCCTGTGGTGACTAATTACCATGGCAGTACCTCAGCTGAGAATGGAATGAGAGCTCTATGAAGCTTCTCACCATAAGATGACAGAATGTAATTTGTACTGTCAGGTGAATCTATACTTAGCTAAGTGTTGGCAGTGTGAATACCCATCCAGACCCGAGTTATACGTGTGTAGACTCATGGCCGAGTTTCCAAAACCATTCTCACCGCAGGTACCTGTGCAAAAGCAATTCACACAATTTATGAGCCTACTGCAGTTGTCTAAGTGCCTGAATGAAAAACAATGAAGAAGAAATACTTCAAAAATTGAATCAGAACATGAATTGTAAAGTTCAGTGAGCATCACAAATACTAAACTGGCATCATATAAGCCTGTTCATTTTCAATGAAAAGAATGTTTATGCTCACATTTGAAATGATCTGCTATAAATTCAAATGTATAAACATATTTTGAGTCAGTTCTTTCTGGCTGCAACGATGTAAAGATGTGATATAGTGAGTCCTGGATTTTACATAGTTGTGTTCTCCTGCAGAGGAAGTACCCATCAGCTCTTTTTTGGCATCTCATTCTTGCACCTCCTCTGAATCTACCACTTATCTTCTTACATTTACATTTCTTCATGTCATAAAAACTTTCACAAAGAAGAGGATGAAAATGTGCGGCAAAGTGTCCATGAGCTGAAACAGAAACTTACCTTTTTTAAAAGAAAAACAGCTAATAGTATGCTTTAAGGCGTGGGACTTCTAGCTACTTGCTTTGATGTTTCCATTGTAAACAAAACTTAATCTCAGTGTCATTTTGCATGATTTTGTCTAATAATGAGCTTTGCTCACTAATGGTGTTAGAGATGAGAATCTATTTACTTCAAAGGCTAGGATCCATCTGAAAATATTAAATATCATTAAAGTATTCAGAAAAGCAAAGTGATGCATATTCCACCACAGTAAAAAGAATTACACTTGAGTCTGATGCTAAGCATGAGATAAGGTATCAGTCCGACATTTGGTATTTGATGTCTCTCTTCATCCAGTACAGAAATTTGCAATTATTTCCCTTTGAATTTTTTAGCTTGACAAGAAAATATCAGTAAAATATTTCTATTAGTTGTATTATTTCTACATGATCCTTTTTGAAATTTGTTTCACTTTTTACTTCAGAACTGTTCTGGCATAAAACAAACACACAATTCTGGGGCTTAATCTTTGAAAGACTGCATGTGTCTGAGCATGTAGGGCCACCTTCGATTCATTTCTGCAACAACAATGCCATGAATAAAAGCCTGCCTCTTTCAGCGCTGTGTTCTTTGAGTATGAAACGGTCATATGTAAGAAAAGAGCAATTTGTGGCTGTGGGAATAGAAGGCATGATCCATACAACTGCCTGAGATCCTATTCTCCCCCAGAAATACAAAACTGTTTGGGTATTTTTGAGATTTTGTGCAACTTCAAAAGGAGACCTTCCTTTTGTCTAACGTAGATGATAATTTTATCATTAAGATAAAAAGGACAGAAAGTGTTACTGTTTTATTCATTTTTCTGTATTAGGTGTTGTTATTAACAGCTGCACTATTAATGTAAACACAGAAAAGTTTTCTCTTGGGCTGGAACTTATTTTATTGCTTTTCTTCTTCAGCAAATAAGTTGGAAAAATGCAGCAAAACATAGTTAATGCTGGAGCAAGTACAGCAAGTAGTGAAGCAGGCAATATTTAAAAAAAATACAATACCAGTGCTCAAATGTAGCACACATCAAACAGGGACATTAGAAGGTCGCTCTGCTCTTCTGTCTTCCCTTCACATTTAGAGTCTCACACATAGTTCATCCTCCTCCCTGCATCTGTGTGCACACACCCTCAGACATGCACAGGTAGTCAGTCGCTGGGTAACAAAAGCAATTACAAGAGATAGAAGTGATTGCCACACTCCTTAAAAATTATTTTCAAAGAATATAATATTTGTTTATACATATACATTTTATATACATAGACACATATGTATGCATATATATGTATACACACAGACTGAGGGAGTTGGGCTTGTTCAGCCTGGAGAAGAGAAGGCTCCGGGACACCTAATTGCTGCCTTCCTGTGCCTAAAGGGGCCTCCAGGAAAGCTGGAGAGGGGCTGTTTACAAGGGCAGGGAGTGACAGGACAAGGGGTAATGGGTTTAAACTAAAAGAGGGGAAATTTAGATTGGACGTTAGGAAGAAGTTCTTCCCTGTGAGTGTGGTGAGGCCCTGGAGCAGGTTGCCCAGAGAAGCTGTGGCTGCCCCCTCCCTGGCAGTGTTCAAGGCCAGGTTGGATGGGGCTTTGGGCAACATGGTTTAGTGGAGGGTGTCCCTGCCAATGGCGGGGGGGTGGGGGGCTTAGAACTGGATTGTCTTTGAAGTTCCTTCCAATCCTATCCATTCTGTGATTCTACGATTCTATGTATACAAATACTAGAATATATATTGGAATATTTCCTTGTGCTAGGGAAAATCCACAGCAGAAAACAGGATGAGGTAGGCTCTAGCACCATGATCTGGAAATCATAATATAGTATGTGTGGTTTATAGGAAACAGACAGCTGGGAAGAAATGGCGGCTTGTGGTACTCTCCCTCCCCATTTGCTTCTGGTCTCCCCTCTAGCACTAAGTGAAACAAGCTGGCATCGTGACACAGTCTGGATGTGGCTACTTTGTAAAGCCTTCCAAGACAGCAAAATCCAGACAACTCATGGCCTCTCAACTATTTGTTCGATGCTGCTTTCTGCTTTACTTTCTCCTTTGTAATTCTCCATCCCACAAGACATGTTGACTCTTAATGCAGGAGGTTTTTTACCTCACCAATACTCTTCAGTGAGGTTTCACCAGGAGATGATTAATATAAAGCATCTATATGAATACCAAGGGAAAGACAAGCCACAGGGTTGCAAAAACTCTTGATATCTTTAGATTAGTATCTTTTGTCTTTCAAAAATCAAAGTGAATCTTACACATCTAGCATTTATACTGAGGTACAAATCAGTCACCTCCCATTTTCTCTCAATATAGATTTTCTAAGTAGGAATAGCAACCTGCATAGATATTTCTGCAGCAAAATAATAATAATAAATAACTTTGCGTCCTGAAAAAATACAATCTGAACCTCACAAGTCAAAGTTAATTGGTTAAGGAAAGGTTACTTTAGGCTCCTCTACTTCCAAAAGCATTAACATAATTTCAGTCTGAAGTAGGGCTCAGTGTGAAAAAAACATTAAAAAGGAAGTGAAAAAAAAAATCCCTACACAAGATACATGGTGCCTGGCTTCTTTGCAGCCATCTGAAAATATCTAGCACTAAGCAGAAATTGTCCGACAGAGTCCATGCCAAACGGCTACAAGATGGACCTGCTGCTGGCCGTGGCTGAGCCCATCAGTGATGGTGGCAGTGCCTCTGGGATAACATAGAATCATAGAATCATAGAATCATTAAGGTTGGAAGAGACCTCAAGAATCATCTAGTCCAACTGTCCCGCTACCACCTATTACCCACTAAACCATGTTAGTTAGAACCTCATCCAACCTTTCTTTAAA